>CM066992.1:23120000-23517500 GCA_033977485.1 Hydrangea macrophylla
CACTAGAGCCATCACACAAAATTAATCATATCATCTACAAACCAGTGATGGAGACCATGGGATTTATACTTGATAAATTCCCTCTCCCACTTAGAATTTTAAAAAAAAATTTGAGGGTTATAATTTTTTAGAAAAACTTTTAATTTAATTAATAAAAAATAATGGAATACTTGACAAGGATTAATTCATCCTTACTTGTGAAACCCACATGTGTAGATAATAAAATTATTCTATTCTCATGATTTTAGAAAATAAGTACTTATGTTTTCAAATTATGGAATTAGTTTTATTTCTAAATACACATGTAGTTGTCCATCATTTTAAATTAATATAAATTAAACATGCAGCTAGACATCTGAAATAGGTCTAGGAACAATTATCCATATTGTCCTATTCATTAAACATGAAACAATAATAATCATTCAATCACACATAAATAAGGAAACCATAATAAAATAGGAATCCCACTATTATGGTCAAGCTGCAACTCTTGTGAAGAAATCTTCATTGAACCCGATTAGCTCTATGTCGCCACATAGGGGGTTTGTACCCCATCGTCGGTCGGACCTAAGCGAAGCCGGTGCCTCGGGCGTGACCTCAAGGTCTTTAGTGCCTGGGTTCGGAGCCCGAGGTCTTTTGAGTGCCTGGGTTCGGAGCCTGAGGTCTTTGTATGCCTAAGGGTTAGGCCCGAGGTCTTTGTATGTGTTCTCTGACGATCGGTGGAGCCTCATGTGGTGATCGAGCAAGTACCACTGTAGTCGGGCTCTTCTAAACCGATGTAGACAAGAGGTCGGATCAGGATCGTCGGGCTCCAGATTTCTCTGGGGTAGAGGCAAAGTCAGAACTGCTTGATCCTGACCGATATGAACTGCAGGTCGGGTCGGGGCTGTCGGACTCCGATTGCTATGAACTGGACGTCGGGTTGGGGCTGCCTGACCCGGACTGCTGTGAACTGGAAGAACTGTCAGAACTCCCGGGCTGATCTCGCTTTCGCTTACTTCTAGAAGACTCGTTCCTTTCTTGCCTGGGGTCTTTGATCTTTAGAAATTCTTCAGTGTCAATGTATTTTCCAACCCTCTCTGGGAGTTCGACCAAGGTTACCAGTCGATTTTGGTGGAACGACGCGGCGCACTTGGTGTGTTGAACTCCCGAGCAGAAGGATATGATGGCAAATGTCTCGTTCAGATTGCAGATTTGAAGCATCTGTTGGTTGAACCGGTCAGTGAACTCCTTGAGGGACTCATTATTCCGTTGTCTGACCGTCAGTAGCTGCATGTCTGGCTTTGGCCGCTCATGCATACCGACGAACTGGTTGATGAACTGCTTGCTGAGTTGTTTGAAACTACAGACCGATCGGGGCTCCAAGGAGTAGAACCACTGCATGGCCGGGCCTTTCAAAGTGCTGGGGAAGGCTGTTAGGAAACTGTGTTCCCAGAATCCATTGACACCGCGTATAAGTTGGTACTGCAAAAAAAAATAAAAAATTTACGTAAAAACTACAATAACCCTACAAGGGCGGAACTAGGGTTACCTTAAACTGCTAAAACGGATTGCTGTAGTAGACGAATCGAGAACACGGGCTCGATGACAGCTCACGATCTTCTACCGTATTCCTTTGCTGCCAGAATATCGAACTGAGTGTGGGCTCTTTCAAAATCCTTTCTGTTTTCTCCTCTCCCTCTTTTATGCTCTCTTTTCTATTCCGAGTTATAATTCTCTATATAGAAAAACGCAAACTGAAGAGAGAGCCAAAGCAGCATATATATAGGCTACGATAGGGAGCATAAGAAGTCAATAAGGAATAGGCTTCCTTATGGAATTAGGAAACCCTAATTCAAACTGAATCAGATTCCTATTTCCATAAATTATAATTCATACCACTAAAGAATTATAATTGCACTCCTACCCTTATCTCAAAACTATATTTCGAGCTCCATGTTATTAAATGCTTATTATCTCCCCATGTTAAGATTACAGATATCCATTAATTAAATATAATTACTGACAATCATATTTAATTAATTTCTTAAAATTCCTTGAGATCCTCTACTTAACTTATCTGATATGTCGGATACAAAATCCACCTGCAGGGTTTGACATAATCAAAACTTATAAGCTTTCTCAAGGGGATATCATCAATCCCAAAATTGAGACATGGATTCCATCATTAATTAATATCCACCACACAATTAATATTGCCACCCAATCCAATGAGATATTGACCCATTTAAGGATCTCACCCTTTTAGGGATCAAAGTGTAAATATCAAATGTACGTGTCTACAAATTAACTTAGGATTTGGAGCATAAGCACTCATAATAGCCATGAGGTATTAATTATCTTATAAGTCAGTATAAAGATAATTACCCCAAGTCAGTCCCGTTTAATACACAAAGTGTACCAGCATAGTGAGTTGAAACTATACCATTTTCCGTAGTCAAGACAAATCTACTACAACACCATGCTGCAGTCCTACTGATGGTGTGTCCAATCCCATCTAAGACTGTAAATCAAAATCTTACATTCTATAATATCTGATGGCCTGATCTTCCGTGTGTAAGCCGAACTCTACACACCAAACCACCTACTATATAGAATGAGACACACACATGCATAATATTAAATAAATAATATAATACAAACATTGCCCACACAGATTCTCATAAAAAAATGGATTAACTGATTTTATTAAATGAATAATAAATCAACTACATAAAGCATGGCTTTTAGTATATATCCCTAACAAAGGCTAGGTAGTGTAGTTCATCGGAGTTGGTGGCTAGGGCCATCTGAGCCTTATAGGTCCGGACGTGGTCGACCGGGCTTCCCGAGCCGTTATATGAATCTAGCCAAGGCTGCTTAAATTTGCGCGGGATGGAGAACCTTGCGATCTGGCTGGAGAATGGTGACTCTATCTCGATATTGGCTTGATTCGAAACACGATTTTGACCAAGCTTTTTGGCCACTCTGTCAATCTGCTTCTGCAAGTCCTTGATTCGGGCTTCCACTCCTTCCCGACCGGTATCTGAGGAACTAGTCGGGTTGGTGGAAGATGCTTCTTCATGGCGGGATGCTGTCCTCTGGGATCGGGCTCGGCTATGACTCTGGGTAACCGTATCCCCTGGGATGACTCGGCTCTTGACCGAGTGACCCTGGACTGATTCCCGGGCCATATGCTCCCGCCTTTCCTCTCGGGCAGCACGCCCACTATTGATGTCTCTGGCATCCTCAACACGGGACGGGTTGGCTCAAGCACGTTTTCTGGTCCAGATTGGTTCCCGACCGTACGCAACGTTCCCGGGTCGTTTCCCGGCCCCTGGAGGACGGCTTTGCTGGGCCAGTAGGGCTTCGATCTGTCGCTGGATTTGACGCTGGCCCTCCAAGAGTTGTGTGAGGGTCGCGGTGATCTGCTCAGATGTCATGGCTGTCGCAGCCGGTGCCAGGACCGAAGGAACATCCCGGTCGGACTGCTGATCAGCCTTCTTACCCTTCTTCGGTGGCATGATTATCAGTCAAGAGATTTGTTGATGAGAGGACTTGTCGTTTCCCACAGACGGAGCCAAACTGATGAATTTTAGGAGAGAAAGAGAGTGAGAGACTATTTTTTGTATGTGGTTCAACCCTGTTAATGAAGGTACCTACGTCCACGGGTGTGTCTGAGCACGTTCACTAGCAGATCACCGGCGGGCCTAGTGAGCCAACAAAGAGGGGCGGCAATACCAGTAATACCGGCCGGGTGTATGCGTACAATGGTGAATTTTATAGAGGTGCTGTGTAGACTACAGAATTGGCGGCCCCCTCAATGGGGGGTGAGAGGTCTCTTTTATAGATGTAAGAGACCTACTCATACATGGATAAGGAAATATAATCCTATTAATATAGATTGGCATTAATTATGGGGATTTCCTAATTGGATTAGGAAATAGTGTGCACTTTCTATTAGTCTTTTAACTTGAGTAGGAAACTGCCCGTAATGCTCGGGATCACGCCTGTGATGCTCGGGATCATGCTTGTGGGCCCGGATGGGCTGTTCCCGCGGTGGGATGTGCATGTGCAGTTTTCCCGACCTGTTGGCCGGGTCGTAGATGAACCGCTCGGGCTGATGCTTCTGTGGAGTTGTGCATGATTTGGCCGGGGCATTGACTGACTGCTGATTTGAACCGCTCGGTCATAGGATAGAGCCAAATTTGGGTGTATCACGTTTGGGAAGCTAAATACAATAGTTTTAGTGAAATTTGGCTTAAGAAAGCTTCCTAAATCCTTCCAAACTCTATATAAATCCTATTCTAAATCAATTTTGGGGTTACACATCATTACACAAACATTAGATACATCCATATACAACTAAAACTTCAGCCATTGAAGGGAGGAAAGCAAGGAGAAGAAGAAGAAGACCAAGGATTCCCATGGCCTCCTCCATCAACCTCTTGTCGTTCATCAATTCTATGGATAACTAAACTCAAGATCCAAGGTTTCAATGAAACCCTAGCCAAGTAATAGGGTGTATTTTATGTTTTTATTTTAGTTTTATTATGTATGGATGACAATTACATGTTTCGAGGATTTTTATAAATAAATCGTGCTTTTATTGATTAAATCGTTACTTTCAAAGTTTACTCTTGTCTTAGATCTATTTTGATGGCAGTGTGCTCAATGATCTATGCTTGCTGTGCTTGTTTAGATTATTTACATGTCATGGTGCTTAAATTGAATTGTGCTATCAAGTATCCGAATAATTCATGCCTAGATTAGACATATTATACCATAACCCTAGTTTAGTGTGGTATAATTCGTACTAACCGAAGATGGATTATGTTGGTGCTTGAACCATAGTTATTTACTTGACGGAAGAATTGGGCTTGTAGCTACAATTCCCCATTATCATCCAACTTAATAAGCTAAAGTAATTCGTAAATACCCTTATTATGAAGCTAGTGGTGGATTTGCAATCCTAGGTTCCTTAAACTTATTATAAAAACAAATATTTAATTGCTTTCATAATTTAGATTTACTTTTATTGTTATTAGTTTAATTCAAATTAAATCCAAAATCCGTTTTTCTTAATTAAGTAAATTTAGGTTTTAAAAATTAAAGTGCGTAGTATTCAATCTCTATGGGTTCGACCTTTACTTCCACACTGCAAATCTTTTGAAAGTAAAGCATAAGTTAAGCATACTTTTATATCTTGATTTTGACAAGATCAGGTTTCATTTATATGCCTTGCTGAATGTAGTTACTGTTGGGAAAAACCGGTTTAAGTTCTAAGTTTAAACGCGCAGCGGAAAAATCAAGTTATAAAACTTAATTGGCATGCCCGGATCTACTACCCATCAACTCTATAGATGCGCACAAGAGGGGACAAGAATTATACCTTACTGTCTTGAACCCAATTCTGAAATCTTTGACTTCCAGCAGCCTCCACTAGATGGTCTTCACTCTTATGACTCCTATGGATGCTCGCAGGAAGGGCTAGGGTTGGTGGGAACCCTAATGGAGAGGATACAGAAGGTTTTGGGGCTCTTAAACAGTTTTTGCAGCTTCTGACGTTCAAAACGACGAACTTCTTTTCCAGAACGCAGCTTGCCTATTTATAGATTCCCAGAACCGACCTAGACTTCGACCGATCGAAGTGACTTCGATCGATCGAACCTTCGATCGATCGAACCATTCTCGATCGATCGAACCTGCCATGACTTCAATCGATCGAACATACTTCAATCGATCGAACTTGTCTTGACAGCTTCCTCAAGTGTCTTTCCAAGTATCCTGGTGGAGCTAAGAGTGGGACCTTCTAGGCTCTTTATTGTTGGCTCAGATCAGTTGATTAATTCCCATGACCAAACTCTTTGATCAGCAAATTAATCGACTGATCAGTTAACGTTTACTCCACTATAAAACGATAACTGAACTCCAACGCAAAAGAACATATCTGAAGCGATAACTAGACTTGTATGGTGTACTAATGTCCCTCTACTGTTAGCATTCGTAATCATATTCAAGTATTCGGATAACTATTACTGTCAACCTGAATCATGATTACTTCTTGTATTCCTTGAGTCCCATTCACCTCTCATGATTACCAAACATGTTGATAACTCTTATCAACAAGACTGCAGTACTCAGTAATCGACTTGGTGACATTCTCAAGGGAATGCTTACTCTGAAACAGAGGGTAGATTCTGTCTTGACAATTTATGTTCACAACCCTATGAATATGACATACCCAAGATACCCAGGTGTTGATCTTCTATAGACCTCACTGATTGGTAAATCAAAGCAGCCATATCCATAGTCTGTGTTCATAAACGTCTCAAGATTAAGAACACGTACCTTATACAAGTTATGAGTTCCTATCGACTGATTGACAGCCTTGAGTGTCAATACGAAAGCTCAGGTCCGTCAATGCACTATAAGCACTAGCATGTTAACTAAGAGTTAAACTCTAGTGATTGAGATTAATCACTTCATCCAATGGTAGTTAATCATGCTACAGTGTAAACCTGATGAGATATCCAGTTTCATCATCCACTGTGACACATTCTAAGTAACAAAGAATAGTAATTTGTATCTCACTTGTATGTATCTCATACATACACGAATTACTTACTATGATACTTAAGGATAAACAATCATCTCATGAAAGAAACATACATAATGAAATGTAAAGCTGATATCCATATATTAAAAAGTCAATGTCTCATACATAAAGTAATGGTTGGAGGGCACAAACCCAACAAACTCCCACTTGCACTCATAACCATACAGGATTACATCTGAGACCTAGACTATCTAGATGATGATCAAAGACCTTCTGTGGCAAGGCCTTTGTAAACGAATCAGCAAGATTGTCAACGGTGGCAATCTTGGTGACAGTCACATCTCCACGTTGAACAATATCTCGGATAAGATGATATTTCCGCTCTACGTGCTTTCCCTTTCCGTGGTTCCTTGGCTCCTTGGACTGAGCCACTGCCCCACTATTATCACAATAAAGCGTAATAGGTGACAGCGACGCTGGTACCACCTTGAGCTCCATAAGGAACTTCTTGAGCCAAACAGCTTCCTTTGCGGCTTCATAAGCAGCCACATACTCAGCTTCTGTAGTTGAGTCTGCAATGCATTTCTGCTTAATGCTCCTCCAACTGACAGCACCACCTCCTAAGGTAAAGAGATGTCCGGATATTGACTTCCTCGAATCTTTATCTGACATAAAGTCCGAGTCAGTATATCCTACTGGAATTAACTCACTACCACCGTACATAAGCATGTAATCTTTAGTCCTTCTCAAGTACTTAAGAATGTGCTTGACGGTTGTCAAGTGCTCTGGACCTGGATTCGACTGATATCTGCTAACCATGCCAACGGCAAAGTAAATATCTGGTCTAGTGCATAACATCGCATATATAAGACTTCCCACTGCTGAAGCATAGGGAACTCCTATCATGCGATTCCTCTCCTCCTGTGTCTTTGGACACTGGTCCTTGGAGAACGCTGAACCATGCTTGAAAGGTAACAAACCTTTCTTCGAATTATCCATTGAAAACTTAGTTAGCACCTTATCGATATAACCAGCTTGAGACAATCCCATTATCTTTCGCTTGCGATCCCGAAAGAGCTTTATCCCAAAAATATAGCTCGCCTCTCCTAGATCCTTCATATCGAAAGTACTAGCTAGCCAAACCTTGACCGTTGACAATGCCGCTACATCATTCCCAATGAGTAGAATATCGTCAACGTAAAGCACAAAAAAGGCCATCACTTTCCCTTCACACTTCTTGTATACACAAGGTTCATCCAGATTCTGTATGAAACCAAACGACTTGACCACTTGGTCAAATCGGATGTTCCAACTCCTGGATGCCTGCTTAAGCCCATAAATGGACTTTTGCAGCTTGCATACCAAGTTACCTTTCCGACCAGCTATGAACCCTTCTGGTTGTTGCATATAGATGTCCTCCTCAAGATTGCCATTCAAGAATGCAGTCTTGACGTCCATCTGCCAAATCTCATAATCTAGGCATGCAGCAATGGATAAGAGTATTCTGATGGACTTCAGCATGGCTACCGGCGAGAAGGTTTCCTCATAGTTAATGCCCTCCCTCTGAGTATAACCTTTCACTACAAGCCTAGCCTTAAAGGTCTCAACCTTTCCATCAGATGCTCTTTTCCTCTTGTAGACCCACTTACAACCAATGGGTTTAATATTGGCTGGAAGTTCTACAAGATCCCAGACCTGATTAGAATTCATAGATTCTAATTCAGCCTTCATAGCTTTAACCCAATGTTCTGAATCAACATCAGTCATTGCCTCTTCATATGTGGCAGGATTAGATTCAGATTCTATGGAGACAGCTTCAAAAACTTCTCCTAAGAACATGTATCTATCAGGCTGGCTGATAATCCTCCCACTACGACGAGGTACCGGTACAGAAATGGGTAAAGAAGTGGTATTTTCTTGATTTATATCGTTATCAACTACGGGTTGGACTGAGGGCTCTCCTTCTATCTCTCTAAGATCTATCCTTCCCTTAGGTTTATGGTTCATGATATAGTCATCCTCCAAGAAAATAGCATTCGTACTAAC
The DNA here is from genome assembly GCA_033977485.1 of Hydrangea macrophylla. Lineage (NCBI taxonomy): Eukaryota > Viridiplantae > Streptophyta > Magnoliopsida > Cornales > Hydrangeaceae > Hydrangea > Hydrangea macrophylla. The sequence continues at coordinate 23,128,585 of CM066992.1, forward strand.
AAACACTTTCTGCTCTCTTGGATCATAAAAATACCATCCATAAGTACCCTTTGGATATCCTACGAAGTAACATACTTCCGATCTAGAATCCAACTTGCTCATCTTTCCTTTCAGCACATGTGCCGGACACCCCCATATCCGGAGATGTTGCAAAGAAGGCTTGCGCCCAATCCACATCTCTCGTGGTGTCCTGGGAATAGATTTGCTTGGTACTAGATTTAGTATGTACGCAGCGGTTTCCAAAGTATAACCCCAAAGGAATAATGGCAACTCCGAGTAACTCATCATCGACCTAGTCATGTCTAAAAGAGTCCGATTCCTTCTCTCCGCTACACCGTTCTGCTGAGGCGTACCAGGTGCAGTCAACTGTGACAGAATTCCATTCTGTACGAGGTGATCAATAAACTCATTAGAGAGGTACTCGCCACCTCGATCAGATTGAATGGCCTTGATATGTGTGCCCAATTGCTTCTCCACTTCAGTCCTAAACTCTTTGAACTTTTCAAAGGCTTCAGACTTGTGCTGCATTAGGTACACATATCCATACCTGGAGTGGTCATCAGTAAATGTTATGAAATACTCATAACCACCCCTTGCTCTAATATTTATTGGTCCACACACATCAGTATGAACTAATTCCAACAATGCATCGGTTCTATTTCCCTTTGTAGGAAAGGGCCTTTTGGTCATCTTACCCTCTAAACAAGACTCGCAGACTTCCATTGGTTCTAAAACCAAATCGCCTAAGATCCCTTCTTTGACTAGTCTGCCAATCCTATTTAGATTGATATGGCCAAGCCTCATATGCCAAAGCCTTGTTGGATTAGTGGAAGGTCTCTTTCTTTTAGATGGTACGGTAACCACTGAGTTATTAAGTTCCATGCAAGAGTCTTTAGAAATATTGGGAGTAATCACATACAAACCATTTGATTTAATACCAGAACATATAAAAGAACTATTTCTTTTAATCACAACTTCAGTTCCAAAATGAAAAGAATAACCATTATTCGATAAATTAGAAACTGAAATTAAATTACGTCTCATTGAAGGGACGTAAAGTACATCTGATAAAATCAAAATTTTATTGTCTAGAAATTCTAAAACTACGACTCCTATAGCAACCGCAGAAACGGTTGCGCTAGAACCTAGAGTAAGTACGATTTCCCCATCACTGCACCTCCTGGTTGATCTGAACCCCTGCAATGAATTACAGATATGGTTAGTCGCACCAGAATCAATGCACCAAGTGTTTGAAGTATCCGTTATAAAACTTACTTCAATCACATGTGATTCAATCATACCTTGAACTCTTGTAGCTAAGAATTCTGGACAGTTCCTCTTCCAGTGGCCCTTCTCACCGCATTGGAAACACTTTCCTTTGCCTTGGCCACCCACCTTCCCTTTGCCCTTACCTTTTCCCTTAGATTTTGCAATCTTAGGGACTGGTCCAACACTTGAACCACCAGTGCTAGCTTTCTTCTTCCCTTTCTTTCCTTTCGGCACAGATCGGGAGGAGGAAGCGCTTTTCTCAACGTTCAAAATGTTGACCCCAGGTTTGATCACCCCTTCCGCTGCCAAAAGAGAACTCATCAATTCGCTCATTGAAAAATTCATTTGATTCATATTATAGTTAAGTTTAAATTGAGCGAATGAAGGCGATAGCGAATTGAGGATCATATCAACTTGGGTCTGTGCATCGATGTTGGCACCTAGGGTCTCCAGTTCGTTTAAATAACCAATCATTTTTAAAACATGTTCCTTGACTGGAGTCCCTTCCGACATCTTTGCACTCATTATCTTTTGCATGGCTACCTGTCTGGTAGGCCTGCCATGCTCCCCAAACATCTTTTTCAGGGATGTGATAATGTCACTGGCAGAATCATTCGATTGGAATTGGTGTTGCAACACACCAGCCATTGAGGCCAGAATATAGCAACGAGCCATTCCATTCGACTTCTTCTATTTGTCGAACTCGCGTCTGGCAGCTGCCGAAGCATTTGCCGCGGGTTCTTCGGGGCATGGGGTGGTGAGGACATATATGTGATCCTCCGCAGTTAACACGATGTCAAGGTTACGTTTCCATTCAGTGTAGTTGTTTCCAGTTAACTTGTTTTGAGTGAGTATGGTGGCAAGTGGACTAAATGCAAATCCAGACATTATGATTAATGAAAATCAAACAAACAAAATAAATATGGATATTAGGATTTGACAGTTTGAAATAAAAGAATCCTTAAAACTCTTATTTTAAAACAAAGTCGCCGGAATATCGAAACAAAAGAATAAAGCCTCCGTATGGAGGTCAATTTTCTATTTTTCGATTAATCAAGACTTGTCCGCTATGCAACTCTTGCAAAAACAAGTTATGACTCCCGATCCCTTTTGATCTCTAAGTTTCTGAACAATGCCCCGTGTAGGATCCCTTATCCATAGCTTAGCTAGTGTGTACCATTAACTAGGATCCAATCACAACCGTCTCAAGTAGTGCCTCCGTGTGGTGGTCACCCTCTAACACGTCTGATTGATCCTATCAAAGGAAGTTCACATCTAGTAACCAATGAGTAATGCACCCTCCGTATGGAATGATCACCCCTGGCGAGGTGACACAGAATGCACCACTCATCTTACAGTGAACCGTTAATGGAAGATCGTGGGTGTTTATTAATAAGACCCTCTCCCACTAGATTTAGTAAATAAGGATTTTGCTTTTGAAAAAATATTTCCACACATTACCCATAAAACATCCAATGTTTACTAATGTGTTGAAATGGTTTTTGAATTTTATTTTAGAAAACTTGTTTTACGTGCATGCAACAATGTATTATACGCCAATCACAAACCAAGCACATAAAACAAAAAACTAAAATGAAATATAGACATTCAAACAATGCCTCTATCTCCCATGGCTCTATCTCTATAGAACCTCCTTTTGGTTTGATCGCCTTTAGCTCCATCTTCATGGATTTTCTAATTCTATTACATTTGTCCTATGCTTCTTTCAAAGTTTACAATTTATCTAGAAATAGAAATAACAACAAAATAAAAGGCTAGGGAAACCGGTGCGACTTTCCTTTTCGTAGGATTGAAGTCGCAGTGCCCTTTACATATGCCTTAAAACCAAACCAAACTTAAATTACAACATTCACCAATCTCAAACAATTTAAATACAAATATTCAAATGATTTGGTGCCATGGGAGATAGCGACTAATCTAGCTGCAAAAGGGTTAGTCGTACACGCATCCATACATACATAACAAATATATGTAACTGTTGAAACACTTAATTGATTCACACAGTATATAAACTCTTTACATACTGAATTAGAACTTAAAACAGCATCTTACTTCTCTGTCACATTTCGATCGATCGAAGACCGTTCGATCGCTCGAACCTTCGATCGATTGAACACTGTTCAATCGCTTGAACATTCTGTTTCACAGAATGATTTGAAAATTTTACAGAATATTTTAAAATTAAAGTTTTTAATTTCAAAACACTTTAAAACTGTGAAACAGAGAACCTGACAAAGAATCTATCTCGATCGATCTAACTTCATTCGATCGATCGAATACCAGAAGGTTTCGATCGATCGAAGACTGTTCGATCGCTTGAGAACAGTATGTTCGATCGATCGAAATATGTTCGATCGATCAAACCCGCCTTGCATCCTATGCAATCACAGATTTGTATACTGCTGCGATAACACTGCAGAAACAGATCTGTGACGATGCAGTTTCGAAAACAGTTCTAAAATCAACATGCAAATCAAAATAGTGTTCCAAAAACGCATCTATAGATCCAAACGAGCGTGGCTCTGATACCAATTGTTGGAAAAAACCGGTTTAAGTTCTAAGTTTAAACGCGCAGCGGAAAAATCAAGTTATAAAACTTAATTGGCATGCCCGGATCTACTACCCATCAACTCTATAGATGCGCGCACAAGAGGGGACAAGAATTATACCTTACTGTCTTGAACCCAATTCTGAAATCTCTGACTTCCAGCAGCCTCCACTAGATGGTCTTCACTCTTATGACTCCTATGGATGCTCGCAGGAAGGGCTAGGGTTGGTGGGAACCCTAATGGAGAGGATACAGAAGGTTTTGGGGCTCCAAAACAGTTTTTGCAGCTTCTGACGTTCAAAACGACGAACTTCTTTTCCAGAACGCAGCTTGCCTATTTATAGATTCCTAGAACCGACCTAGACTTCGACCGATCGAAGTGACTTCGATCGATCGAACCTTCGATCGATCGAACCATTCTCGATCGATCGAACCTGCCATGACTTCAATCGATCGAACATACTTCAATCGATCGAACTTGTCTTGACAACTTCCTCAAGTGTCTTTCCAAGTATCCTGGTGGAGCTAAGAGTAGGACCTCCTAGGCTCTTTATTGTTGGCTCAGATCATTTGATTAATTCCCATGACCAAACTCTTTGATCAGCAAATTAATCGACTGATCAGTTAACGTTTACTCCACTATAAAACGATAACTGAACTCCAACGCAAAAGAACATATCCGAAGCGATAACTAGACTTGTATGGTGTACTAATATCCCTCTACCGTTAGCATTCGTAATCATATTCAAGTAGTCGGATAACTGTTACTGTCAACCTGAATCATGATTACTTCTTGTATTCCTTGAGTCCCATTCACCTCTCATGATTACCAAACATGTTGATAACTCTTATCAACAAGACTGCAGTACTCAGTAATCGACTTGGTGACATTCTCAAGGGAATGCTTACTCTGAAACAGAGGGTAGATTATGTCTTGACAATTTATGTTCACAACCCTATGAATATGACATACCCAAGATACCCAGGTGTTGATCTTCTATAGACCTCACTGATTGGTAAATCAAAGCAGCCATATCCATAGTCTGTGTTCATAAACGTCTCAAGATTAAGAACACGTACCTTATACAAGTTATGAGTTCCTATCGACTGATTGACAGCCTTGAGTGTCAATAGGAAAGCTCAGGTCCGTCAATGCACTATAAGCACTAGCATGTTAACTAAGAGTTAAACTCTAGTGATTGAGATTAATCACTCCACCCAATGGTAGTTAATCATGCTACAGTGTAAACCTGATGAGATATCCAGTTTCATCATCCACTGTGACACATTCTAAGTAACAAAGAATAGTAATTCGTATCTCACTTGTATGTATCTCATACATACACGAATTACTTACTATGATACTTAAGGATAAACAATCATCTCATGAAAGAAACATACATAATGAAATGTAAAGCTGATATCCATATATTAAAAAGTCAATGTCTCATACATAAAGTAATGGTTTGAGGGCACAAACCCAACAGTTACATTATCAAGAATCATGCAATTGAAGATCACATCATGGTGTCAGTACACGCAGTCGGTGTCAGTGACTCCGGCCAAGTGAGGTCATGAGTTGAAATGTTTGGGAGTCTTGGGAATTGGTAGTTGATACAATTGAGATTCTTGCATCGTGAGTCATGAGTCATTACGCTTTGGAAACCCTTCAAGATGATAAAGAGATGTGATAATGGGACAGTATGATTGAAATACAGAATATTGTTACTATGATAGTAAGAGAACAATTAGAGCTGTTATTGTGCCAGTCATCTGTGTAAATCGCCAGAGATGGCACATGCGTCTTGGTTTACCGTCATACTACTTATAAATTAGTGCTCTAATGTACTTGTCGTCCGAGGAGCTTTGTCGGAGATAGTACACACGTTGTGTGAGTTTGCCGCTATGCTGTATATCATGCGCTAGTTAGTTACTAATGTACCGCCCTTTGCGGTTTGGTACTGTGACAGTACACATGATGCATCCCTCTGCCGCCATGCTAACAATTCGTAGTTAGTATTCTGACGTGCAACTCATCTGGTGGTGATTCACCAACAAGGGTACAGACGATCAAGCCAATTCTGCGATCGTGCTATTTTGGATTAAGTGGAGATACACACCCCAGTACCATTACCCGTGGCTCGTGATAAAATGAAGTTACATTGGTCATGGGATTTCATATCCCAGAGTTTGGGTTTGGGTTCATTGAGTACGCATTTACATGCATGAGTAAAATGGAAATGAGAAAATGAAATAGTACGAATATGTTGTTATTTCAAGAACCAGACAACCATGTTTATGTTAATTCTGTTATTTGGTTAATGATAGATGTTTAGTAATTGCATTACATGTGGGTTGATACCTTTGCTATGTTCGTGTGAGCGACGTCAATCAATAGTGGACTAACCACATCCTAAGATGCAAAGTAATAACGTGAGATGAGCAGTTAGTGTATGTATATCAGTGATGAATATGGCATGTTACGCCTGGACATCCGATGTCAAGATATCCTTTCAGTTTTGAGAGTAAGATGCTAAGGAACACTAGAAGTGTAGAGCTAGGCTGAAGACCAAAGATAGCTGCCAGTATCGTGCATTTATAATAGTCTGTTGTATTATAATTGGGACCAATGATTTGTAATTATTCAGTTTAAGTTACGAATAGCTTTCTCCCCTTAATTTTCATGTTGTTTATAGTGTTAAAGGACATGACAACTTTCAATCAAGTCATTCCCTATGGGTCCAAAAAGGAAATTTTAAATTTTTCCTAGTTTTGTTACTCCGGGGCATGACACTTAGCATCTCAGCTCTTGTTACTGTATGTTCTTTTTGTGAGGTCTCATGTTCGATTTCCTGTATGAAGAGACGATGAAAGTGGAAATCTAAGATATTTTGTTTGACACAAAGCCCTATGTGGGTGAGTGGGAGAGGTAACAAATATTATCTGGGTTGGGACACCCACATTGGACCCGGCGTCCAACAGGCCTTGCTTGGTTGCTAAGCAAGCACATAAGGAGTCCTATTCAAACCCTTTTAGGAGAGTGCTTATATATAAAAGTTGTATATGTTACAGCTAAGAGAGATGATCACAAAAATAATATACACACACCTATCTCTCTCTCTCCCTCTCAGCACTCTCTCTCCTCCCTCTCGACCATCTCTTTCTCTCTCTAGATTTCACACTCTCTCTCTAGCTTAATCACTAAGAAAGCTTGGGATTTAGCACATGAAGATCAATGGGATTGCTCTAGTAGCCGTTCTCCAGACCGTAGCGAAGTATAAGGCATACACGAAGGCTAGTATTCTCGGATTGGAAGAACAAGGTTGAGAGCTCGTAACAATCAATAATCTACGATCCGTCGGGTTCAATTCCGCTTGGTAATGCCCTAAACACGACTGTATGCAGGTGTGTGAGTTTACCTACACTTCTCTTTAGACTTTTTCCCAAGGTTTATGACTTTATTTTCAAAGACATAATTCCTTTAGGATAATCTCCGATTATGTGCTTATGTGTTAGAGACGAGTTATCTAGAATTGTTGCATGCTGCATAACACGTTTTCTATTCAATTTCCATTGTGATTCCACATGAGTCAATTCAATTTAAGTTTTCTTGTTCCCTTTTGCATATGATGACACATTTCGTTTATTTTGCATCAGTCCTGGGCAGGACTAGCCACTGTGAGTATCTCTTCCCTTGTATTGCATGTGCATTCGTTTGTTACTTGACTTAGTCTCTTGAAATGATTTTCATTCAAACAAGATGTTTGTGCCATGTATATATTATTTAGTATGTTTGAGGGAATACACCAATTATGAGTTAAGAACAAGGATATTTGAATCAAAGCTTACCATTAGGTTGGGCGAGGAAGTGGTGCTTTAATCCTACTCGAGCTCCTTCCAACTCCTTCGCATTTTGAACAACATTCCTTGGTTGTTGGAATTCGTTAACCATCCGATGCGTGTTTATTGTTATAACACCCACATTTGTGTTATTGCTTTTGCATTTCATTGTCATGCATGATAATGTGATGTGGCGTGTCCTATGACACATGATTGAGTGAGTTTTGACTCACGAGTTGATTTGGGTGTCTGTATTAGAGAACCCTCTGAAACTGTGGTGATTGAGGATTTGTTGTTGTGACGTCTCTCCGAGTATGAGACGGTCACTGTGGAACACTTTAAATGTTTATCTGAAAATAAATGTTTACCTGTGTATTTCAATATCTGTATTATTTTCTGTTTTAGAATTTATTTCTGTTGTTAGATTTAGTATCCTGGTGAGGACGAATGAACACGCTATTAATTTGGTAGGCTAATTAGCAACTTCGGAAACGTCATATAGAAATTCGCGTTTTAGCAACCAAACGAAACTTAGTCGAAAACTTTTATAATTTTGAGGTTTCACTCGTAAAGCTATGAATAAGCTGTATAGAAAGTTTCAGAGACTGATTAGGAGTTTGGAAAACTCGTGGGGAGGTAAACGTAATTCCCCGAGAATGTTGCCTATATATAGATAGAGATGAGTTGAGATATTTCACAACTCTTAACATAAATTCCAAGAGGAGGCCAAAAAGGGGGCTAGAGGGAGATTTGATTGCTTAGAGCTTTGCGACGCCAAACGACGACCTTCCGTCAGTATGGTTTCTCCCAGATTTCGTATTCGAGCTCCTCGAGGTAATAGCTTCGTTTTGATACCTATTAGGGCCTGTTTGGCTAAGATTTCCGAAAAGTTATTTTCTAGAATTTTTCATAAAAGTTGATAAATAGAATTCTGATCCATAGGAATTGTACTAGACGGACTTCTGCACGTTCCTTGTGCACGGGTTTTCTTCAGATTGAATTATAGGAGCGTAAATCGGAGGTGAGTGATTCAACTATGTTTTGGAATGACTTCTTGGCATGTATTCATGTTATGTTTGAATAGCATGTATTAATTCCTAGAGATATATTGTGTAGTTCATATTGGGCATTTATATTGATAAGTAGGCTCAATAGTACGGTGATATGTTTTAATTACCGCGAGCATGGTGATATGTATTTGAGCATGTTAAGTTGCTTATTTGGGTCAGAAGGAGCACGTGGTCACCGTGCCATTTTGTTGAGCCGATCTAGGCATTAAGGTCGCACGATTGTTTGTAGAATCGTGGGTCTTACCCTTTCGCGTGGACTTATTGGCGAGGAGTCGTGGATTGGGAGTATGGACGGGCACGTGAGTCTCCGGCGACTAGTATGAAATGTAGAGATGTGAATGCGGACATGTTTATCATTCATGTACATATGTTGATTTATTCACTAACCATTAGCTTAAACAAATCGAAATATGTGTGGTTATTCAAATAACCATTTCAGGTGTAAATGCTGGCGAGGAATCGCAGAAGTGAACACGTGGGTTGGGAGTTCTTTTAGAAGGCAACTTGAATGTTAATCTTGTAGTTTTGGGATCCTAGAAATGTTGTAATAAGAATTTGGTTATTTTAACCCATGTTTAATTTGGTATGATAGAATGAATCTTGAACGTTGTATTAGACTATAACATGTTGTAATTATGTTTGGTAATGCTTTAATACAGCTAGAATTACTTTGGACTGAGTTTGATTTGAGTGGTTGATCATTGGATGGAAGTTAGGAAGCTTTTTAAACTTGTTTTCTGTAGATTGGGCTGCTGCCAGGGGAGCAGTCGACTGAGCAGTCGACTGAACCCCTGAGCCTGTTAGCTACTGCTTTTTTTTTTTAGCAAAAGCAGTCGACTGGACCCCTCGGCAGTCGACTGGACCCCTCAGCAGTCGACTGGACCTCCAATTTCAGTCGACTGAAATTTGATATTAAAATCCCTGCCCGCCTCCGTCGACTGAGCAGTCGACTGAACCTCTGGTTTTAAAATGTGTTTTGTTTTCCGCTGCGTGTGTTCTTCAAACCTAATTTTTGGGAACGTTAATGAATTGGTTTAGCCTCGGTGGCGTGCCACGGGCTCCGGTTCCGCTATTGTGGGACCGGGCTGTGACAGTTGTCATTCACAACATGCGAATATTGTTCCATCGAAGGTTGTTGGGATAGAACCTCTGATTGTTGTCATTCACAACATGCGATTATTGTTCAACCGAAGGTTGTTGGGATGGAACCTCTGAATGTTGTCATTCACAACATGCGAATATTGTTCAACCGAAGGTTGTTGGGATGGAACCTCTGATTGTGTACTCGTGCCCGTAGACTGTCGCTTAATACTTCTATTATCGAATAATCAGTTCTTCATGATTGTATATAGGGCTGTACAAAAAAACCGAAACCGAAATCTACCGACCGAATCGAGCAAATTGAGCCCATTCGGCCGGTTTTCAAAAAAACTTTTACAGAAGGAAACTGAACTGACCGAACGAAAGTGGCAAAAAAATCGACCAAACCGAGCATATGGGCCGGTTTTTAAACATGAAAAATTCGACAAAAACCGACTGATGCACACGGCTAGTTGTATAAAATACTATAAAAATTTTACAAATAACACCAAATATGCAAATATTTAAATTGAAATTTACTTCACTATAAATTACAATACAAATGTTGAATGAAAACAATAATTAGTCTTCTACCATTAAAAACTTTAGTATAATAAAGTTTACTAGAAAACGATTTAATATAAACTAAATTAAAATGATTTAAAAAAAGCAATTAAAGAACTTGATTTATAATAACACTTGTACCAAAAAAACAAAACTCTTGTGTATAATATTGTACAACAAGTAGGGTTTAAGTTAGCCAAAAAAAAAATAGACAATTAGCCTTAAATCCCTGATCATTGCAATTATATGGCTCAAGGACACCCATGAATCTATTTCAATATAAGATCCCTCATATCTTGAAATATTTCCTTAACCATGGTTAAAGCTTTTTTTGTGACCATAATACCCTTATAATTGGTATTTTTTGAAAATAATACTCTCCTTCATTAGCTACAGTTAATTATTTTATACTATTGGAATACATTGAATGACTCCCATGAATGACTTAATTTGATTGTGCACTCTCCATACATATAAGAAACAAATTACAAATTGATTGACTCATTTATTGTGTGAATTATGCACTATCAATTAACATTAAAAGCATTAAATTCCTACAATCAAACGTGAGAATGTAGTAGGCATTTGTTTTCAACATGTTCCTCTTGATATGTATTTGTACTATGTTAAAGATATAGGACTGCACAATACACATGACAGAGGTGATTTTTGCACAATACACATGGCAAGACTTTTTTCTCTCCTAATATTAAGACTAGGTTCTTGATAGTGGTCAATATCCACATGTACATAATAAAGGTGCATTAATCCCTCATTTCTTGCAATAATTCTACTAAAGGTTGAACCGCTTCAAGTACATCTACTAAAAAAATTACAGCCCATAGTTTGCCTAATTTTCTAAGTCCATCTATGAGATACACCAAATACATGTATATCAACATTACACACACGTCTCATACCTCTACCTCTCTCTAATTCTACATGGATTTTCTTAAGGCAATTTTGGATGATCCCCGGAAAGAGTTGCATTCAACTAGAGGAATCATTTCTGGAGAAAGGGCAAGATTGGTTGGAGTTGTCCATATCAAATAAAGATTGCAAAAGAAGCAATTAGTACACTTTGAATTGTGAATTTCTCAAATGGTCACATTTCTGCGATGGTCCGATCCTGTAATCCAAGTAGTTTCAAGGATTTTTTTTTTTTGAAGTTGGTGATGATGGTGGTTAACAGTGGTTGTGGGTGCTAGGATGCAATGGTATTCTCTTTCTCTCTCTCTCTCTCTCTCTCTCTCTCCAAAACATGTTGTGAGATTCACAAATTATGTTGTGACTTCTCTTCCATTTTTATTTTCAAAGCATGTTGTGAAAATTCACAAATCATGCTGTGACTCTCTCTTCGATTTTCGTTCTCTAGAACATGTTGTGAAATTCACAAATTATGTTGTGACTCTCTCTCTTTCATTTCCCTTTTCCAGAACAAGTTGTGAAATTCACAAATCTTGCTGGGACTCTCTCTTCCAATCCCATTTTTCCAAATCATGTTGTGAAATTCACAAATCATGTTGTGACTCTCTCTCTCTCTCTCTCTCTCTCTCTCTCTCTCTCTCTCATTTTTGTTTTTCAGAACATGTTGTGAAATTCACAAATTATGTGGGACTCTCTCTTCCATTTCCATTTGTCTAGAACATGTTGGGAATTTACAATTCATGTTGTGACTCTCTCTCTCTCTCTCTCTCACACACACACACACACACACACACACACACATTTTCGTTTTCCAGAGCATGTTGTGAAATTCACAAATCATGTTGGGACTCTCTCTTCCACTCCTATTTTTTCACATGTTGTGCATTTTCAATTCAAATTGTGTTCCACAAATCATGTTTTTGGACATGATTATGGTTGAAAATAGCTGTCATTATTACATAATGACTTTCAATTTTTGATCCCTTTAATTTTTTATTCTCTTAATTTTTGGGGAGAAATTTTGGTTGAAAACATTAATGGATGAGGTACGATTTTTAAGAATACCAAACTTGATGAGGGGTATTTTAGTCCCTAAAAAATTTCAAGAACTTAATTATAAATATGTTTTAACTCAAGAACCTAAAGCTATTTAATTGCAGTATCTGGGGATTTATCACTAAATCACCCAAAAAAAAATAGCAAGTGAAGTTTAAATAGTCCAAAATGTGGTCATTGAAAAGAGTCGTTGGAACCCAACCGGCAGAGAGGCTGCCGTTTGAGTCTAGCCGGTAGAGTCTCTACCGTGTGGGCTAGATGGCATTGTTTCTGTGTGTGGTGTCAGTGGACAGTCAGTCTGTCGGGTAAGGGGCGGCACTCACTCTACTGTTTGCTCACTACACCAATGGTCTCTCAAAACTCTGACAAGAAACTAGCCTAATTTTAACCTACATTTTGCAACACCAGTTACAACACTGCATTTGCTGTTACCAAAATACATGTAGTACAACACAAAACCACTAGTGAGCTTTTGTTTTTTCCCAGAACGTCTTTTCCCGCCGTAATACAAAAATTGTCTGATGTTCAGTCTGTTTGTCATCAACCTTAGATCTCTGCGTTGGATGGTTAAATCTCACCCAAGCATTTATCTCTCTTCTTTACACACTCGCTCTCTCATACCCCACAAAGACAAACCCAACAACTGGAATACCAACAACCCAATTGTCCTCTCAAACCCCTTGCTCTCTCTCTTGGAAAAATGCAATTCAATGGCCCAACTGAAGCAAATTCAAACCCAAATGATAGTAACTGGCTTGATCTCAGATGGGTTTTCCTTAAGTCGCTTGATCGCTTTTTGTGCAATCTCGGAATCGGGTAGTCTTGATTATTGTAAAAAGTTGTTGAAGAGTCATCGGAACCCAAATGTGTTTTCATGGAACACAGCCATTAGAGGTTATTCCGAAAGTGATAGCCCCAAAGAAGCTCTTCTGATGTACAAGCTTATGTTGAGAGGTAACAGGTCGCGGCCGGATAATTATACTTACCCTTTGTTGTTAAAATCTTGTGCTCGTTTGTTGTTGTTTTGGATGGGTCATGAATTTCTGGGCCATGTTTGGCAGTTGGGTTTTGATTCTGATATCTTTGTGCATAATGCTGTGATTCATATGCTTGTGTCATGCGGGGAACTGGAGACAGCACATAAGGTGTTTGGTGAAAGTAGTGTGAGAGATTTGGTCTCTTGGAATTCTTTGATTAATGGGTATGTTAGAAGTGGAAGAGCGCATGAAGCGTTGAGGATTTATAGAGAAATGGAGGTAGAGAGAATTAAGCCAGACGAGATTACCATGATTGGGGTTGTTTCGGCATGTGCCCAGATGGAGGATTTGAGCCTTGGAAGAGAGTTTCATCAATATGTTAAAGATTGGGAATTGGATTTGACTATTCCCCTCTCTAATGCCCTTATGGACATGTATGTAAAATGTGGGAATCTTAAGGCAGCACAAGAATTATTTGATGGAATGGCAAAAAAAACCATGGTCTCTTGGACGACTATGGTTGTGGGCTATGCCAAATTTGGGTTTCTGGATATAGCACAAAGACTTTTTCATGACATGCCAGAGAGAGATGTTGTGCCATGGAATGCAATAATTGGAGGTTATGTTCAAGCCAAGCGGGGTAAGGACGCTTTGGCTTTGTTCCATGAGATGCAAGCTACGACTATAAGGCCAGATGAAGTGACTATGGTCAGCTGCTTATCTGCATGTGCGCAACTTGGAGCCCTGGATGTTGGAACATGGATTCACCATTACATCAAAAAACACAATCTCACATTAAATGTTGCCTTGGGAACCGCACTAGTTGACATGTATGCCAAGTGTGGAAACATGGGGAAGGCACTTCAGGTTTTTCATGAGATTCCACAGAGAAATTCTTTATCTTGGACGGCCATAATTGGTGGTTTAGCCCTCCACGGAAATGCGCATGATGCTATATCGTACTTTTTGGAGATGATTGATATGGGTTTGATGCCTGATGAAGTCACTTTTCTTGGGATTTTATCTGCGTGTTGTCATGGTGGTTTAGTTGAACATGGTCGTAAATTTTTTGGCCAAATGAGAGAATTTGATGTCTCCCCTAAACTGAAACACTACTCTTGCATGGTGGACCTTCTTGGTAGGGCTGGTCTACTGGCAGACGCAGAAGAGCTTATTAAGAGCATGCCAATGAAGGCAGATGCTGTGTTATGGGGTTCTTTGTTTTTTGCTTGTCGAATTCATGGAAATCTTGATATGGGAGAAAGGGCAGCTGCGAAACTTCTTGAGTTGGATCCTCATGATAGTGGAATCTACGTTTTGCTTGCAAATATGTACGGGGAAGCGAAAATGTGGGAGGAAGCAGGGAAAGCGAGAAAGATGATGAGAGAGAGAGGAGTAGAGAAAACTCCAGGTTGTAGCTCGATTGAAGTGGATGGCAATGTGTTCGAGTTTATTGTTAGAGATAAATCACACCCTCAATCCGAACAAATTTTTGAATGTTTGGTTCAGCTAACCGGACAGCTGGAGCTTGCTGAATATGTAAATGGCCTTCCTATTCTTGGAGATAAGCCTCTCGTTGGCTCTGAACTTGGGTTCGAAGTTTGACTAGTTCAGTTCAACAAACCTCTTTCTCTCTCTCCCGTGTCTACTCTTGTTCATTTAAATCATTTCATCTAAAGACCCAGAGGCAAATCAGGAAATTTGTTCAAGTGGGGGCAACCTTTGTTTATAAGGTTTTACTAACCTCTTTATATTTGACGATATAAGAGAAATTAGTGTTATGTTTACAAATATTTGCCTATCTAAAGTAATAATAAAATGATAACAGGAAATGAGTGGCTTAAACTAATTGTAAATCTGAAAACTTAAATACATGAATTAAAACCATAAAAATTTACAAAGAACAAAAAGCCATTGCATCATAGACTCTTTACCTGTGAATGCAATGATTACATTTACCGGCAACAATGCTAAGGGCACTAATAAATCTCAGTAACACTCAAACCCACACTCTATCTCTCTCTTAGTGGCACTGTAGGGTCCGCTATACGCCCCACAATGCCACTAGAAGAGAGATAGTGTGGGTGTGGGTGAGAGTGTTAGTGAGATTTGTTAGTGCCCTAAATATTACTCAATTTACCGGGGACATTTATATAGGATGTTTTGATAGACACAGATAGGGATCACTGCAGTGGTGGGATATTTCAAGATGTGAGTGGGGGCTGTTGGCCCCACAATGCTCTATGAAACCCGCCCTTGCTAAGTTCCATCCTTTGAGATCATAAATCTGAATATGGAGTGGCCTTGTGATATTTATCATTCTGCAAGAGTCTTTAACTGCCATTTACTCTGGTTTGGTTCATCCCTGTTGGATAAGCTTGATGTGAAATTTGTTATACTTCTTTTTGGTGCATTTTAATCAAGTCCATAACATCTATCTTCAGTGTCAAAAAAACCTGGTTGGGATGACTATGCTCCTCATTGATTGGAATTTTCAATATCATGTATTCCTCGGACCATATTATGTCACCATTTCCATATCTTGAACTGAAATAGTATTGAACTGTTTCGGGATTATCCAGTTGGTCCCGTCCAAATTAATTTCTCCAGCGGCATAATGATAGGATTAGTTTATCTGTAGGTCACAGCAAGAAATTATTTCGAACCTTGTTATTCCACTGATATCACTTGATGGAGTTTACCAACATGCTATGTAGCACGGATACGGATACGTGACACGAAGAAGACACGGCACGGAGACGGCAATACGGCAAATTCAAAAAATGTAGGATACGGAGATGGCTAGGAAACGTCGAATAAACAAATATTTATAAAGAATATAATTTAGTTTGAAGTAAAAGAAGAAGATGTGAGGATTAAATATCAACATTACATTACATATTCTGATATTCACCCATAGAAAATAGGCAAATAGCATCTTACAATATATGCTCATAAAATGATTACAAAACATAACAATTTAACAGGATACAGACACAGTATGATACAATCATACAACGATTAAATCATTATATCTTTGAATTAAATGTACAATTTGCAGTTCTATCTCCACTCATGTGTTTATAATTTTCAAATAAACTAATTACTTATCCACAATTTTACAATATTAAGATTATTGCCTCAAAGTTTTAAAACGCATTTCTAATGAGAGGCCACCATGTTGCATTTACTTGTGTGTCCGGCCATGTCAGCTGCGTGTCCTATACATGATCAAGGTGTGTCCGATGTTAAAATATTTAAGACACGTTTTATTGTGTGTTAGACACGTGGTGATGCGTGTCCGACGAGTGTCAGTGTCTGACACGGACACGATACGGAGACGACACCCAAAATGAAGTGTCCGTGCTACATAGCCCACATGATTAAAAAGTCATTGGATGATTTGATTGGGCTTATAAAACTTTGATTCTTAGCCAGAGGAGCTTTTTCTGGCTGTTGTCTCTATGAACTACACCAGAGTTGAATTTTAAATTGTAGTACGGGTTTCTTATAACTGGGGAGAGGTAGTAGTAGTATTAGTAAATCATACATCTATTTTCATAACTCTGTGTCATATTTATTTCTCATCTTTTTCGTTATTTCGTCTCATTAGCGTCTGAATTCGCAGCTGGCCTTGTAATTTGCACTCAGGAGACGCTCATTAAGTGTGAAAATTTAACAAAGATTGGATGGCCCATGGAATGGTATCTCGCAACCACTAGAAGACATTTATGAATTCTCATTGGTTTTACTTGTTACGCCCCGACGTAGCATAAATATGGAAAACATTTAGACCCGTAAGTCGTGACAATTTGAAGGATCGATTTTATCCTAAAGTTCGAATAGTATAATAATTAATATCAAAGTAAGAGCAATCAAGGCTTACAAAATTTTTCCAAATTAATAATTATTGCAGCACGTGGTCAACTAAATGTACAACCCGCCTTGAAACAAATTAATATCTACTACAGTAATCCATATTACAAAATCAGTTATTTAACTAAAGCAGTAATAATAAATAGTTTTTCTTCACAAGCAGCTCTTCTCAATTAGCGCAGTCGTACGGTCCGGCCTGATTATTATCTAAAAAGCCTAGACACGAATGTTTAGGGCGCATCAACGCTGTCAACTTTATGAAGCTGGTGAGTATTACAAATATGCACTTGAAATGTAAAACGTACTCCTTTACCATTTTTCAATTTACGGTTTCATTATTTGACAGATTAGAACATAGTAATGCATTCAATTTATAAAGCAGTAAGGTTAATATTAAAACCTTCAATGCATACAAACATGTGACCATGCGTGAGAACAATGCAACCATTCTCATCTCACCAACTCTTTTCTCTCGACAACACATTACCCAACTCTCTCAATCCAATATCTTTGAAACACTAAGATGACCACACTTTAGTACACGGGTATCAGGGAGTGTCTAATTTGCCTCACACTTTAGTACGGGGTACCAGGGAGTGTCCAATTCATCACACTTTGACCATACCCCGCATGTCAGGGAGTGTCCAGTAGGCCACACTTTAGCACTACCATGGGTGCCAGGGAATGTCCAAGTCGGCTTCACATACTTTAGCAATACCATGGGCGCCAGGGAGTGTCCAATTTTGTCACCGTCGCATTTCAAAGATACTCTAGCCGCAATCTCGAAACAACACACTTTAGTACACATGTACCAGGGAGTGTTCAATCACAATCTCAACCACATACTCTTTTCCACACTGACCCACACTCACCATGTATGTAAAACTGACTCCCCATGTATGTCATGTAACTATATACAGAGAATATAAAGCACTGGGAACGATAGCCATGGATATACGAGAAGAAATCAAATCTTATTTGACCAACCGGTGAATTCATCAAAGAATACTTTAATATGCTTTTATCGCTACTAGAATACAAGTGGGTCCACTTGAAAGCAATGCCTTTAAAATGAGTTATAATTTTTGTGGATGATTTACATATCAAAAGAAAGATCTTTGAGTCTAGTTTCCAATACTTCAAACGGTGTACGCTTTTGAGTTTTCTAGAGGAATTTATGACCATTTTACTAAAAGTCGTCAGTGTTGAAAACTGCCAATCGATTGTAACACATACCAATCGATTGGCATTCATACCAATCGATTGGTAAACATGCCAATCGATTGGCATCAGCAGTTTCTCCCCTGTTACGAATTTAAAGCCTATTTTTGACCCATTTTGAAATACGAATGTAACCATGACTTGTAATATATGGTTCTCTCCGTTTTTCCTCAAAGATTATGAATATGTGATCGGATTTAACCAATTTCAATCGTAACTCTCGGATTTTACGAAAAACCGAGAGGTGACGAAATTTCATTTTTGAATATATGTCACGATATAAATGAATTAGGCTCTAATACTTGAACTGTAGCCTTTACGTTCTATAATCTTTCATATTTATCTAACAAAACCAGTTTTTGGTTAAGTTTGAAAAATTAAGTTTTCAAGCTTCAAGATTCCATGGATGAACACAACAATGGTGATTCACAATTACATATATGTAAACAGTAAGTAAAGTATGTATTACATTCTGAGTGAGTTCAAAATACTCACTGTGATAAGAGTAGAAGAAATTGTTGAGAAAGAACTAAGAATTAAGCAATCCAACTTCAAGCTTTTGGCTATGGTGGAGAGCTCTCTCTCTAGAAATTAACTACTGTAAATCCTCTTCTCTCTTTCTGAAATTCTCTAATTTTTTTGTTTGTAAAACCAATGTGTAGAAAGTGTGTGTAATGGTTGTATATATATAGAAACCCAAATCCAAGAACTTGGCCACCAAGTTCAACCTTCTATACTTAAAAAACTCTAATTCCTATAATTTACTAAATACATAATGTACATAACATACATATATGTATATAGAATCTGCTGGGAATTGATTTAGAAGTTAACTAAGTTAGTTTAGGGGTCAATTAGTAGTGTTTGGGAAATTAGCTTGTGGCACTAATTTAATTCACATTCAAAATGTACTCCCAAACAAGTCCAGCGTAAACATTGTGTCAATTAAATGAACTCACAGCATATGTCAATTCCCAATTGATGTAAATTCGAAATCTGTGGGGGCGCGGACAGTCTTGAACAAAAACTGGTATTTTCGAGGCACGGTGACCACCACAAAAATTACAGAAAATTTATTTTAATGTAAAAAATAATTTTTCGGTTATATAAAAATATACAGTTGAATCAAAGGTAAATGTTTTCACTGTTTTGAAAATACAGATTTGAAATTTATCACAGGTATTTGATCAATTTATGAAAATTACCATTTGACCTGCAATTAAAGAATTTCTATCAAATGAAACAAGAAATACAAATTTAAAATATGGAAATTACATTTAGTAAATAAATGAAAATACAGGTTGTTACATCCTTTCTCCCTTAAACAGGATTTCGCCCCCGAAATCTAGACTAACTAGTCACGAAGCAACTCCTAGTATTTCTTCCTCATATTATCTTCAACTTCCCACGATGCTTCATTATCGTCGTGGTGATTCCACTGAACCTTCACCAATGGAATGTCTTTATTCCTCAACTTCTTGATACTCTGATCCAGAATCTTTTATGGGCCTCTCCTTGTAAGAAACATTATGGCTCGTCTCAATATCATCAAAACTGACCACATGTGAGGGATCTCGTATGTACTTTCTTAGCATACTAATGTGAAATACTTTGTGAACCCCAGACATCTTAGGTGGTAGTGCAAGTCGATAAGCCACTTTTCCAATGCGATCTAAAATCTCGAATGGTCCGATGAAATACGGGGCTAACTTCCCTCTCTTGAGACCAAAGCGTACCACTCCTCGAGTTGGTGACATCTTAAGGAGTACATGATCTCCGATGCTAAATTCCAAATCCTTCCGACGTTGATCGGCATAACCTTTGTACCTGCTCTGAGCGGTTCTCATCCTTTCCTTAACCAAGGAAATTTTCTCGTTGGTTTCTCTAACTAAATCTGGTCCCACCAATTTCGTGTCTCCGACTTCTGCCCAGCACAATGGAGAACGATATGGTCGTCCGTACAATGCTTCGAACGGAGCCATCCCGATACTCGTGTGGTAGCTATTGTTATAGGCAAATTCAACCAAAGGCAAGTGAGTCTCCCAAGATTCCTCAAAATCGATGACATAAGCCTTAAGCATATCCTCCATGATCTAATTAACATGCTCAGTTTGTCCATCCGTTTGAGGGTGAAAAGCAGTATTCATTTTCAACAAGGTTCTCATGGCTTCTTGTAAACTTTCACAAAATCCAGAAGTAAAACGTGCGTCACGGTCTGACACAATCAACATAGGTGCACCATGAAGTTGTACAACTTGTTGTATGTACATCCGGCTCATCTTTTCTACAGAGTATGTCATATTGTAAGCAAAACGGGCTGACTTAGGCAGTCAATCAACAATTACCCAAATGGCGTCATCATTTTGTTGAGATCGAGGCAATTCTACTACAAAATCCATGGTTACGTGCTCCCACTTCCAACCTAGAATAGGTAGCAGTTGCAGCAATCCCAAGGGTCTCTAATGTTCGGTGTTGACTTGTTGACACGTCAAACACTTGGTTACAAATTCAACCACATCCTTCTTCATGCCTTCACACCAGAAATTTCTCTTCAAATCTTTATACATTTTCGTTCTTCCCAGGTGAACTGTAAATCTAGACTTATGTGCTTCTTCCAGACTGTCCTTCCTTAGATCTCCATAGTTTGGCACACATAATCTGTCTCTGCATCTATATCCTCCATTGCTTCCCACTCTCCATTCTATCAGATCCTTTTCTGACATTTTCACAAATCACGTCTGAAATTTTCCATCTTCTTTCTAAACTTCAATAATGCAGTCGATAAGAATAGGCTGTAGGATAAGACATCCAAAAAGTTGTCCTTCTCCTTCCTTAGTATTCTACACATCAAATTTAGCTAATGTCTCTAATGCTCGCCATTCTCTTACCATTAGAGAGGCGATCCTCTCATAAGTTTGTTGACTCAAAGCATCAGCAACCACATTAGCTTTACTAGGGTGATATTTTAACGTGAAGTCGTAATCTTTGATCAACTCCATCCATCTGCGTTACCTCCTGTTCAACTCTTTCTGTGTGAACAACTATTTCAGCCTCTTGTGATCAAAAAACAAATCAAAATTCTCACCTTAGAGATAATGTCTCCAAATCTTGAGTACAAATACCACTGTCTCTAATTCCAAATCATGAGTGGGGTAATTCAACTTGTTTAGCCTCAGCTGTCTAGATCTATAAGCGATAACTCAACCATCTTGCATAAGTACACACCCCAACCTTTGATATGACGCATCACTGAAGATAGTGAACTTCTGATCAGGCTTGGGTATAGCTAGTACCGGTGCGGTGGTGAGTCTCTCTTTTTAACTCAAGAAATGTGCGCTCATGCTTCTCTGTGCAGTCGAACTTTTGAGTTTTCTTAGTCAGTCCAGTCAATGGTGCGGCTATCTCAAAAAAACCTTCAACAAATATCCGGTAATAACCTGCAAGTCCAAGGAAACTCCGAACTTCTATAGGGTTGCTTGGTCTAGCCCAGTTTGACACAACATCTGTCTTAGATGAATCCATAGAAATTCCTTGAAATGATACTTTGTGTCCCAAAAATTTCACTTCTTGTAACCAGAACTCACACTTATTGAACTTGGCATACAAGTGGTGGTCCTTAAGCATCTGCATTGTGATCCGTAGATGTTGCTCATGTTCTTCAGCTGACTTAGAATAGATCAAAATGTCATCTATGAAGACGATAACAAACTGATCCAGATAAGGCTTGAATACTCTGTTCATCAGGTCCATAAACACTGTCGGGGCATTCGTCATTCCAAATGGCATCACCAAAAATTCATAGTGACCATATCGGGTCCTGAAAGCAGTTTTAGGTATGTCTTCTTTTCGTACCCTCAACTGATGATATCCCGACCATAGATATATCTTGGAGAATGTTGTAGTTCCCTGTAGTTGATCAAACAAGTCGTCGATCTGAGGTAAGGGATACTTATTCTTGATAGTTTCTCGGTTCAATTATCTATAATCGATACACAATCAAAGTGTCCTGTCCTTCTTCACGAATAACATTGGTGCTCCCCAAGGCAATGTACTTGGACATACAAAATCCAAATTCTCGAGCTCTTGAACTTGTTCCCTCAATTTTGACAGTTCGGCCATGCCATTCTATAGGGAACCTTGGTGATCGGGGCGGTACCTGGTACAAGCTCAATACAGAACTCTATACTTTTCTCAGGCAGTAAACCAGAAATATCTTGAAATACTTCCTCGAAGTCCTTAACTACAGGTATAGATGATGTTTTCATCTTTATACTGACGACTTCGATGTTAGCTAAGCACCTTGTGAGGAACATATCTCCCAGAGGGTTACATTGAAAATCAAAGGATTGATTCCCATTATCGGAGAATGTAATTCTCTTCCTCGCACAATCTAACTTCTCTTGATTCTGAGAGAGCCAATCTATTCCTAGGATTATGTCAAACTCCTTCATCGATAAAACAATCAGCCTTGCAGGGATCTCACAGTTTCCTAGCCATAGGAGACAATCCTTCCACACATTTTTTAACTTGACTGTGGCTCCTAATGGTGAGGTAGCCTTCAAAGTCTTCTCTAAACGGTGATGTAGAACACCCAATCTCCGAATAGTCTTAACAGATATGAATGAAAGTGTAGCACCCGTATTAAATAAAACTTTAACATGGGAGTTAAATAGAGTTAATGTACCTTCCACCGCTTGCTGATCAGGCTAAACTTCTTCACAATTCCCCTCTTCATACACAGTCTCATCATATACAGCGGCATTAGGAATAGCAGCATTCAAGCAAGTCTAGCCGCCCTGTTGACCATAAGTTACTTGCCTAGGAGTAGTGCAGTACTTGCTGATGTGACCAGGCTTACTATAGTTATAACAGACTATATTCTGATGAGCGATGCGCTTAGGTGCCTTGCAGCCTCGAGCTAAATGACCGGGGGTACCGCAGTTAAAGCATTGTGTTATCCTCTTAGGTAAAGCACATCTTTTGGCAAAATGCCCAGGCATCTGGCAGTTAAATAGACCCGAGGTTTGGTTTTTCATTTCTTCTTCTCCGCTTTTGGTGCCCCCTTTTCCTTACAGAGGTGGCTCAGACTGCCGTGTCCCATCTATTGAGTTTCATTGTAATTATACCAGATGTGACCTGGTAGGTTGTAATCAGCACAGAGGGTGCTTGGTCTGCTTGTTCCCTTGTTCTCAACTGGAGTCACCATCTCTTGGAACGTCTTTTGCCTTGCGGTAGTTCAAATGATTTTGCAAGGAAACTCTCTTATAGATGATCTCCTAACTGACCTACGGTGACTCTATTATCCATTTCCCATAAGCTTAGAATAAGTGACCCAACCAAGCCAGTGGGATCGACTTCTGGGGATAATAGCTGGGATTGTCCTCTTGATTGGTTTTCGGTTGCCTAATGCGACTCGGTCATCTATGCTCCTACACATAGGTACAACCTAATGGATTAATATTACTATATAATATGCTCGTACTACAACATAATTATACAATTCAAATCCAAGTATACAGAATATAATTCAAGTATATCTAAAACACCAAACACGTAATCGAACTAGGACTGTCTAATAGCAAAGAGATCGTATTCTTATTCTTATTCTCCTTCCAACCTCTGGGCCATAGGCTATGCTAACTGTTCCAAGATTTGACTCAAGAATTTCATCAGTGTTTAAGCTATTCATGAGGGATATGGCTTACCTCAATTCCTACGGAACTCGGCTACTATCTATACGGACTTCATATGTCCTAACCAACTTAGAAAATTTCTAAATGGAACGTTCGAGGATATTTGGCGACTGCTAACATTCTTGTCGATGTGACAAAATCGTACAATCGTCTCTACGATGAAAAAAACCTAGATTTTGAGTTCTGAACTAAGGACAATCGGTGCTAACCAACTAAAAATTGGAATTTGGTTGTTCAAAACTTGAATTTGGTAAATCAGACTCGACTGAACTTGATTGTATTGCTTAGTAAAAGTCTAAAGTTAATCTATGTCACTAATATATGGTGTGAATAACCGAGCTTGGTTAAACTAGATAACCTGGCTCTGATACCACTAAATCCTGTCATGCCCTGACGTAACATAAATATGGAAAGCATTTAAATTCCTTTATGGACCTATAGGTCGCGACAGTTTGAAGGATCGATTCCGTCCCAAACGTCGAAAATTATAATAATTAATATCAGAGTAAGAGCAATCAAGGCTTACAAAATTTTTCCATGATAATAATTATTACAACACGTGGTCAACTAAAGGCACAACCCGCCTTGAAACAAATTAATATCTATTATAGTAATCTATATTACAAATTCAGTTCTTTAGCTAAAGCAGTAATAATAAATAGTTTTTCTTCACAAGCAACTGTTCTCAATTAACATAGTCGTACGGTCCGACCTAATTATTACCCGAAAAGCCTAGACACGAATGTCCAGGGCACATCAACGCCGTCAGCTTTATGATGCTGGTGAGTATTAAAAGCATGTACTTGAAATGTAAAACGTACTCCTTTACCATTTTCAATTCACAGTTTCATTTTTTGACAGATTAGAACATAGTAATGCATTCAATTTATAAAGCAGTAAGGTTAATATTAAAACTTTCAATCCATACAAACATGTGACCATGCGTGAGAGCAATACAACCATTCTTATCTCACCAACTATTTTCTCTCGACAACACATTACCCAACTTTCTTATTCTGGTATCTTTGAAACACTAAGATGACCACACTTTAGTACAGGGGCACCAGCGAGTGTCCAGTTTGCCTCACACTTTAGTACGGGGTACCAGGGAGTGTCCAATGCCTCACACTTTGACCATACCATGTACGTCAGGGAGTGTCCATTAGGCCACACTTTAGCACAACCATGGGTGCCAGGGAATTTCCAAGTCGGCGTCACACACTTTAGCGCTACCATGGGCGCCAAGGAATGTCAAGTTTTGTCACTGTCGCATTTCAAAGATACTCTAACTGCAATCTCAAAACATCACACTTTAATACACACGTACCAAGGAGTGTCCAATCACAATCTCAACCACATACTCTTTTCCATACTGACCCACACTCACCATGCATGTAAAACTGACTCCCCATGTATGTCATGTAACTATATACAGAGAATATAAAGCACTGGGAACAATAGCCATGGATATACGAGAAGAAATCAAATCTTATATGAACCAACCGGTGAATTCATCAAAGAATACTTTGATATGCTTTTATCGCTACTAGAACACAAGTGGGTTCACTTGAAAGTAATACCCTTAAAAATGAATTATAATTTTCGCAGATAAATTACATGTCAAAAGAAAGATTTTTGAGTCTTGTTTCCAACGCATTAAATAGTGCGCTTTTTCGAGTTTCCTAGAGAAATTTATGATCGTTTTACTAAAAGTCGTCAGTGCTGAAAAGTGCCAATCAATTGGCAAAAGTGCCAATCGATTGGAAGATTGGAACACATGCTAATCGATTGGTAAACATGCCAATTGATTGGCATCAATAGTTTCTCCCTTGTTACAAATTTAAAGCCTATTTTTGACCCATTTTGAATTCCGAATGTAACCATGATTTGTAATATATGATTCTCTCCATTTTTTCGCAAGCATTATGAATATGTGATAGGATTTAACCAATTTCAATCGTAACTCTCGGATTTTATGAAAAACAGAGAGGTGACAAAATTTCATTTTTAATATACGTCGCGATATGAATAAATTAGGCTCTAATACTTGAACTGTAGTCTCTACGTACTGTAATCTTTCATATTTATCTAACCAAATGGGTTTTTGGTTAAGTTTGAAAAATAAAGTTTTCAAGCTTCAAGCTTCCATGGATGAACATAACAATGGTGATTCACAATTATATATATGTAAACAGTAAGTAGAGCATGGATTACATTCTGAGTGAGTTCAAAATACTCACTGTGATAAGAGTAGAAGAAATTGTTGAGAAAGAACTAAGAATTAAGCAATCCAACTTCAACCTTTTGACTATGGTGGAGAGCTCTCTCTCTAGAAATTAACTTTTGTAAATCCTCTTCTCTCTTTCTGAAACTCTCTAATTTTTTTTGTTTGTAAAACCAATGTGTAGAAAGTGTGTATAATGGTTGTATATATATCGAAACCCAAATCCAAGAACTTAGACTCCAAGTTCAACATTCTGCTCAACAAACTCTAATTCCTATAATTTACTAAATATATAATATACATAACATACGTATATGTATATACAATCTGCTAGGAATTGATTTAGAAGTTAACTAAGTTAGTTTAGGGGTCAATTAGTAGTGCTTGGGAAATTAGCTTATGGCACTAATTTAATTCACATACAAAATGTACTCCCAAACAAGTCCAGCGTAAACATTGTGTCAATTAAATGTACTTACAACATTTGTTGATTCCTAATTGATGTAAATTCATAATCTGTGGGAGTCCATACGCGATGCGGACAGTCTTCCAACAAAAGCTAGTATTTTCGCAGCACGGTGACCACCACAAAAATATAGAAATTCATTTTAATGTAAGAAATAATTTTCCGATTATATAAAACATATACAGTGTTAGGAAACTGCGTTCCCAGAATCCATTGACAGCGCGTATAAGTTGGTACTGCAAAAATTTTACGTGAAAACTACAATAACCCTACAAGGGCGGTACTAGGGTTACCTTAAACTGCTAAAACAGATTGCTGTAGTAGACGAATCGAGAACACGGGCTCGATGATAGCTCACGATCTTCTACCGTATTCCTTTGCTGCAAGAATATCGAACTGAGTGTGGGCTCTTTCGAAATCCTTTCTGTTTTCTACTCTCCCTCTTTTACGCTCTCTTTTCTATTCCGAGTTATAATTCTCTATATAGAAAAACGCTAGCTGATGAGAGAGCCAAAGCAGCATATATATAGGCTACGATAGGGACCATAAGAAGTCAATAAGGAATAGGCTTTCTTATGAAATTAGGAAACCCTAATTTAAACTGAATCAGATTCCTATTTCCATAAATTATAATTCATACCACTAAAGAATTATAATTGCACTCCTACCCTTATCTCAAAAATATATTTCGAGCTCCATGTTATTAAATGCTTATTATCTCCCCATGTTAAGATTACAGATATCCATTAATTAAATATAATTACTAACAATCATATTTAATTAATTTCTTAAAATTCCTTGAGATCCTCGGTTTAACTTATCTGATATGTCGGATACAAAATCCACCTGCAGGGTTTGACATAATCAAAACTTATAAGCTTTCTCAAGGGGATATCATCAATCCCAAAATTGAGACATGGATTCCATCATTAATTAATATCCACCACACAATTAATATTGCCACCCAATCCAATGAGATATTGACCCATTTAAGGATCTCACCCTTTTAGGGATCAAAGTGTAAATATCAAATGTACGTGTCTACAAATTAACTTAGGATTTAGAGCATAAGCACTCATAATAGCCATGAGGTATTAATTATCTTATAAGTCAGTATAAAGATAATTACCCCAAGTCAGTCCCGCTTAATACACAAAGTGTACCAGCATAGTGAGTTGAAACTATACCGTTTTCCGTAGTCAAGACAAACCTAATACAACACCATGCTGCAGTCCTACAGATGGTGTGTCCAATCCCATCTAAGACTGTAAACCAAAATCTTACATTCTATAATATCTGATGGCCTGATCTTCCGTGTGTAAGCCGAACTCTACACACCAAACCATCTACTATATAGAATGAGAGACACACATGCATAATATTAAATAAATAATATAATACAAACATTGCCCACACATATTCTCATAAAAATGGATCAACTGATTTTATTAAATGAATAATAAATCAACTACATAAAGCATGGCTTTTAGTATATATCCCTAACAATCTCCCACTTAGACTCAAAGCCATGATGCGACACACCTCACTCCTATCCCTTCTACATGACTGTCAAAAGTCTTGGCCGGTAAGCTCTTAGTGAAAGGATCTGCCAGGTTATTTGCTGATGCTATCTTGGTCACTTCAACATCACCTCTTTGCACAATCTCTCGTATCAGGTGATACTTACGCTCAATGTGTTTTCCCTTCTTATGGGCCCTTGGTTCCTTTGAGTTAGCACTCGCTCCGCTATTATCGCAATAAAGGGTAATAGCCGATTGTACCGCAGGTACCACTCTTAGATCCATAAGGAAGTTTCTGAGCCAAACGGCCTCTTTAGCGGCTTCCAAAGCAGCCACATACTCGGCTTCCATGGTAGAATCAGCAATACATGACTGCTTGATACTCCTCCAAGTAATGGCTCCACCTCCTAGGGTAAACACATATCCTGAGGTAGACTTTCTGGAATCCCTATCTGACATGAAATCAGAATCTGTGTACCCAATGGGTACAAGACTGTCTGCTCGGTAAACTAACATATAATCTCGAGTCTTTTTCAGGTACTTGAGAATATTTTTCACCGCAGTCCAATGTTCTTGCCCTGGATTAGACTGATATCTACTAACCATGCCAACAGCAAAGCAGATGTCAGGTCTAGTACATAGCATAGCATACATTAGGCTTCCTACTGCCGAGGCATAAGGAACTCCCTTCATCTTCTCTATCTCATCAGGTGTCTTAGGACATTGATCCTTAGATAGAGTAATTCCGTGTTTGAAGGGAAGGAATCCCTTCTTGGAATCTTGCATGCTAAACCTTGCAAGAATATTGTCAATATAAGTGCTTTGTGACAAGCCCAACATCCTATTCTTGCGATCTCGCATAAGCTTGATCCCTAGGATGTGACTGGCTTCTCCCAAGTCCTTCATATCGAATTGACTGGATAACCATACCCTTACAGAAGATAATACCCCCACATCGTTTCCGATTAGCAAGATATCATCCACATAAAGTACTAAGAACACCACCACTCTTCCATCATGTTTCTTGTACACACAAGATTCATCCGCACATTGATCAAAACCAAATGACTTGATTGCTTGATCAAAGCGGATATTCCAAGACCTAGATGCCTGCTTAAGTCCATAAATGGACTTCTTAAGCTTGCACAACATGTGTTCTTGGCCCTTCGCAATGAACCCGTCTGGTTGCATCATATAGATGCACTCGTCAAGATTTCCATTTAGAAATGCTGTCTTGACATCCATTTGCCAAATTTCATAATCG
Source organism: Hydrangea macrophylla (assembly GCA_033977485.1). NCBI lineage: Eukaryota > Viridiplantae > Streptophyta > Magnoliopsida > Cornales > Hydrangeaceae > Hydrangea > Hydrangea macrophylla. The sequence goes on from CM066992.1 coordinate 23,158,201, forward strand.
AAATGTGCAACAATGGATAAGAGAATCCGGATAGACTTCAGCATTGCCACCGGCGAAAAAGTTTCCTCATAATCGATTCCTTCTTTTTGAGTGAACCCTTTCGCAACAAGCCTTGCTTTAAAGGTTTCCACCTTACCATCTGCTCCTCTCTTCTTCTTATAGATCCACTTACATCCAATGGGTTTTATTTCATTGGGTGGTTCTACAAGATCCCAGACTTGATTGGAGTACATGGACTCCATTTCAGACTTCATAGCCTTTTGCCAAAGATTTGCATCTTTATCTTGGAGTGCTTCATTGTAGTTACAGGGGTCGGTACCTTGTTCATCAGGGACCCAGTCATAAGACTCTCCCAAGAACATATACCGGTCAGGTTGAATAATAACCCTCCCACTACGACGAGGCACAACCCGTGTCTGTGCATCACTGATATTTCATTGTGAAGATTCTGAACCTAATACACCATTATCTACACGTTGTACTGGTTCAGGAACCTGCGTGTTAATGGTTGGTTCGGGATCTACACGAGTTTCGATAATCCTCCCACTACGACATGGTAATGGAATATCGATAACTCTTTCTTGTGGTGTTTCTTCTCGTACCGTTGGTATAGAAGAAGTATGTCTCGGTGTCTCTCCTCTCATTTCCTCTAGAACAATACAACTTCTGGGCTTGTGGTCCATAACATTGTCCTCTTCTAAGAATGTGGCATTGGTGCTAACAATAACCTTCTGATCCTTAGGACTATAAAACAGACCACCTTTAGTTCCTCTTGGATACCCAACAAAGAAACATACTTCTGTTCTTGATTCCAACTTTTCTGCATTCCCTTTCAGCACATGTGCTGGACTACCCCAGATCCGAATATGCCGCAGACTAGGTTTTCGCCCAGTCCACAATTCTGTGGGAGTAGTAGGTACTGACTTAGATGGTACCAAGTTTAGAATGTATGCAGCTGTCTCTAATGCGTGTCCCCAAAAGGAAATTGGTAAATCTGAGTAACTCATCATAGATCTTACCATGTCCATGAGAGTCCTATTCCTTCTTTCTGCTACACCGTTCTGCTGAGGCATATGGGGTGCAGACAATTGGGATGTAATCCCTTGCTCCAATAAGTATTCCCTAAACTCTCCCAAGAGGTACTCTCCACCACGATCAGATCGTAGTGTCTTGATACATTTATTTAGACGCTTCTCCGTTTCAGCCTTGAAGTCTTTGAATTTCTCAAAGCATTCAGACTTACGCCGCATCAAGTAAATGTACCCATACCTTGAGTAATCATCGATGAAAGTGACAAAATACTCAAATTCCCCTCTTGCTTGGACAGTCATAGGACCACACAAATCAGAGTGAACCAATTCCAACGGCTCTTTAGCTCTATAGCCCTTGGCTGAGAACGGCCTCTTGGTCATTTTACCTTCCAAGCAGGATTCACAGTCTGGAAGTCCCTCCACTTCCAATGAGCCTAATGGCCCATTTTGAACTAGTCTTTGAATCCTTTTCAAATTAATATGACCAAGGCGTAAGTGCCAAAGATGCGTTTGGTTCATCCTCGAAGGTTCTTTTCTCTTAAATGGCAAACTATTTGTGTTATTCAATTCATTAAGTTGTAGTATAGGAGAGATAGGATTTATAATATAAAGATCATCCACCAATTGACCAGAACAAATAAAAAGTTTATTTTCTTTAATAACTACTACTTTATTAAAATGAACTGAATATCCATTCTTTACTAAACTAGAAACTGAAACTAAATTCCTTCTAATAGAAGGTACATAAAAGCAATTTCTTAATATTAAAATTCTATCTCTACCAAAACTAAGATGTAGATCTCTTACTATAACTACTGCTACTCTCGTAGCATTTCCCATATATAGATAAATCTCTCCATCACTGAGCTGCCTGGTTCCCTGGAACCCCTGCAAAGAATTGCATACATGATCAGTGGCTCCCGTATCTACACACCAGGTACCGGTAGATCGGACCGCTAAACACGATTCAACAACTAGTAAATGAGATTTACCTTGATTGTTCTGTCTGGCGAGATAAACTGGACATTGCTTCTTCCAGTGTCCTGGCTGCTTGCAAACAAAACATTTTCCTTTAGGCTTTCCCGGTTGTCCTCGTGGCCTTTGGATTGGCGGAGGACCCGCGGCCTTCTTTTGAGCCTTTTTCATTTTCTTCTTGCCTTTCGGCTTTGAAGCAGAACCTTTCTCAAACACAAGAGCACTCCCTAACTTTCTGTTGAGACCCTCAGCTGCCTGGAGTTCTTTAAGCAGCTCCGCCAAGGTATATTTAAATTTATTCATGTTGTAATTGAGGCAGAATTGCTTAAAAGACTCTGGCAGTGACTGGAGTACGATATCGACCTGGGTTTCCCCGTCGATTGTAGCTCCAAGGATCTCTATATCATTAAGAAGAGATATCATCTTAAGAACATGATCCCTTATAGGCGTCCCCTCAGCCATGGTTGTGTTCATCAAGTCTTTCATGGCAACCTGCCTAGCAGTACGACTTTGATCCCCGAACATCTCTCTGAGGCTCTCCATCATGTCATAGGAGCTGGCCATTGACTGATGCTGATGTTGCAGCACATTTGACATGGATGCCAAAATGTAACACCGCGCCATCTCATCAGCCTTGACCCATTTCTTGTGAGCCTGGGTTTCCTCAGCGGTTGCCCCCTCACCAGGTTGCTCAGGACATTCTTCAGTAAGCACAAACTTGTACTCTTCAGCAGTTAACACAATATCCAAATTCCTTTTCCAGTCTATATAGTTTGGTCCAGTAAGTTTGTTTTCTTTAAGTATAACAGCAAGTGGATTGAAAGTACCCATTTAAAAGCCTGAGAATCACATAACATAAATAATTACGTTTGGACAAAAATTACTATGGATTCGAGTTGAAAATATTGGTTCCCTCTACCATATTTGAAAGGAATCCGCCAGCAACCTGATACACCGCGAATAGTATGACTCGATGGGAAGCCATATACTATCCATCATTTGTTCAGATAGACAATTGTCTTTTAATTTTACTATCCAGGCAATGTACTTTGCCTAATAAAATTAAACTACTGACTTGCTTTGGTCCTATAAATAATAACAGTGACTCAGATGGAGAGGATATTATTATTTATAGCTAAGTGTATACCATCACTTAATTCTAGGTCAAGAGTTCCATGAGGAACACCTCTGATGGAGAAGTGACCCACACTAACAATCACCCAAAACATTCTTTTAAAGAAGTTTGTACTGATGATTCCATGATCAACTACATCCGATAGGGAGGATGACACTAGAGCCATCACACAAAATTAATCATATCATCTACAAACTAGTGATGGAGACCATGGGATTTATACTTGATAAATTCCCTCTCCCACTTAGAATTTTAAAAAAAATTTGAGGGTTATAATTTTTTTAGAAAAACTTTTAATTTAATTAATAAAAAATAATAGAATACTTGACAAGGATTAATTCATCCTTACTAGTGAAACCCACATGTGTAGATAATAAAATTATTCTATTCTCATGATTTAAGAAAATAAGTACTTATGTTTTCAAATTATGGAATTAGTTTTATTTCTAAATACACATGTAGTTGTCCATCATTTTAAATTAATATAAATTAAACATGCAGCTAGACATCTGAAATAGGTCTAGAAATAATTATCCATGTTGTCCTATTCATTAAACATGAAACAATAATAATCATTCAATCACACATAAATAAGGAAACCAAAATAAAATAGGAATCCCACTATTATGGTCAAGCTGCAACTCTTGTGAAGAAATCTTCATTGAACCCGATTAGCTCTATGTCGCCACTACGCAACGGGGGTCGAGCTAAATTCGATTTACCATCAGCAACTGCCTTCCAGAACTATTTTCTGAAACAGTCTTCTGAAACTGCCTTCTGAAACTGCTTCTAGATTGCTGTCGAAAACTGCTTATAAAACTGCTCTCACGAACCATCTTCACAGATTTACTTGAGATATATTACATAAACCCTATGCCTCCGTGAAGGAGTTCACATGCTATATATTTGCAGTAATTAACCACGCATCAATCAAGCGTGGGATCCAATACATACAAATCCTATGCCTCCATAAAGGAGTTCACATGTTATATATTTGCAGTAATTAACCACACATCAATCAAGCGTGGGATCCAATACATACAAATCCTATGCCTCCATAAAGGAGTTCACATGCTATATATTTGCAGTAATTAACCACGCATCAATCAAGCGTGGGATCCAATACATACAAATCCTATGCCTCCATAAAAGAGTTCGCATGCTATATCAAAACAGCAATATTAACCACGAAAAACCCATCGTGGGATCCAATCACACAAAACCTGTGACCATAATAGTGGAATAAGAACGCTGCAAAACAAGGGTTAGCATAGATCTACGTTCTATCCATCCATCAATGCATGCAAAAGATCTGTTTTATTGGACAACATGGTTGCGTCCAACCTATACACAGAATCAACGTTGCTCTGATACTACTGTTAGGAAACTGCGTTCCCAGAATCCATTGACAGCGCGTATAAGTTGGTACCGCAAAAATTTTACGTGAAAACTACAATAACCCTACAAGGGCGGAACTAGGGTTACCTTAAACTGCTAAAACGAATTGCTGTAGTAGACGAATCGAGAACACGGGCTCGATGACAGCTCACGATCTTCTACCGTATTCCTTTGCTGCCAGAATATCGAACTGAGTGTGGGCTCTTTCGAAATCCTTTCTGTTTTCTGCTCTCCCTCTTTTACGCTCTCTTTTCTATTCCGAGTTATAATTCTCTATATAGAAAAACGCTAGCTGATGAGAGAGCCAAAGCAACATATATATAGGCTACGATAGGGACCATAAGAAGTCAATAAGGAATAGGCTTCCTTATGGAATTAGAAAACCCTAATTCAAACTGAATCAGATTCCTATTTCCATAAATTATAATTCATACCACTAAAGAATTATAATTACACTCCTACCCTTATCTCAAAAATATATTTCGAGCTCCATGTTATTAAATGCTTATTATCTCCCCATGTTAAGATTACAGATATCCATTAATTAAATATAATTACTGACAATCATATTTAATTAATTTCTTAAAATTCCTTGAGATCCTCTGCTTAACTTATCTGATATGTCGGATACAAAATCCACCTGCAGGGTTTGACATAATCAAAACTTATAAGCTTTCTCAAGGGGATATCATCAATCCCAAAATTGAGACATGGATTCCATCATTAATTAATATCCACCACACAATTAATATTGCCACCCAATCCAATGAGATATTGACCCATTTAAGGATCTCACCCTTTTAGGGATCAAAGTGTAAATATCAAATGCACGTGTCTACAAATTAACTTAGGATTTAGAGCATAAGCACTCATAATAGCCATGAGGTATTAATTATCTTATAAGTTAGTATAAAGATAATTACCTCAAGTCAGTCTTGCTTAATACACAAAGTGTACCAGCATAGTGAGTTGAAACTATACCGTTTTCCGTAGTCAAGACAAACCTACTACAACACCATGCTGCAGTCCTACCGATGGTGTGTCCAATCCCATCTTAGACTGTAAACCAAAATCTTACATTCTATAATATCTGATGGCCTGATCTTCTGTGTGTAAGCCGAACTCTACACACCAAACCACCTACTATATAGAATGAGAGACACATATGCATAATATTAAATAAATAATATAATACAAACATTGCCCACACAGATTCTCATAAAAATGGATCAACTGATTTTATTAAATGAATAATAAATCAACTACATAAAGCATGGCTTTTAGTATATATCCCTAACAATACAGTTGAATCAAAGTTAGATGTTTTCACTGTTTTGAAAATACAGATTTGAAATTCATCACAGGTATTTGGTCAATTTATGAAAATTACCATTTGACCCCCAATTAAAGAATTTCTATCAAATAAAATAAGAAATACAAATTTAAAATATGAAAATTACATTTAATAAATAAATGAAAATACAGGTTGTTACATTACTGCAGATAAAACATTTCGGTGGTGAATTCGTTTATTTTTATTACATTAGTTTGGATTAAGGGAAGTTTTCCAAGGCCAAGTAATCCTTGAGAACGAAGTTGTGGGTATTTATATTACTTTGCTTGTTCTCTTTGTTTGTATCTTTTTACATGGTTAATGCATGAGAAATTTTGTTGCTGCTAGTTTTCAGGCATTGTTTGTTAGCATAGTGGACACATGAAAACTCTTGAATGATATATTAATTAGGACTTGTGTGTTATTTTACAACAGGCGTTTTTTTTTCTCCCTTCTTCTGGAAAATGGCAAATTACATAATGAAGGCAAAATCTGTAATTCGCATTCAGCCCAAGATGGAATCCACCCAATCGAATCTAGGATTTTCGCATTGTATTGGAGTGAAGCACTAGATGGACTGTTTATTGTCGTTTTATTTGTGTGTGTTTCATATGGTATATCATTTTAACATTTATGATTAAATCCAACTGAATATAAACCATCTAAAGGGTCATAGATGGTCAGCCTACTTTGTATATTTAGCAAGGTCCAGCTAATGTTTCTTTCAGATAGGAACTCCATTGCAAGACGGATATAAATGTTCTCTACAGATCATATGATATGCAGGATCTAACACTATTTTCACCACATTTTGTTCCCTGTCTTCCTCCTATTCACTCCTGCAACTATTCAATTTCTTTATACGGTGTACCTCATGCAGCAGTCTCGTAATATAGACTGCTATATATACATATGAGAACCTTATTTCTTGAAGAATTTTGTAAACTTGTTTGATTTTTGCATTTGCACATATCTATGCTTGTTACCGTTGGCCAATCCCATCATGAACTTTTTCTTTTTCCCTAAATCTTTTGTTCTATCTTCAATGGCAATCAAGCATACATATTAGACCTCCATTGTCTTCTTTATCTTTGGACGAGAAAATTCGTGAAATGAACTAACAAATGAATAAGTTGAAAATAATGCATCACTAGAACACATGAATGGACTAATTTTTTTTTGTAGCAAACAAATTGTCTGTTGGGATGGTCTATATTGTGGAAGCATTTTGCAACTTCAAGTTGGATACAAGAAACATTGTTTTTCCCTCTATTTCTAAGCACCCAGCTCATTTTTCACATAAAACAATAAAGTGCCTATTTCCCCCTTTTCTTTTGCCCTAAGAAACTGATATCCATATAAGTTCTGTTAGTAATGGAAATCAAGATTTTGGATTTTCATACACACATGTATATGTATTTTTATTTCTATATCTATAACTTTCTAATATGATATTACTATTGTCAAAGCAATAATGAATGTTGCCAGTGCAATTACTATTTGCCAAATTGATGCTGCCGGCGCAATTACGATTTGCTAAAGTTCGCAAATAGTAATAATTGCGTTGGCAACATCCACTATTACTTTGGCAATAGTGGTCCCCGTCTTATAAAAGAGCCTTTAAATCTTTGAACAGTAACTTTCCAATTGATTTGTGTTAAGTTACCAACTATTCTAAAAGGTTAAGCTGTTAGAGATAGGGCCCAACAATGTATATCAAGCTTCAACACACTCCCTCATGTGCAACCTGACTTGCACGTAGAGTACAAACAAACCAAACTCCATCATAGAAGAGACAAATAACAAAGTGCAACTATGCACAACAAAGCGGTGATAGAGAGTCGAACCCAAGACCTCCCACAAACAAGGCTCTGACACCATGTTAAGTTACCAACTACTCCAAAAACTTAAGCTGTTAAAGAATGGGCCCAACAATGTATGTCAAAGCTTTAACAATTTGTTTCGATTTGTTCCTTGGTTTTTTAGTAATTTTATTGTCTTGTTTTACTTACTATTTTGTGGTTCAACCCTAACTTTCCTTAGTTCCTGCAATACACAATCAGGTACAGATTTCTTTCTCTCTCTCTCTCATCACTCTCTATCCTTGAAATTTTTCAGAAAACACATCACCAGCTAATTTTTTATTTTTATTTTTTGCTATGTTCTCATTTGTTAATGTCTGTGTTTGTTTCTTCAGAAAACCCACTTTTCACTGTTTGTTTAAATTTTTTATTTAACCCAAAATTTTTTTTGGCAGAAAACCCATTTTCAGAGAAACTATTTTTGGCTTATGGCTTGAATGTCAAAAAGGAAATGTGGAAATAAATTTATATAAGAAGAAACACCTGCAATACTTCCCATATTTTCTAATTGGTTTCATTTGAGATTATGAACAATTACTATTAACATTGAATGAGCCAACAACTGGTTGCATTTGATGATGCCAAAAATTGGTGAGAGAAATTCAGAGAGAGAGATATGGGGAACAAAAAAGTTTGTACGTGGTTCAGTCACGTTAACGAGGTGTCCTACATCAACCTGGTGCGTCAGTGCGCTTCACTAGCAGATCACCAGCGGGCCTGGTGTGCCTATAGTTGGGCGGCACTACCATGAAAAACCGACCAGGTTTATGCATATGAATGAGAACAATATGCTATTCCTCTTTTACAGAATGCCACCCTCATAAAGGGGAGTAGACGATATCTTTTATAGATGCAAGTGTCCTCCTATACATGGTAAGTAATCAGATTAGGAAGCCTAATCTGATTGCAATTGATTTACATAAATTTAGGGGAGTTTCCTAAGTGGTTTAAGAAACTGATCATTCTTCCCAACAGTCTTCTAGTCGGATTAGGAAACCGTGGAGTAGCTTGGTTGCCAAGTTGCACTTTGTGGAGAGTAGCTGCGTTGTACGCCCGAGCCGTTGGAACGTTCCGAACGGTCATAGTCGATGACCTCGGGATTGATGGGCCACAAGCGCCTATTCCGGATATTTCGGGGTCATCAATGCCAATGTGGTGGTCTGACTTTGACTAAAAATTTCTGGACATATCAGCTGCCCCCCATTTTCGAAGTTGATGTGATGTCCCATCAGATGAGGTTTAAAAATTAGGACCGCTTCGGTAGTAGCGTCCGGTTACAAGGTTGGAACCTTCCCCGGGATGAGACCGATCGTGCCAGTCTACCCGGGTGTGGACCGAGCGGTGACCTGTGGCCCAGGTCCGACTTCAACCACGTGTCAACTGGTCATTGGCTTGGTCAAGATCAAGCGAGGCCAGCACGAGAGTAGCTGAGCTGCTTACATGGTAACCAAACCATCTCGTCATGCATTTAATGCGCACACCTTTTGAGGCGACGCTCCACGTGCCTGAGGTGACAGTTGTCGTGCAGTTTTGGCGGGATAGTTTCCTAGCCTTTAGATCTGGCTTTGATCTGGACCGTCCGTGTTTCCTATATAAGGAACACTTACTCATTTCACTAGTTCCTACTGCCAAAAAGCATATTCCCCGAGCGGTTTTGAGAGCAAAAAGTACCTGACACAGCTTCCCGAGCTCTTTTCTGCATCTTTCCTTGTAATTCTCCATTCCTCAATTTCGATTCACTTTTCTTTTCCATCTTCTTCTTTTCCTTTTTTTCTTCGAAGTAAGGCTAGAGGGAACGAACCCCTTGGGTGTAGAACTGGAGTGGGATTTCTTTTTCCTCAGATTTTGTTTCTTTATTAGGTTAGGAGGTGTAGCCGGGTGGTTTAACCAATCGGGTTATCTTGTATCCGATTTATACGAGTGCTACTTGACCGTTAGAACCTTGCACACTTTACCCTTTAGGGTTGTAGTTCTGCCCCCCTTATACCTTAGATTTGGGGTTACAGACCCATACTTAGGTCGCCACTTACTCCCTTATCCAGACACACAGAACTCAGAGATGTGTCACTCTGACTTCGACTCGTCTTCCCGGTCAGAGGACGATCAGTTGTGATCAGGAACGCCAGATACCAGTCTAGATCTGCCTTCCATGACCCCTCCAACCAACACAGTGAGGGGAATATTCCTGTCCAGATACTCGATGATGAGGCAGTTCAGAGTGCTCCCATTGCCTCAGTGTCCGGGTGGTCAGATAGTGAGGGGTCGAGGCCAAACAGTCCCTACATGGTGTTTGCCTGTCAGCGGATCGTCAGCACCCTTTGTGTCCCTGACTTAGGTCGGATCAGGGAGAGATACAACATCCCCAGGCATTTTTCCCTAGCAATGCATGACGACGGGGCTCACATACACGAGTCGGGCTTCGTCACCTTATACGAAGACGCCCTTATGGCGGGCCTTCGTCTTCCTCTTCACCTGACCGCCCGGGATGCACTTATTTATCTTGGGATCTCCTCGGGATAACTCGCCCCGAACGGTTGGAGATTCCTCATAGGGGCCATCTCCTTGTGGCCCCAAGTCCTTGGGTATAAACTTACCCTACAGGAGTTATTCTGGACCCACCGGCCGTTCAAAGTGCACGGAGAGGCAGGTTTCTTCTCATTGGGGGCCCGGTAAGGGAGGAAGATTATCGTCAATTGCCCGAGCAACAATCGGGGGTGGAAGAAGAAATTCTTCCAAGTTTCCGCCCTTGGATTTTATGAAGAGGCACCGGGCATACAGTTGAGGACATCCTGTGTGGGGGAACTGAGGACTAAGCCCTTAACCATTTTACCATGGTCTTGTTTCATTGTTTCCATTGAGTCTTACGTTATTCTTTTGTTTCTTTTGCAGTGGGAGTATTGGATACGCCCAGTATTCCTGATGAGTGCCAATCGAGGATCCTCTCATTGATCGAGGACCCAATTGACGTAAACAAAGTCTTGACCCGATCGGGGGACCCAAAAATCTCATACAAACCCAAGCACCGCTTCAAGGCTCTTATCTTCCCAGCGATCATCCCTGGTCAGTTATCCATATACATCCCGAATAGTCTGCTCTCACCCTTGCCTCTTATGTAATGGACTTGTGTCATTTTCGATTTTGCAGAGATGGCTCCCAAGAACCTGGCGGCCCTCAATGAAAAGGAGGCAGTGCTGATGGCCCAAGCGGGTCTCAAAAGAAAGAAACATGAACCTGTTGAGGGTCAACCACTTAAAAGGATCACCAGGGGGATCACTGTACAATCCGGACAGAGAAGGAGGCTGTTGTGACCTTGACGCCCGAAGTCACCATCGCTGCACCACCAGCTTTGCCTCCCGCCACCAAAGCGACCGAGGTCTCATTCCCCAGCCTGGATGAGCGAGCAGTGCGGGGCCGTCCTTAAGGCCGGCAGTGGAGACGGCGAATGAAGTCCGCGGAAGGGTCTGGCCCAGGCTGCTGCAAAGTCAAATAGACAAATGCACTCTGCTGAGTCCCAAGGCTATAGTCGGCTGGCTTTATAGCATCAGCCACATGGTGAGTTACTTTGCATTCTTTATGCTGCATACTTCTTCATTCGGAATGCTAACAACTGTCCTCTTTTGCAGGTTGGCTGTATAGCAGCCAGGGCCGAGGCAACCCTGCCTGAGCTAGTTGAGAGAATGGCCGTGGCTGAAGCTACCTTGTTTGCTAGGAAAGCAGCCCGAGAGTCCGCTGATTTTGCCCTCTCTATGGAGGAGGAGAAGTCTAGGGCTTTAGGATTGGAGTTAGGGGAGGCCCGAGATACCATCTCAACTGAGCAAGCTGCTCAGAAGTCCACCGAGGCCAAGGTTGTAGCTACAGAGGCTGGTCGGGTGGCCGCCGAGAAGGAAACTGAGGTCCTCACAGCCACTCTATCCGAAGTCACCGCGGCCCAGGAAGCCAAGGCCAAGGACGCCGAAGAGGAGTTCGAGGCTGGATTCCTCAAGGTTTACGCTAACCTCACCGCCCGGTCGTTGAGGATCACCCGGAGTGGGACATTTCTAGCTACTCCTGGGCCGAATCTGACTACTGGAAGGAGGACCAGGCTACTGGAGGGGAGCTTGCTACGGCTGAACCGACTGGGACTACTCCTTCAGGCGATGACAGCGTGGTCGTTGCGGACGACAAGTAGAAACACTCATATTCTTTCCTCTTTATTTAATTTTTTTTTAGGGAGGCTATTACAATTGCCCCCTAGTTGTACAAAGTTTTTAATGAAAAGGTCCTTGAGACCATCCTTTCCATCAACCGTTTATTATCTTGTACTTGTATGCCTGTTTTGTGATTTCCAACATCCGACCAATTTTTATTGAGGGAGGCTATTACAACTGCCCCCTGGGTGTACAAAGTTTTTAATGAAAAGGTCCTTGAGACCATCCTTTCCATCAACCGTTTGTTATCTTGTACTTGTATGCCTGTTTTGTGATTGCCAACATCTGACCAGCTTTTATTTTTTTGACCGTAACTGATCTCAATCCCTTCCTTAGCAAATGGTTTAGGGATCATAACCGGTAAAATAACTGGTCTTCTTAACCTGCCTGAAAGGTCCCTTGCGGTGTATCATAGGATTTTATCCTATTTTACTGCCCGTACAATTTTTATCTGGCCTCTGTAGGTACTTAGGAATGTTAGGATTCCAAGCCCTGTTAGTGACCAGTATGATTTCCTGTTTAGTTTGCCCTGCCCCCTAAGCTTTTGCTAAGGCAGGCGTATAGGGGGGTGACCATAGGAAACTGACCTGGAACATGGGTGGTTGTAGGGTCCTTTGGGACTTGCCATCGTCAGCCACCTAGGGGGCGTTGCCCCCCATTGTAGGGTGGACCTAACCAAGTCCTGTGCCTCGAGTTTTGGACCCGAGGTCTTTTAAGTGCCTAGGGTCTAATCCCGAGGTCTTGTGAGTGCCTGGGGTCTGACCCCGAGGTCTTTCAAGTGCCTAGGGTCTGACCCGATGTCTTCTAAGTGCTTGGGGTCTGACCCCGAGGTCTTTTAAGTGACTGGGGTCTGACCTTGAGGTCTTTTAAGTGCCTGGGGTCTGACCCCGAGGTCTTTTAAGTGCCTGGGGTCTGACCCTGAGGTCTTTTGAGTGCCTGGGGTCTGACCCCGAGGTCTTTTGAGTGCCTGGGATCTGACCCCGAGGTCTTTTAAGTGAGCAAGCATGAAGAAGAGTTGTTTGGTGAAAAAAGAAACTTTTATTACTATATGAATAGATATGCTCGGGTTGAGCTACATGGTTCCTAGCCAACATTATTTTCATGCCTCACTGGAAGTACTTGCGGAGGTGTTGCACGTTCCAAGGATGAGAGAGGTCATGCCCGTCTAGAGTTTGTAACCAATAGGTTCTCGGGCGGTTGACTCGGGTAACTAGGTATGGACCTTCCCAGTTTGGCCCCAACTTTCCATGGCTCGGGACTTTTGTGGACTAGTTTACTGCCTTCAGGACTAGATCTCCTATATGAAAACTGCGATGCTTCACCTTGCTGTTATAGTATCGGGAGACTCTCTGCTTGTAGGCTGCCACTTTCAGATACGCTCAGTCTCTTTTATCTTCTACCAAGTCAAGTTTCGCCCTTAGGGCATCTTCACTGTCCAACTCTCTAAAATTTGCCACCCGATAAGTTGATAACCCAAGCTCCGTGGGGACCACTATCTCAAAGCCATAGGTTAGAGAGAATGGCATTTCGCCTGTTGCTGCTCGGGGTGTAGTGCCGTAGGCCCATAGGAGGGTCGGTAGCACCTTTGCCCATAGCCCTTTGGCGCTTTCAAGCCTCGTTTTGATTGACTGAAGAATAGTCCGGCTGGTCACCTCGGCTTGGCCATTGGCCTAGGGGTGCTCGGGGGATGAGTAGTGATTGGTTATCTCATAGCCCGAGCAGAACTGTCTGAATATCGCGTTGTAAAATTGCCTACTGTTGTCACTAACCAGGACTCGGGCGACGCCAAACCTGCTAAGGATGTTCCTCTCCATGAAGTTTTTCATTTTTTTCTCGGTGATTGTTGCCAAGGGCTTGGCCTCCGCCCACTTGGTGAAGTAATCCACGGCAATGACAGCGAACTTGACTTATCCCTTTCCCGTTGGTAGGGAACCGACAATGTCAATGCCCCACTGAGCAAACGGCCAGGGGCTAAAGATTAGCATCTAAAGTTCTCCCGGACGGTTGATCATGGGAGAAAATCTTTGGCACGTATCAGACCTCTTGACGTACTCTTGAGAGTCTTTGGCCATGGTCGGCCAATAGTAACCTTGCAGTAGGGCTTTACGTGAGAGTGCCCGGCCTCCGATGTGGATCCCGCACACCCCTTCATGGATTTCGTACAGTATTGCTTGGACCTTTGTAGGATGGACACAACGGAGGTATGGTATAGAAAATCCCCTTTTTTTGAGGATGCCATCAATGATGTGGTACCTTGTCGCTCGGTATTTAACCCGACGGGCTTCTTCCTTTCCTTTTGGTAACGCACCTGTTGCCAGAAATGCCATGATTGGGTTCATCCAGCTAGGTTCTAGGGTGGCCGGTTCGACCTCCATGCATTCCGAGTTATCACACTTGGCTTGGGTAGGTACTCTATCCTTATCTCGGGCAAGTCTGACTTAGAGGATGAAGCAAGGCGGGCTAACCGGTCAACCCTAGTGTTTTCCTTCCTAGGTATCTGCATAATAGAGAACCCCTGAAGTTTCTTTGAAACTGCTCAGACTAGGGATAGATAAGCTACCATGTTATGCTCTCGAGCCTCATACTCTTGATTGACTTGATTTACCACGAGCTGAGAATCGCTGTAACCTTGAATTTGCAGTGCGCCCATTAAGGTTGCCATTTGTAATCCGACCAGCAAGGCTTTGTATTCGGCCACGTTATTGGAGGCTTTGAATTCGAACCTAAGCGCATACTCGAGCTGGATCCCATCGGGCATGGTTAAGATGATCCCTGCTCCGCTACCCTGTTTGTTGGAAGAACCATCCACATAAAGTACCCAGGTCGGGATATCTGGCTATAGCCCGGGCAGTAAGATCAGTGGGGCTATTTCTTCAATTGGGTCTTCTTGGTATGTGAATTCAACAATGAAGTCTGCCATTGTGCCTGTCCCTTGATTGCTGTGCGGAATCTCTAGAACACTTTAAATTCTTCTAACTCCAAGGCACATTTGACGAGCCTCTCGGACATTTCAGGCTTACTCAAGATCTTACGGAGGGGCTAAATTGTAAGGACCACGATGACGTGGGCCTGGAAATACAGGCGAAGTCTCCGGGTTGAAATGATGAGGGCAAAGGTGAGCTTTTCAATGCGGGAGTATCTACTTTCTGCGCTTTAAAGTGCTTGGCTTGTGTAATATACCGGGAATTGTATCCCGTGCTCTTCTCGAATGAGTGTCGAGCTAACTGCCGAGGGTGACACCACCAGGTACAAGAATAATTCCTCGCTTAGCGTGGATGTTGAGAGTAGAAGGGAAGATGCCAAGTACGTCTTAAGTTCCTGGAGTGCTTCTTCGTACTCTTCTGACCACTGAAAAGCTTTACGAAGGATCTGGAAGAATGGCAGACACCGGTCAATAGCTCGGGACAAATCTATTTAATTCAGCCACTCGGTCGGCCAAACTCTGTACTTCTTTGGTTGACCTGGGTGACCGCATGTTCAAGATGGCTTAAATTTTTTCAGGGTTCGCCTTAATCCCCCGCTACTAGCTAGGTGCCCAAGAAACTTCCCGGACGAAACGCCAAATGTGCACTTGGCCTGTTTCAACCTCATCCCAAACTTTCTCAAAATGCAGAAGGCCTCAGCTAAGTGCTCAAGATGGTCAGACTCTTCCCGGCTTTTAACTAGCAGATCGTCAACGTAGACCTCCATGGATTTCCCGATCAAGTCCTTAAACATATGATTGACCAGGCGCTGATAGGTTGAACTGGCATTTTTTAGGCCGAACAGCATGACTTTGTAGCAGTAGGTCCCCTGATCCGTGATGAATGAGGTTTTTTCTTCGTCCCCGAGGTACATGCTAATCTGATTATACCCGGAGTAGGCGTCCATGAACGAGAGGAACAAATGACCGGCTGTGGAGTCCACAAGGAGATCTATCCTGGGCAGTGGATAGCAGTCCTTGGGGCAGGCTTTGTTCAGATCGGTGAAGTCCACACACATCCTCCACTTCCTGTTGCTTTTCTTGACCAGTAGCACGTTTGCTAACCAGTCGGGATAGTGGACCTCTCAGATAGATTTTGCTTTCAGGAGTTTATCGACCTCCTCGCGTACTGCCTTCTACCTCTCGGGGGCCATTCCTCATCTCTTCTGCTTCATAGGCCAGGAATCTGGGTTGACATTGAGCCGGTGAGACATTACCCGGGAGTCAATTTCAGGCATGTCTTCATGACACCAAGCAAACACATCTTGACTCTGATGTAGGAACTGAATTAGCTTCTCCCAGAGGCTGGGTTCCAGTTGGGTGCTGATGGTGACCATTCGGTCGGGGAGTTGAGCGTCAAACATCACCTGTTCTAGATCCCTGATCAGTCCTACTCTGTCACTTTGATCCCTCGAGTCCATCTCCTGCACATTTAGTATTTCAGCATTGGCCTCCCGGTGCAGAGAGTTGACATAGCAACTCCGAACGACGGCTTGGTCTCTGCGTAGGCTCTCGGGCCCTTAGGGGGTTGGGAATTTAACCACTAGGCTGTGCGTTGATACAGCCGCCCTGGCCTGGTTGAGGTTTGGCCTTTAAAGGATGATGTTATACGCCGATGGAGCTTCCACGACTACAAAGCTTGCCAATACAGATGCCTGCTGCGGCTAGGCTCCCATGAGAACCGAGAGCTAGATGGTACCAAGCGGTTGGGTGTTGGATCCGTTGAACCCTAGCAGGGGAGTGGCCACTGGTCAGAACCGATCCCTGGATATCCCAAGTTGATCAAATGTTGAGAAAAACATGATGTCGAAGGAGCTGTCTGTGTTTACCAACACCCTTTTGACCACGTAGTTTGCTACGGAAAGTGTCACCACTAGCGGATCATCATGGGGGTAGTGTAGGTCTAGCATGTCTTCGGATGAGAATGTCAGCATCTCAGTTGGGGGAGAGCGGGTGGATTGGACATGCCAGACATCCGATAGAGAAACCCGGGCATGCCTCTTCCTGGTCGACCGTGAATCCCCTCCGCCTGAAATGCCTCCGGAGATTACATTGATCTATCTAAGGGGTTGTGGTTGCTCGGGGGCCCGGGTTTCTTACTGTGGTCGTCTGTCAGTTGCCACGAATTCAGTTAAGTGGCCCTGCTCGATCAACTTCTCAATAGAAATCTCAAGCTTAAAACAATCCTCCGTGTCATGCCCATGGTCTTTGTGGAAGTGGAAAAACTTATCTTGGTTCCTCTTGCCGGGCGGGCTTTTCAACTTAGCAGGCTCCTAGAGTAGCCTCTGGATCTCTGCGGTGGCCATAACTTCATGGATTAGCCGGGAAAGTGGGGTAAAGGTAATCGGGGGTTGGTTACGAATACCTCTCTGCTGATCTTGTTTGGGCTTCTTTCCCAGACCCTTTTCAGAGCCCTCCCGTTATCGTTTAGCTTTCGGGGACTCTTCTCCTGTAAAGCTGGCGCGCTTGGACTTCAGAAACTCCTCCGTATCGATGAACTTCCCTGCTCTCTCTGAGAGTTCCACCAGGGTTGCCGGTTGGTCATGATGGAACGACGTTGCAACTTAGTGTGTTGAACCCCCGAGCAGAAAGCCATGGTTATGGCTGTTTCATTCAGGTTGCGGATCTGAAGCCTCTGCTGATTGAAATAGTCCACATACTCCCTTAGGGACTCTCCCCTTCGCTTCTTGACGGTAACCAGCTGGGTATCCGGTTGTGACCGGTCGAGCATCCCCACGAGCTGGCTGATGAAAAGCTTGCTCAATGTCTTAAAGTCATCAACCGTTTGGGGTTTCAGAGCGTGGAACCACTACGCGGCTGGGCCTTTAAGGGTACAAGGGAAGGCCAGGCATAACAATTTGTCAACCGTGGTGACCAGCATCATCTGGGCCTTATAAGTGCAGACATGATCTACTGCGCTCCCTGAGCCGTCATAAGAGCTGAGATATGGCGGTTTGAATTTCTGCAGGATGGGGAACGCGGTGATTCAAGCGGTGTAGGGCGACTCGGTCTCCGTATTTGTCTGATCATTGAGCTGCTTGCGGCTCAGTTTTTCGATTTACTGTTGTAAGTCCTCGATCTGGGCCTTTACATCTCACTCGGTCCTCCTTTCCATATCCGAGCGGTATGTCGGGTCTGATGATGATGCTTCCTCCTCGAAGTGTGTCATCCTCGGGGATAGAATTCGACTCCAGCTCTGAGTAATCGTATGCCTGAGATCTCCCCGATTCCAGGCCAGAGGGTCTTTGGCAGATTCTCGGGGCTTTGGCCGTGATTCCTCCATCCTGGTGGTGCGTCGTTTATTGATGAGATCTCTAACATCTTCCACCCGGCAAGGATTGGTCCGAGCTTGCCGCCTGGTGTGCTTGGGCGCTCTATGACGGTCACTATCCCGGGCGTGTTCCCAATTCGACGGGGATACCGGTGCAGAGTCGGTATGGTTCTGGACTCGTGCGGGTTCCCGGTCGGGGGCACTCTTCCCTGTCTGGTTCTCGGATTGAGGACGCTTCTCCTGTAAGGTCAACAGCGCTTCGATTTGCTGTTGGGTTTGTCGTTGACCTTCCAGAAGTTGCGCGAGCGCCACCGTCATTTTCTCGGAGGTCATGGAGGCGACCTGTTGCTCGGGCTGCAAGTTCTCCTGACTGGCCGGGGTGGTATTTTTCTTACCCGTCTTCAGTGGCATGTAGATTAGTCAAGAAATTTGTTGGTGAAAAACTTGTCTATTTCCCACAGACGGTTCCAAACTAATGATGCCAAAAATTGGTAAGTGAAATTCAGAGAGAGAGATACGAGGAACAAAAGAGTTTGTACGTGGGTCGGTCCCGTTAACGAGGTGACCTACATCCACTAGTGCGTCAGTGCGCTTCACTAGCAGATCACCGGCGGGCCTGGTGAGCCTACAGTTGGGCGGCACTACCAGTAAAACCGACCGGGTTTATGCGTATGAATGAGAACAATGTGCTATTCCTCTTTTACAGAATGCCACCCTTGTAAAGGGGGTAGGCGGGCTCTTTTATAGATGCAAGAGTCCACCTATACATGGTAAGTAATCAGATTAGGAAGCCAAAACTAATTGCAATTGATTTACATAAATTTAGGGGAGTTTCCTAAGTGGTTTAGGAAACTGCTCATTCTTCCCAATAGTCATCTGGTCGGATTAGGAAACCGTGGAGTACCTTGGTCGCCAAGCTGTGACTCGTGGAGAGCAGCTCTGCTGTACGCCCGAGCCGTTGGAACGTCCCGAACGGTCATAGTCGATGACCTCGGGATTGGATTGATGGGCCACAAGCGCCTATTCTGGATATTTTGGGGTCTTCAATGCCAACGTGGTGGTCTGACTTTGACTGAATATTTCTGGACATATCAGGTTTCTTGATTGATTTGTGGGAAAGTGAAATCCCTTATGGCAGTGAGTTGATGTTTATGCCCCTTGTTTTACTTTGCTGAAGCAAAAAGTGAGTACTTCTGGATTTGTGCTTTATGCCTTAGTATTTCAAATTTTTATTTTGTTTTATTAATTCTCATTTAATTGATATCTAAAGAAGGCAGGTGATTAATAGGCTTATTTTATTTTTTATATTTATGTTCATGTAAAATTTCTATTTCACAAATTGTGGTTCTACCAGTTAATGCATTTTCCATCATTTTAATGATCTTTTCTGAATAGTCTTTGTAGCATCGCATCTATTTTTCCAAATTTTATTTGAAGCACCAGTAAATAAAACATTTTTTTTTTCATGATATGGTATTGTATGCTTGATATTTTTTTTTCACATTTGGATGAATGGGTTGGCATAGATTTATCGATGAAATCTACTAAATGCTTCGGTGTGATCATGTATTTAATCGAAAAATTCTATGGGTTAGATCAATTATACCTTTTTTGTTGTTCATTTGATTGGTTTTAGTGGGGTGGGGAAACCTTGTGTTTAGTGATAGATAGGAACATGTCCTCCTTCCAAAAAACTATCAACAGACAGCATTTGTCTAATTTAATTATTCCAACGTATGATCCTGTTATCTACTTGATGGTGTAAATTTGAACGTTGAGGTGCGAGACTGTAAGTTGGTGTATATTTTAAGGGTGCAATATGCATGTGTTTACACCAAAAATATATATTTTTTAAGTAAATATATGGTACAGACCGATTGTATTTTTTTTATTGGACGTTCAAACCGATTACAAAAATTAGAAATAAGTGACTGATTCAAAATTGGTAGGGCCGATTGAGTTTCAATTCAGACTGACTAAATCAGACTGATCCAATTCGGACCGGCCAACATTTTGGTCTTACTATTCAGCTGCCTTGTTTGGCAGTTCAATCCCATCGGGATTCCCTTTTGGTAATGCCATCGGACACATGTCTGAGCTTAGTAAGTGGCTTTCCTTGTGCCATCGGGCTGATCAATGTTTGATCTTTGTTGTTTGTATTTTAAAGAAAGTGGGCCACGTGTCATTTGCTTAAAACCCATCCAACCATGTACCAAAGTCAATTTGGTGGACCATGTAGTAAGGACACATTAGGTGGTCTAAAGTTTTGATTGGGAAGCATATACAATTCGGTAGATACATTTCAGTTCGGGCATGATCCAGTTGGCCTTTATATTTTGATTTTGACATTTGAAAAGTTGATACAGATCTAATCTTTTTTGGGAAGTCATCATATTCCTAGAAACTCTCAATAATATTCTGTGAGAAGGGAACTTGTAGATATGGTATATCTTGTGAAATATTATCTAATATGGCAACATAATATTTCAATACCTTGGGCGATAATATCATAATATTATGGGATATGGACACATATATTTCTTTTACTTGCAAGCAAAGTCAGTCGAATGGAGTCCAAATTAGGTCCAGATTCATGATCAAGATATGGAAGTTTTTATCAGATTTTGGGAGATAAATCTGGTATTTTTTACCGGATTATCATTGAATACTTTTTCTTTCCTTATCTTTATCAGCTTCAGCCAGCCTTATAAATACAACAGGCCGACCAGCTTCCAAACCACTCTGTGTCACTCTCGAAAAACCGCATTCAACAGTTCTCAACAACATTCTTAGGATTTGTTTTTAAGAAAATAAAGCGGTCTTTTTATTTTCCTAGCCTTTTATATTACACTTCTTGTAATCTCTTTTTATTTCAATTAAATAAAGCATGCTTTTTATTTAATTTCTTTTTCATCACTTGTATGGCTTATGCGCTTCGATACTGCTATCGGATCTTAGGCCAAGGGTACTTTCCTACTTGGCCATCACAATCACCTGTTATAAGTCAGATATCAAAGCATTGAGTATCACTCACTCAAGCACTTTAGAAACTTAGTTTGCACTCTCGAACCACTTGTGGTTCTGGCACACCCGCGCAAAACTACAAGCAAACATTTTTGGCATGCCCAGTGGGATATCGTCGAGTGATGAATCATGTTCACTGAAGCATGGCTGCAACTCTACCACGATCAGATTCATTGGCGGGATGAATCAATAAGCCAACTTCAACAAGATATTTATCGTCTCAATAACGATAAATCTACTGCTTACGAGGATTTATGGTCGAGGCTGTTGGATTTGCTCTACGACAATAAGCACGCCTTTATAGTCCAATATGATTGTGCCATTAGTGATCTTTACCAAAAGATCAACTGTTTTGTGGCTAATATTGAGTATTTCTACCAAGTGATTGGCTATCTTGAAGCAAATGGAGCTGACTGTCCACCCCCCGATGGAAATCATTTCATGTCTCGGGACGATTTGCTAAATAGTGGTTGGAAGACAAAACCAATCAGCTTATCAGATTTTCTGGTTGGGGGCCAAGAGAATCAGTTGATGCTGGAAAAAACCCTATTCGCGACCTTCAAGAGGTTAAACAGTGGGCGTATCGCGAGCTAGAAGAAATCGCTCTCTGATTGGCTATCCATAATAATTATTACATCACGTGGGAAACTTAAGGCACAACGCCCAGTCGCGCGAGCGGGTCACTCGAGCAAGATGTCGCTCGCATGAAAAGTCTCTCGCGCAGGCCGCGCGCACGAGACATGTGTTTTCGGATTCTTTAAAAAAATATCCAGAACAGTGAAATTTTACACAGGTCGCACGAGCTGGTCGCTCGCGCGCGAGATATTGTAAAGAAGTCTTATTCTTCGTTTTTCTCCCCTGTTACAGTTTTAAGGCCTGTTTTTGACCAGTTTTGAAATCTGAATGTAAACTTACCTTATCATATATGATTCTCTTTATTTTTTTCACAAGGTTTACGAATCTACGATCGGATTAACATGAATCGAACCGTAGCTCTCGGATTTTACATAAAATCGAGAGGTGACAAAATTTCATTCTTAATATACGTTGCTATATGGATGAATTAAGTTCTGTAATTTGAAACATAGCTTCTAGGGACTATGACCTTTCATAATCATCTTACAAAATAAATTTTGGTTGAGATTTGAAAATCACCATTTTTCAACCTTCAAACTTCAATAACAATTCAACAATGGCAACTACCAATTAAACTAATAAGAATAGCAACTAAATCATAATTTACATTCTAAGTGAGTTAATAATACTCACTGTGATTTGAAGATACAACTTGTTGAGAAAGAAAACCAAAATAAGAGTACCCAAATCAAGCTTTGGCTATAATGTTGAAGCACTCTCTCTCTCTCTCTCTCTCTCTCTCTCTCTCTCTCTCTCTCTCTCTAAATTTTTGTATAATTTCGCACCAACTCTCTATTTTCTTTTTCTCTTTACATTCTCAGTTTTGTAAAATGATGTCCAAATTGTGAGGTTGTGTGAGAGTGTATGTGAGTATATATATAAAAACCAATGCTTGGTGGTCAAGAACCACATTCTTCACTCTACAAATTGAAATTGCTCTTCAATTTTACATATATACAGCATATATAAGTGATGCATACAGATTATACAAACGTATAAGTCTCTAATCAAATTAAAGAGGGTAAGTAGGTACATAGGGGTCAAGCTTAGGGTGTTTGGCAATTCTAGCTTTTAGGCACAAATATAACACACACTATAAGCATAGCCAAACAAGGCACAAACAATTTGTCTAGGAATTTCTTAGAGTGTTTGGGAAAATAGCATATGGCTCAAAGTTAACGCACACACTTATTGCATCCCAAACAGCCCTAACAAATGATTGCTTACATTAAATGTTTTAAAAGCAAACATCAAATTAGATTTGACAGAGAATCTCAATATATGTGAAAGTCCATGAGTGACGCGGATGGTTTTCGTTCATAAACTGGTATTTTTGCGGCTCAGTGATCACCACAAAAAATATAGAAAATGATATTAACATAAGAAATAATTTTCCGGTTGTATAAAAATATAGTTTGAATTAAAAGTAAAGATTTTCAACATCTTGAAAATGCAGTGCTCAAAACCAACATAGGTGATCTTCAATTTATAAGAATTACAGTTTGACCCAAAACAAAGAATTTCTATTAAATAAAACAAGTAATAGGAATGTAATATTAAAGTTACATTAGCAATTAAATGAAAATGTAGGTTGTTACATCCTTCCCCCCCTTAAATAGGATTTCACCCTCGAAATCTAGACTAACTAGTCATGAAATAACTCCGGGTACTTCTTCCTCATATCAGCTTCGACTTCCCACTAGGGTTCATTCTCTTCATGGTGATTCCACTGAACTTTCACCAATGAAATGTCCTTCCTCCTCAACTTCTTAATATTTTGATCCAGAATTTTCACGGGCTTCTCCTTATAGGAAACATTATGACTTGTCTTGATATCATCAAAACTAACCACATGTGAGGGATCTAGTATGTATTTCCTCAGCATACTAACGTGAAATACATTATGAACCACAGACATCTTTGGTGGCAGTGCAAGTCTCTCTCTTGAGACCAAAACGCACCACTTCTCGGGTCTGTTAAACCTTAACAAGTACGCGATCTTCGACATTGAATTCCAAATCCTTTCGGCGTCGATCAACATAACTTTTGCACCTGCTTTGCGCAGTTCTCATCCTTTCTTTGACCAGAGAAATCTTCTCGTTGGTTTCTCTAACAAAATCTGGTCCCAATGGCTCTGTGTCTCTAATTTCTGTGTCTCTAATTTCTGCTTAACATAATGGAGGGCGACATGGTCATCCGTACAATGCTTCGAACGGAGCCATCCCAATACTCGTGTGATAACTATTATTATAAGCAATTCAACCAAGGGCAAGTGTGTTTTCGAAAATTCTTCTAAATTGATAAGACAAGTCCTAAGCATATCATCTATGATCTGATTAACACTCTCAGTTTGTCCATCTGTTTGAGGGTGAAAAGCAGTACTCATCTTAAGTGAGGTTTCCATAGCTTCTTATTGACTTTTCCAAAATCTAAAAGTGAAACGTGCATCACGATCTAACACAATTGACATAGGTGCACCGTGAAGTCGCACAACTTATCATAGGTACATCCGACTCATCGTTTCTACCAGGTATGTCATGCTATAGGTAATGAAATAAGTCTACTTAGTTAATCGATCCACAATTACCAAATGGCATCATGATTGTGCTGTGACTGGGGCAATCTAACTACAAATTCTATGGTGATATGTTACCATTTCCAACCTAGAGTGGGTAGCAGTTGTAACAATCTCAAGGGGCTCTGATGTTCGACTTTGACTTGTTGACACGTCAAACATTTAGATACGACTTCGGCTACATCCTTCTTCATACCTTCCTACCAGAAATTTCTCTTCAATTCCTTAAAGATTTTTTTTCCTCCCGGGTGAACACTGTAAACCTTGACTTATGTGCTTATTCTAGAATGTCCTTTCCTAATTCCCCACAATCTGGTGCACTATAGACACCCAATTTTGACCACACTGATAGGATTTAGGGTGCACAACATCTTGGAGGATTAGATGATGAAAAGTTCCATGTGGAAGGTACTAGATTCTACACAATCGAAAGATCAAACTTCAAAAAGTGACTTCAAGCTCAAAAAAGCCTTTTTCCATGCATAAATCCCGGTTTTGTCAAAATCACCTCTCAGAATTCATATTCACTCAGGGTTATATGAACATGAAGTGTTATAAATGTAGTATTCTAGGTATCTAGAGATTCAATTTCAAAGAAAAGTTCAAAATCAACGCACATTTAAAAGTAATTTTGGAAATGAAGTCGTTTGATTTCAAAAAGACGACGAAAGTTTTGGAGGACTTCCGGACTTCAACTTTCATTTTAAAACCTCCTGGAATATTTTTATACTAAAATTCAACTCCATAGCTTTCCAAAGGTACGTAAATCAAAGATTTTGGACACCAAAAAGCATTTTTACAAAAATTTGGAAAAGCAGTGAATGTAATTTTTGAAACAGAGCTTAAGGGTAACCAGGGAAACCAGAAAAGCAAATGGCGGGTCCCACTTATGGGGTTGCAGGTCCCACCATAATTTCCACCTATAAGTCATGTTCTCCACCGAGCTTTTTGAGTTCCAGACCCTTCTAGAAGCCACCCACTGCGAGGAAATAAGAAATGGCCATTTTACCCCTTTTATGATATCTAAAATCTCTTTTTTAACCTTGAAACTTAAGAGTTAAGGTTTCAAAACTCTATATAGATCCCATGCATCTCATATGAGATCATCTTGGAATATCTAGAGATCATCTTGAAGAAGCTTTAAGTACACCTTGAATATACTTGAAAAATAGAAGAATATACTTAGAATTCAAGAGAGATTTCTAGAGAGAAGAAGTGAATTATGAATGAAAATTCCATAAGACTAATCTCAAGATAATTAGATTAGAGATTTGGACATAAATTGCCTCCCTTAAACTTCCATGGATGAGTGCTTGAAGAACTTGAAGAACACTTGAAGAAGAAGACCCTTCAAATCAACTTTGCTTATATAATTGAGAATCCTCCAAGAGGTAGACATCATAATTCATCTCTAATTCTTACTTTTGTATATAGATCTATTAGACTTGGATCTAGTTTAGTTTTGTTTATTTGTTAGAACACTCATCTTCTTCCTCTCTTGTTCTTCACACACTCACATAGCTAGATCCAAGTCTCTTTTGATTTTGTTGATAATTCTTAATTAGAGATTGATTTTCACTTTGATTTTCGATTTTGATTTCATTCTTCTAATTTGGTTTAGATTCATGCATACATGATTATATACATAGATTTCTATTTTGAGTTCTATGATGGTTTGGAAGTATGATCTATGAGAAGGATGATTCCTATATGTTCATACCTATCTCTTGATTATTCCTACAACCTAGAATTCCTATTGAGTTTTACCTCTAATAGGATATTTGTAAGTCCCTTTGATCCATGATCCAAAGTTCTTCATAGAACTTGAGGGCTAAATTGATTGGGAATCATGATAATTAAGTTGATCTATGAGTTTAATCTCTCTAATAAGCTTCACCCATCACCTAAGATATTTTCCTCACACTTTAAAATGAACTAGTCAAAATTTAGCAAAACATATTGGTTTTGTCCATAAGATTTGGTCCATCAAAACCCATAGTTTGATGGATTTCAAATTGTTTGGATAAACTTTGATGAATTAGCTTGCATTCGATCCATTTTTGAGGACCTCTAGGATCCGTATGCTATTTTTAGAAATCGTTGAGAAATCGGTTAACAGATTTGAACATAGTCTCTTTGTGCTTGAATTTCAGAAAATTTATAATAGTTATCGATGATCCGCTTTTTAGGGATGATTCTTAACTCATGTATCTATATGCCGATGTAAAATTGTGAGCATACGATCGAGTTAAGATCGTTTTCTAAGCGTTTGAAGTTGATAGAACTATTCTGGAATTTTCTAGATTTAACTACAATTATGATCATGTATACAAAATTGTCATACCTTGATCACTCAACAACAATTGATGAATAAAACTTGGTTTAGAAATCATCTAGGATAATTTGATGAGAAACCAAAAGCTTAGATTAACTTGATTAACATGATTCATGAACTTCTATTATGTTTTGCATTCCTTTGTGAAATGATACCAAACTTCCACAATAACAGAGTCTGTTTAAAATAACTTTCAGAAACCTTAAGATCATGACATATCCATGGTATCATTTTTATCATAGACTACAATGAAATAGCTTTCTTGTGACACCAAGTAGAACTTTACATGATTTTTGTGGAATTAATTATGATATTTACAAGAACATTGGACAGTCCTGCTCCACTATTTCCAAAACTATTATTTCTCTAACTTCAAAAATGGTAAAGAGGTTTTACTTTTTGGAGAAGTTTCCTAAGACATGTATCTAACTTTCTGTAAAAGGAGTTTAACCTAGCGTATGTTTAAGACCACTTTTGATAGGATTCATTTGAGGTTGCTGAATCTGGAAATTTAATTGATGACATCTTCCTCTTATTTATCATGCATATCATTTGTTTGTTTATATTTTTGCAATGCTTGGGTATTTCTTGGTGTCTTAGTGCAGAGAATTGAACGCCGTGGATTCGGACTTTGATTTGTGGGTTTGCCTCGTCTACATGTGGCTTAATGCCCATGTATCGTGTACTATCTCTATCCTTTCTCTTAGAATTTTTCTAGGTTTATAACTTTGTTTTCGACGACAGGATTCCTTTAGGATAGTCTCCGTTTATGTGTTTATATGTTAGAGACATCTTATCTAGGATTGTTACATGATTGCATTATAATTTTCCTTTCTTTTTTTCTTTTTGCGACTCTGCTTGAGTCAACCCACTGTAAGTCTTCTCGTTCCCTTTTGCATATCATGACATGTTTCCTTTATTTGCATCGGTCCTGGGCGGGACTAACCACTATAAGTATATCTCTCCCTTTTATTGCATGTGCATCTGACTGCTATTTGATTTAATCTCTTGAAATGATTTTCATTAGATGTTCCCTTTTTGACATATATATATATATATATTATCTAGTATGTTTGAGGAAACAACACCAATTATGAATTAAGAACAAGGATATTTGAATCAAGGCCTATCGTTCGGTAGGGCGAGGAGGGGGTGCTTTAGTCCTGCTTGGGCTCCTTCCCCTCTCATACCAAGACTCTCGAACCTTGTTTCTGGTAATGAAGGGTGAGTAACTTTATTCAATTTTGGGCGAGTCAAACTTGGGTTTCCTAATTCGCAATAAAAATTAGGTGGTGACTCTTTGTCTCTAGAATCGCGTGAGAAAGTTCTAGTTTCCCTGAAGTGTGCTCCTTGGATCCATCCCGGGATACTATCGAGGGAAATGCCAGGACCCCTCTCAATGCGCATGGTCCACATACACGTAATCTGTCTCTGCACCTATATCCTCCATCAATCTTCACTTTCCAAATCATGGGTAGGGTAATTCAACTCATTCGATTTCAGTTGTCTCGATCTATATGTGATAACTCTATCATCTTGCATAAGTACACTATCACGCCCCAGAGTTGAAAAAATAGAGAAAAAAAATTTCCTTTTTTGGTCCATAGGGAATAACAAGTAAAAGTCACTAATTATCTACACAGTAGTAGACCACAAGATACATAGGAACAGTGACGAAAACAATGGGAATATAAAAGCAACATCACTATTAGAAACAACTGAGTATGGTCCACATGATCACAACAGGTCTGCAAACAACATATGCCCAAGTACCCGTTAACTAAAACAAAACAAAGTTCTACAGAAACAATAGAAATGTAAACTAGATATAACTATCTTCAGATCTTCAATTGGCGTTAGGATAGTCGTCAGTATAATAATCCTCTCTAGTATAACTGACATCAGTGGGGCCACCCTCTGCATAATCCAACTCCAGGTAGTATCCATCACCGTAAGTTCCAGCACCTGTATTGTTAAGGATAGGGTATTCTGGACGGGGAATGTCCAGGAAATAAAGGATGTCAGCTTACTGAAAGCTGAGTGAGAACCAACTAATACAGTTTTAAAGAAATAACATAATCGCCAGTCATGCACGATAATAAGCAGTGATATTAGTATCTTTCCTCTTTTATTCTGACACATCATTAACCGATTCTCATCATCTTTGAAACTCTAAGACTGGCTGTACCTTTCACAACTGACTATCCCAACTGATTATAACATCATGATATACTAGTGTTCTTGTTCACTGCTTTTAAGCACTCTTACTGTTCACCGCTTTTAAGAACTCTTGCGAACACTAGCCATCGTTCTAATATAACGACTCATCTATGGACGTACCAATACTCATGTTCACCGCATTTAAGAACTCTTACTGTTCACCGCTTTTAAGAACGCTTGCGAGTATCGTCCGTTCATAATCAATATGCATCAGTACTTCTTGCTAGCATAATACATAACACTCACATTCCACGCAGATGTGTTCACGACCAACTCATGATACTGACATACTTGTACTGACAGTCACCAATACCCGACTGGCTCACATACCAGAATTATATAATGTTACTCATCATATAACACAACCTTATCTCATTAGCGTGTCTTATCGTTATTAACGTTCCAAACCTTATTACGTTACTCACCACATTATCTCCATCTCATTATCGCATCCCATTACCTTTGCAATTCTTAATATCGCATAATAGAACATGAAACATCAATTAATAGCAAAGCATTATGGATTATAAACTAAAGGAAACAACCAAGTTCTGTTAAGGGTCGATCGATTGAAGTCCTCTTAATCGCTTGAAGAAAGTGAAGTTCAATCGATCGAAGTGCTCTCGATCGATTGAAGTCAATGTGGTCTCGATCGATTGAAGTCATTTCAATTGATTGAGACTCAGGGTTGTACGATCACTTGAACTCAGTTCGATCGCTCGAACTTCATCTTTTTCAGACTCTGGCAGTGAACTTCCATTATCTGTTAGGGCGTGTTTGGATCCTTTTTAAACGTACAGAATATGTAAAACATCACAACAAAGCTACTGAGTGAGTTTGGAGCTCACCGAATGTTGTTAAGGGTGCATTTGGCAACTTTGAACTCCGAAGATTTAATGGCCTCTCTCTCTCTCCTTTGCCTTGTCTCTGTCTCTTTCTTCTCTGCTTCTTCTTCTCTGCTTCTTCTTCTTCCTAATTGTGTATCTATAAATATATAGATAGCAATGTAGGTCTAAGGTGGCAGTTTCCCTTGCCACATGGCATGCTATACTTCTATAGGAAACTATATATACACACATGCACATCATTACTCGATTAGATACAGATAGATACATGTAAAAATATATCAATTAATTGAATAAAAACTAATCACCACTAGCTTTTCTCATATCCAAACTCCAAGTCTCCACCGTGGCACACTAACTTCAAAAAATGAAACCACCCCGCTTCTTCCCCACGTCCGATTCCATTAGCATCCCTTGCTTTCTCTTTCTATACTTGCATCTCTTTTATCTATTTCCCAAAAGTTAGTCACCACTGCCACTCTCTCTACCACCAAAGTTAGTCACCACCAAGCAATGGGCAGTGGAGATTGGTCGACTACGGCCTGACTGTGTTCATGAACTGCATGCCTTTGCAGGTAACTTGTGTTTCAAAATTTTAACAATACTTTCTTTATGTTAATAGCAAATGCTACATGTTTTTGGAGTTCTCATTTGTTACTATTTTTTTTCCATTGTGCTATTACAAAAATGTTTTTTCATTATGTTTCCCAGATTTTTTGTTTCATTGGATTCTATTTCTTCTATTTCTATTTGTTCCTTAGGTATATACCTTCCCTACTTTCTCAACTTTTAAGACATTTTTTTGTCCTAACTTCATAAATTATTTATTTAAAAACCTTCTACCCAAAAAAAGAAAAGAAAAAACAAATAGACACACATACGTTTCCTAAGTTTGGAATTTAAAAAATCTAATTAGAAGATTAAAATAAAAACACTCAACTGTACACACATTCTTCTAAATTTAATGATTTTTTTATGAAAAAAAATTAAGTTAAAACCTCCACTTTTGTAGGCTACTGAATGTTAATATTACATTATTTATGGTTTATGGAATTTCCTAATAGTTGACTGAATTGATTGACGGCCACAAATTGATCTCACCACCATTCCTACTAACATGTTATTCCATGTTACGAAAAAAGATCTTCAAAGTGTTCATAGTTCAGAGTGTTATCCATGCTATTGCATGAAAAACTGATATCTTACTTTTTTACTCATAATTTTATGTATTACACTTTTGAATTATATTTCCTTATATCACTCTAGATAAATTGTTTTGTCTTTACTCGAGTCTTTTTAAACTTCAAAGAGCAATTGTTGAGTTCGTGACATTCTATTTTTTTTTATCTCTAATATCAGTCTTTATATATCTTTAGATATATGTATTTTTCATTGCTTTTTTCAATTTCATCTATTGTTTTCTCTTTACTTTTTTAAAACTTCAAATTACAAAAGTTGAGTTTGTGACATTCTATTTTTTACAAAATTATTTAGGTTAGAGTTTACAAATGACCTCATTTGTTTACTATATCTATCTCATTCATTCTTTGGTTTTACCTACTTCAAATTGTAAGGAATGTATTTTGTGGTGTAATAATTGTAGTTTGTAAACAGTACAGTGGTTTGATGGTTGTAAATAGAATTAATTTTTTTTTGTGTAAGATGTACAATTTTTGGAGATCCCAAATGTACTTTCTTTATTGGAGGATGAATATAATGTGTATTCTAAATTTATGCATGTCTCAAATCATTGCAAATTTTGAATTGTTATTTTTATACTTTTTTTTTATTTGAACAGCAATAGCTTTTATTAATAAGGCCAAGTAACATACAATCAACCCCACAAATGAAGAAACAACCTAACACCAAACAAATCCTTAAAGCTCCAATGAGGAATAAGATGTTGGGTACATGGCTGATGTTGCTGAAAAGTAATTGGATGTAACTGCTTCAAATGTGAGCTATACATGATGTGGTACAATGAAGGGATTTCAGCAATTAGGTTTAATGTTTGTGACTGAATTTGTGTTGATAGTCACTATTTAGTTTGTTCTTTAATTTGTTGGTAGGATTACTATAATGCGTGTTGTAAATTTATGTGTTTTTATCTTTATTTAATTTACATTAAGATTATGCTCCACAAAAAGTTTTAGATCCATTAACCTTATCATGAATACACAATATTTACCAAATACACTGTTTTTCATATGCACCACTGTGCTCGACCGCGAGATAGACAATCCATTAATGTGATTTTTTTTTAACAATTTTGTACGGCAAAAAATATAGTCCTTTCTATATAATGAGAGACAACAACTTATTTTGACAAGATTCTATCTTTTTGGTATGCTTTCTAGAGGCTGATAAATTAGTAATTACTTTTTTGAAAAAAAACTAAGAATTTCGTGCATAGCACGGGTCAAAGCTAGTATATATATAAATGTGTGTAAATATATAGATGTGTGTACAAATATAGACACATGCACACACTCTCTCTATTCTCTAAAATATCTTGGTTCAGCCAACCCCTCAAACACACACGAGCAAAAGTTAAATATAGAGAGGGAGGTGGTGCAAGTGACATTGTTTGCGCAGAAACTAGAATTATGATGATTACAAGTTTGGTCGATCGAAGGTAATTCGATCACCCTAGAACAGATCAGTCAGTTAGATCGATTGAAAATAGTTTGATCGATTGAAGTGGGGACCATGTATTAAATTTAGGTCGGTAGGGTTTTGATCGATTGAACAGGGTTCGATCGCTTGAACTTTGAAATGCTCGATCACTCGAAAGAGCTTTGATCGGTCGAAGGTAAAATTTCAAGTATGGACAAGGGAAGTATATGAAATCTCTCTGATTCAATGATTATTTAAAATACAGGGTATTACATCATCCACCATTCAATAAAAGTTTTGTCCTCGAAATCAGAGGCATATAGAGTTATAACAAAAGCATAAACTTCTCACGCATCTCTGACTCTAGCTCCCACGAAGCTTCTCCTTTAGCATGATGCTTCCACTGAGTCTTAACTAGCAAAATCTCCTTATTCCTGAGCTTCTTGATTCCACAGTCTAAAATACGAACTGGTCCTTCGTTGAAAGTAACGTTGTCGTTGACTTCAATATCTTCGAAGTTGATCTCATGTGCTGGGTTATGAGCACACTTCCTCAGCATACTGATTTGAAATACGTTGTGCACTTTTGACATCGTCGACGGTAACACAAGTCGATAAGCAACTATCCCAACACGTTTTAGAATCTCGAATGGTCCAATGAATCATGGTGATATCTTGCCTCTCTTCTGACCAAATATAACGATGCCTCGAACAGGTGAAACCTTAAGTAGCACGTGATCTCCAACAGCGAACTCCAAATCTTTGCGTCGCTTATCAGCATAACTCTTGTCTAGTCCGAGCTGTCTTCATTTTCTCACGTGCAATCTGAATCTTCTCACTGGCTTCTCGTACCATCTTTGGCCCAACAAGTTGAGTATCTCTGACTTTGGCCCAATAAAGCGTCGACCGGCACGGTCGCCCATATAAAGCTTTAAACAACGACATCCTTATGCTGGAATGATAACTGTGATTGTAGGCAAATTTGATCAAAGGTAAGTGCGTCTCCCGAGAATTGTCAAAATCAATAACATAAGCGAGTAGCATGTCTTCCATCACTTGATTTACTCGTTCAGTCTTCCCATTAGTTTGTGGATGAAAAGCTGAACTCAAGTTCAATGTTCTTCCCATCGATGTTTGGAGACTCTTCCAAAACTCCGCAGTAAAGCACAAATCTCGATTTGACACGATAGACACAGGTACTCCGTGTAACCGTACTACGTGCTATAGATACATTCAGCTTAAACGTTCTACTAGATACGTCATACTATAGGTGATAAAATGTACCATCTTCGTAAGTCGATCCACGATTACCCAAATAGTGTCATGGTTTTGCTGTGACTTTGGCAATCCTACCATAAAATCCATGGTTACGTGTTCCCATTTCCATTAATGAATCGGTAACGGCTGTAATAGTCCTGGTGGTTTATGATGTTTTGCCTTTACTTGTTTACAAATAACACACTGAGATACATACTCAGCTACTTCTCACTTTATCCCTTCCCATCAAAAATTCCTCTTCAGATCCTTGTACATCTTCGTACCTCCCGGATGAATAGTCACTTATGACTTATGAGCTTCATTCAATATTTCTTTCCAGAGACTTCCTTCGTTAGGTACACAGAGTCTACCTTTACATCGTAAGGCTCCATCTGTACTAATACTCCAGACTTTGGGTTCTTTGGCTGACATCTTTGCGAACCATAACTTCAAATATTCTATTGTCTGTTGAGGTTCTATGATATGGCTGATTAAAATTAGTTGTACCATAAGACATCCAAAATGTTGTCTTTCCATTGGTTCTACTGGCTGAAGTTCGAATTCAGCTAACACTTTCAATGATTTCCATTCTCGAAGTAATAATGCAGCGATCACTAGTCGAGGTTTATGGCTCAAAGTATCTGTTATGACATTTGCTTTACCTAGATGGTATTGCAATAAAAAGTCGTAATCCTTGAGTAACTCCATCCATCTTCGTTATGGCTGTTCAACTCCTTCTGAGAGAATAAATACTTCAAGCTCTTATGATCGGAAAACAGATCAAACTTTTCTTTATAGAGATAGTGTCTCCAAATCTTCAAGGCAAGTACTATTGTAGCTAATTCGAAATCATGCATTGGATAATTCTTCTCATGTACCTTTAATTGTATTGACCCGTATGCAATGACATTCCCATCCTACATAAGTGTACAACCAAGTCCTTGGTGCGATGCATCACTATAAATTATGTATCGCTCTCCATTCTTAGGTATCGCGAGTACCAGTGCAGAAGTCAATCTTTCCTTTAACTCCTGAAATGTACCCTTATGCTTGTCTGTCCATTCATACTTTACCTCCTTTCTTATCAAATTTGTTAATAGTCTTGTAATCTTAGAAAATCCTTCTACAAATCTCCTGTAATATCCTGCTAGACCAAGAAAACTTCTGACTTCTGTCGCATTACTCGGTCTATTCCAGCTTAAAACTGCATCAATCTTAGATGAGTCCACAGAGATTTCATATTTAGATATAACATGTCCCAAGAATTTGACCTCTTGTAGCCAAAAATCACACTTACTGAACTTAGTATGCAACTTGCTATCTCTAAGCGTCCGTAAAACAATCTGTAAGTGCTCCTTGTGATCTTCTTCCGTCTTCGAGGAGATTAATATGTCATCGATGAATAATATAATGAATTTTCCAGATATGGTTTGAATACTCTATTCATTAAGTCCATAAATACCACTAGTGCATTCGTCAATCCAAAAGGCATAATTGGAAACCCATAATGCCCGTATCTCGTCCTGAATACAGTCTTTACCACATTCTCTGGCCGAACTAACAACAGGTGATATCCAGATTGCAGATTGATCTTAGGGAAAATCTTTGATCCTTATAACTAATCGAATAGGTCATCTATCCGGGGTAGTGGATATCTATTCTTGATCGTAACATTGTTCAACTCCCTATAGTCTATGCAGAGTTGAAGTGTTCCGTCCTTCTTCTTCACAAACAGAACTGGTGCTTCCCAAGGTGACATACTCAGGTGAACAAATCCCAAATCTTCAAGCTCCTGAACTTGCTTCTTTAGCTCCAACATCTTAATTGGTGCCATCCTATATGGAGTCTTAGATATCGGCAAGGTACCAGGTACTAGATCTACCCAGAAGTCTATTTTCTCTTTAGTGGAAGTCCTTTAATATCCTGGAAAACATCCTCAAAGTTTTGTATGGTAGGAATTTGATCCATCGTTGGTTATGTACTCGTACTCCCGATTATAGCTAAACCACTAGTCAAGAACATATCGCTCGTTGTCTGACACTGAAATCTGATCGTTGAACGTTCTTGTATTGGAAATACAATCGTTCTAGTAGGATAATCCAGGTTGGCATCATACTTAGTCAACCAATCCATCCCTAGGATAATGTCGAATTCTGACATTGACAATACTACCAAATCTGCTAGAAGATTCCTATCTCCCAAGGTTAATGGGCAATCTTTACACACTTTACCTAATTAAAGTCACTCCCAATGGTGACACAGTATTAAGTGCTGGCTCAAGTGTATGGAGTTCTAAATCCAATTGACGTACAATCTTAACAGCGATAAATGAACGTGTAGCTCTAGCATCGAATAAAGCTTTAACTGGACAATGAAAGAGTATGAGTGTACCTTCCAAATGTTGCTGCTCATTAGCATTAAAACCTGATTCCGTTGGGCTGATAGCATTTATCCTTGTCTGATCTAGGGGTCCTTGAATTTCTTGAACTGGTGCCCCATAATATCCTCCTCATAGTGTACGACAATCCTTTCTCAAATGCCCCGACTGATTGCAATTGTAGCAGACGAGATCCATTTGGCGGTTAACCCTGGGGGTGGTGCAGAACTTAGCAATGTACCCCAACTTTCCACAAATAAAACATCCTCCCGTGTTGGTTGGTAGGGCTATTAGCAATGCCTGCGACTGTGGTCCTTGCTGGCGATATTGCTGGGGTCAAGAATAACCTTGTCGTGGCTTCTGGGTTGCTTCCCAGGTTCTCTTGTTCCCTTAAAAATTTCCCGGGGGTCTCCACCCTTGGGTATTCCTTGCCGGATGTGTTTAGAAATTTCGTGACTGAAATCCTCTTTACGAATTAGGTTGATTTATCTATAGTTGTTGTGCTGGATGGGCGTCCTTCTCTAGTCTTTCAGAAAATCTGACAAATCCCTTCAAATGATAGGTTCAGATGACCAACCATCATATATCTGAGGTGGGGCTTCAATCCTTGGTGAAATCTCTTCACCTTGTTCTGTGGATTATCTATCATATGCTGGGCGAATCGAGATAAACACTCAAGCTGTGTTGTGTACTCTCGGACAATCCATCCTCCTTGAACTAGACTGAGGAAATTCTTTCCTTGTTGATCTCGCTCATCCTCTAGGAAGTACTTTTCCCGAAATCTTTCCCAAAATGTCCCCCAAGGCATTCTCCTTGTAGCTTCGGCTCCTATTGTAGCTCTTTCAGCTTTCCACCAATCTGCAGTAGCAAAAGTGAGATGAAACGTAGGAAGGCGATGTTTTTCTTGTTCGTTGCACTCTAGTGCTTCATAGATTAATTCCATCTCCCTTATCCACTGTTCGGCTGGCCAGGATTCAGTAAGCCCATCAAACTTCTCGGGACGTAAACCACGAAAATTTGCTAGTAGCTTATCACCCCGTCTATCTTGGTGGTGGTGGTGCAATAGGTCTCCGATGAGTTGAGTGATTGTAAGTATCTCCTACATGCTCTATCTTTTGCATGAAGGCTTCGAAAACTCCCATTGGATCCATACCTTCTGGAATAGAGGCTCCCAATCGTGCTTGATTCCTTGGTTTAACCATAATGATAACGAGTGCCGCCTACAAGAGACCCACTTATTAGCTTGAAGTCTTCTCATAGAAATGAAGAACAAGATCAAACGAGAAGCAGCAAGAACTTAAGAGTTCTACTAAATAGCACATAGCAATCAAACATACAATCAATAGTAAAAGTACTGCTCGGATATATACATATCAAAAGATGTTCTGCATAGTACACACTAGTCAAACTGTGTACCACATGGGACAAGGGATAAAATAGTACTAAAGTCAACTAGTTATAATACTACCATTACTACTGATAACATCTTTACAAAGTTATGGTCAATAGCTATTTCCTAAGCTCCCAAAAATCTAGTGGACAACATGTCCTGATATAAACTAACAAAAACTGAACCTACAAATCCTGACTCAAAAATTGTCAACATCTGATCCTGCTATGGGTGCCTCATCCTTAGGTGTAATGTCCATCTCTACAGGTGGATCACCCTCAGCTGGTGCTGCTACTCCTCCTACTACCATCCCAATATCTCAATCCTCGACAATCATTCGTCAATCTCCATCTCCTCAATATCAAAATCTAGCTCGGTGACATCGACGATCAACTCAGCAAAATCTCCAACTATGGCCATAGAATTTGCTAATTCAGCCTATCCTATCAGAACTCTGACTGGCTGTGTAACCATCGCTGCTACCCACTCGGCTACCATGTTGGCAATGGCTGCCATATATAGTACAGTTCTTGCTGGTAAATCAAACACCATGGGTATCTCTGGTGCTATAATCTCCTCTGGCTCTACTGCAACATCCTCTATACCCTCGTCTCCTACTATATCATCCCCTCCGGTCATAACATCCTCATCACCTAACTTTGGGTCCTTCTCTGGGTCTGCCTCATCCTCATCATCCTCGACAGGCTCAATGTCCTCAGCGGGATCCTACTCTAGGTTAATATCTACTATTGGCTTGGCCTCCGGTGACTCTGGCTCCTCTGGCTGTTCCTGTGGCTCTAGAATGGGTACCTTAGGTACCGGTGATGGTGGTGCTACTGCTGGTGCTACCTCAATAGGTCATCCAAGAATTGCTCAAAGCTCAATGGCATCCATCTCTAGCTTACTCTGGATCAAATGTAAAATATCCTGGTGAATATCCCTACCAATCCTCACCGAATGATAAGCATCCATACGCATCTTTATAGGGTGGGTCTTCCCGGTCACATAAAAAGCCTTCCATATGTCCTCCTCTAGATATCAGCCAGCTGTCTGGTGTATGCGGTCATGATAAAACTCCCGATCAGCTGGCTCTACGATATCTCCATGGATCACGTGTCATCTATAGGCATCAGTCACAAACTTATGGAACTCTGGAACCATAATGCTAACCTACAAAGGGAAACTAACTATCGTCAGAAGGATGAACTTATCTTAAACTCATATCTCATCTCAAGGATCTTAAATACTAGGACCAGTTGGTATGGAATCATTAGTGAACAAAAGTATCACAACCTGGAGCTCTGCTACCAAAAATCTTGTCAGACCCCAGAGAAGCAAAAAATAGAGAAAAATCAATTTCCTTTTTGGGTCCGTAGGGAATGATAAGTGAAAGTCACTAATTATCCACACCACACAGTACTAGTCCACAATATAAACAAGAATAGTAACAAAAATAACTGGAATATAAAAGCAACATCAGTATTACAAATAACAGAGTGTGGTCCATAGGATCACAACAGGTCTAGAGACAATATATGCCTATGTACCCGTTAACTAAAACAAAACAAAGTTCAACAGAAACGTAAACTAGATATAACTATCTTTAGATCTTTAGCTAGCGTAAGGATAGTCGTTAGCATGATACTACTCTCCCGTATAACCGGCATCAGTGAAGCAACCCTCTGTATAATCTAACTCCGGGTAGTATCCATCACCATAAGTTCCATCACTTGCATTGTTAGGGACAAGGTAGTTTGGACAGGGAATGTCCAGGCAATAAAGGCCGACAACTTACTGAAAGTTCAGTGAGAACCAACTAACACAGTCTCAAAGAAATAACGTAATCACTAGTCATGCACGATAATAAGCAGTGATATTGATATCTTCTCTCTTTTATTCTAACATATCATTAACTGATTCTCTTCATCTGTCAAACTCTAAGACTGATTGTACTAATCACGACTGACTATCCCAACTGATTATATTATCACGACATACAAGTGTTCTTGTTCACCACTTTTAAGAATTCATACTGTTCACTATTTTTAAGAACTCTTGCGAACACTAGCCATCGTTCTCATATAATGACTATTTACGAATGCACCAATACTCTTGGTCACCGCTTTTAAAAACTCTTATTGTTCACCACTTTTAAGAACGCTTGTGAGTATCGTCTATTCATAATCAATATGCATCAGTACTTCATGCTAGCACAATACATAACGTTCACATTCCACGCAGATATGTTCATGACCAACTCATGATACTGACATACTTGTACCAACGGTCACCAATACCCGACTGGCTTACATACCAGAATTATCTAATGTTATTCATAATATAACATATCCTTATCTCATTAGCGCATCTTATCGTTACTAACTTTTTGAACCTTATTACGTTACTCACCACATTATCGCCATCTGATTATCGCATCCCATTACCTTCGCAATTCATAATATCGCATAGTAGAACATGAAACATCAATGAATAGCTAAGCATTATAGATTATAAACTAAAGGAAATAACCAAGTTCTATTAAGGTTTGAACGATTGAAGTCCTCTCAATCGCTTGAAGAAAGTGAGGTTCGATCGATCAAAGTGTTCTCGATCGATTGAAGTCAAGGTGTTCTTGATTGATTGAAGTCATTTCGATCGATTGATACTTAGGGTTGTTCGATCGCTTTAACTCAGTTCGATCGCTCAAACTTTGTCTTTTCCAGATTCTGGTAGTGAATTTCTAGAATCTGTTAGGGGGTGTTTGGATCCTTTTTAAATGTACAAAATATGTAAAACATCATAACTAAGCTACTGAGTGAGTTTGGAACTCACTGAACGTTGTTAAGGGCCTGTTTGGCAACTTTGAACTCTGAAGCTTTAATGGCCTCTCTCTCTCTCTCTCCTCTACCTTGTCTCTGTCTCTGTCTATTTCCTTCTCTTTTCCTCTTCTTCTTCTTCTTCTTCTTCTTCTTCTTCTTCTCTGCTTCTTTCTCTTCTTCTTCTTCTTCATCCTAACTGTGTATATATTAGTGTGTGTATATATATAGACGTGTATACAAATATAGACACAAGCACACACACTCTCTCTACTCTCTATAATCTCTTGGTTTAGTCAACCCCACACACACACATGAGGCACAAGTTATATATAGAGAGGGAGGGGGTATAGGTGGCATTATTTGTGTAGAAGCTAGAATTCTGATGATTACAAGTTCGATCAATCGAAGGAAGTTCAATTACTCAAGAGCAGATCGGTCAGTTAGATGGATTGAAGTGGGGACCACATATTAAATTCAGGTCAGTAGAGTTTCGATCGATTGAACAGTGTTCAATCGCTTGAACTTTGAAATGCTTGATCGCTCGAAAGAGCTTCGATCAGTTGAAGGTAAAATTTCAAGTATTGACAAGGGAGTATATGAAATCTTTCTGCTTAAATAATTATTGAAAATACAGGGTATTATATACACACCCCAATCCTTGATATGATGCACCACTTAAGATAGTGAACTTTTCATTAAACTTGGGTATAGCCTGTACTGGTGCTGTGATGACTCTCTCTTTCAACTCTAGAAAGGAGCGCTCATGCTTCTCTGTCCACTCAAATTTTTTAGATTTCTTTGTCAGTTTGATCAATGGTACTGCTATCT
Organism: Hydrangea macrophylla; assembly: GCA_033977485.1. Taxonomy (NCBI): domain Eukaryota; kingdom Viridiplantae; phylum Streptophyta; class Magnoliopsida; order Cornales; family Hydrangeaceae; genus Hydrangea; species Hydrangea macrophylla. Next base: position 23,199,276 of record CM066992.1, read on the forward strand.
TGGAGAATCCGTCAACAAACCTCCGGTAATATCCAAGGAAACTCCTAACCTCCGTAGGTTGGTCGACCTAACCCAGTTTGATACAGTATCTGTCTTGGATGAATTCACAGAAATTCCTTAGAATGATACTTTGTGTCCCAAAAATTTTACTTCTTGCAACCATAACTCACACTTATTCAATTTGGCATATAAGCGGTGATCTTTGAGCGTTTGCATTGTAATTTGTAGATGTTTCTCGTGCTTTCCTCTGACTTAGAATGGATCAAAATATCATCTATGAAGACGATGACAAACTGATCCAAATAAGGTTTGAACACTCTATTCATCATATCCATAAAAACTATCAGGGCATTCATTATTCCAAACGGCATTACCAAAAACTTATAGTAACCATATTTGGTTCTGAATGCAGTTTTAGGTATGTCTTCTTTTCATACCCTTAACTGATGATATCCTGACCATAGTTTTATCTTGGAGAATATTGTAGCTCCCTGTAGTTGATCAAACAAATCATTGATTCAGGGTAAGGGGTACTTATTCTTGATACTCACTCGATTCAATTCCGGGTAGTCGATACACAGCTGAAGTGTTCAGTCCTTTTTTTTTTCACAAATAACACTGGTGTCCCCAAGGTGATGTGCTTAGGCGAATGAAACCCAAATTCTCGAGTTCCTGAACTTGTTCCTTTAGTATTGACAGTTCGACGTGGGCCATCAGGTAGGGAACTTTAGTTATTAGTGCAGTACCTGGTACAAGTTCAATACAGAACTCTATACTCCTTTCAGGTGGTAAATTAGAATATCTTGAAATGCTTCCTTGAAATCCTTGACTATAGGTGTAGACGACACTATCATTTCTGTACTAACGACTTCGATGGTTGCTAAGCATCTTATGAGGAACATGTCTCCCAAAGGGTTACACTGGAAATCAAAGGATTAATTCTCATTTTCGGAGAATGTAATTCTCTTCCTCGCACAAACCAACTTTGCTTGATTCTGAGTAAGCCAATCCATCCTTAGGATTATGTCAAACTCCTTCATCGATAAAACAATCAACATTGTAGGGATCTCACGGTCTCCTAGTCATAGGGGACAATCCTTGCACATATGTCCCAACTTGACTGTGGCTCCTAATGGAGAGGTAGCCTTCAAAGCCTTATCTAGATGGTAGGGTAGAACACCTAATCTCTGAATGGTCTTAACAGATATGAATGACAGTGCAATACCCGTATCAAATAAAACTTTAACATGGGAGTTAAACAAAGGTAATGTACCTTCCACCGCTTGATATTTGGGCTGTTCTTCTCCATAGTTTCCCTCTTCATAAATAGTTTCATCATACCCAGCAGCATCAGGAATAATAGCATTCAAGCGAGTCTGACCTTGTTGACCATAAGTCACTCATTTAGGAGTGGTGCAGTACTTGCTGATGTGACCAGATTTACCACAGTTATAGCAGACTATATCCTGACGGTTGTTGCGCTTAGGTGCCTTACAGTCTCGAGCCAAATGACTGAGGGTGCCACAATTAAAGCATTTCCCAACACTACCTCCCTCTCCTACTCACGGCTAAGTCGGATAGGTATTAGCTTAAGGTTTCTTGCTTCCATCGAAATTACTCTTTTATCCTTGGGTACGATACATCGGTGGCTTATTCCTAATATTACCTCTATGAGGCGACTGGAAATCAAATTGTTTACGGTTCACACGAGCATCTTCTTCCAGATCGGTAACCAAGCCAACTAGTCCCTTAAATGACTTATCCATGTGGCCGATAGTCAAGCGATGAATCTGCATTGTCAGTCCATGATTATTGATCGGGAGAGAACTAATCCTATTTATACGCCTTAACGAGCATTTGTTAGTACCTTTTTATCCTGTTTTTGTATATTTTTACTCTGTTTTCTAGTTTCTGACAGGTTTTGGAAGAAATCAACTAAACCAGGCTAAACAGGGTGAAAAAGCATCAAGAAAGAAGCTGAAAAAACTAAGTCGCGCGCGCGACCCGCGCCCGCGAGATTCCAGAAATCGCTCGCGCGATCCGCTCGCGCGAGACCCCCAATAACTCGCTCGCGCGATCCGCGCGCGCGAGGTACCAAAAGTCGCGCTCGCGCGACCCGCTCGCGCGATATGCCCAAAAATCAATGTTGCGTATTTCAGTATACTGAAGACTCCTGTGCAAACGAAACTGCTAAACGACGTCCAGACTGTAAATTACATGCGTTTCAGTTCGTTTCGGGTTGGGAAGCCTTCCAAAGCTTGTGTAAACTCTATATATACTTAGTTTTAATAGTTTTTAGGGGTTGGCAACTATTATACACATCCATATACAACCATATACACACACTTCCAGCCCTTGAAGAGGGAGAAGCAAGGAGAAGAAGAAGAAGACCAAGGATTTCCATGGCCTCCTCCATCAACTACTTGCTGATTTCTACTTCTATGGCAGCTTAGATCTTTGATCTAGGGTTTCAATGAAGCCCTAGATGAGTAATAGGGTTTTATTTATGCTTTTATTTTAGTTTTATTGTGTATGGATGACAGTCACATGTTTAGAGGATTTTATAAATAAATCGTACTTACATTGATTAAATCATTGCTTTCAGAATTTATTCTTGTCTTAGATCTATTTTGACTGTGATGTGCTCAACGATCTATTCTTGCTGTGCTTGTTTAGATTGTTTACATGTGATGGTGCTTTATTGATTCGTGCTATCAAGTATCCGAATAGTCCATGCCTAGGTTAGACGGATTAGATCACAACCCTAGTTTAGTGTGAGATAATTCGTGCTATCCGCAGATGGATTATGTTGGTGCTTGAACCATGATTATCTTCTTGTCGGAAGAATTGGGCTTGTAGCTGCAATTCTCCATATTCATCCAACGTAATAAGCTAAAGTAATTCATAAATATTCCTATTATGAAACTAGTGGTGGATTTGCAATCCTAGGTTCCCTTAAACATTACTTAAAACAACTATTTAAATTGCTTTCATAGTTTAGATTTACTTTTATTGTTATTAGTTTAAATAAAAACCAAATCAAATCCGTTTTTCTTAATTAAGTAGACTTAGGTTTTAAAATTAAAAGCTGTAGTAATCAATCTCTGTGGGTTCGACCTTTACTTCCACACTGCAAATCCTTTGAAAAGTAAAGAATACTTTTATATCTTGATTCTGACAAGATCAATTATACTTGTGTATTTTCTTCTCTTCCGTATCAACCATATGAGGAGTGAATCGAGATAGCCTTTCGAACTCCATAGTTTATTCCTGCACAGATTTATTCCCCTAAGTCAGATCAATGAATTCCTTCTCCCTTCTGTGCCTCTCACTAGGTAGGAAGTACGTTTCCAAAAATCTCTCCTTGAGCATAGTCGATGTCATTCCCATAGTGACTTCATTCTTGATGGTGGCTTTTACTGAGTCCCACCAATCGGCAGCAACATCGATTAGTTGAAATGTAGCAAACTCTTTTCCAAATTATTACACTAAGCTGCTTCGAACACTTGGCCCATCTGTCTCAACCATTGTTCAGCCTTCCAGGGTTCTATAGTACCCGTAAACTGATCAGGCCTTAGTGCACAAAATCTCTTTAGTAGTTTGTCTCTTGTTTGGCAATCACGTCGATTTTCCTTAGGATTCCCAATCCTCTCGAGGCGTCTGATAAAAGCCTCAAACATTCCTGTGGGGTTGGCACCCAAAGGTGCTTCCTTGATCAGATTCCTATTCCTTCTAGGTCTTCAAGACATTCTGTACAAATCATAATGATCAAAGAATGTGTCACACCCCAGAGCAGCAAAAATAAAGAAAAATAAATTTCATTTTTGGGTCCATAGGGAAATGACAAGTGAAAGTCACTAATTATCCACACCACGCAGTACTAGTCCAACTAAAATAATAGGAATAGTAATAACATCAACTGAAATGTAAGACAGTTCTAACTATTACAAATCATCAGACTGTGATCCACAGGATCACAAGAGATCTGGAGACAACATATGCCCCAAGTACCTGTTAACTAACCAGGTTCAACAGTAATATACAATTTAAACATAAACTAGATTGGTATTGTACTTAGTCAACCAATCCATTCCTAGGATTATGTCAAACTTCGACATCGACAAAACTACCAAGTCCACTGGAAGATTCCTATCTCCCAAGGTTAGTGGGCAATCTTTGCACACTTTTCCCAACTTAACAGTCACTCCCAATGGTTACATAGCATTGAATGCTGGCTCAAGTGTCTGGGGTTCTAAACCCAATTGGCCTACAATCTTAATAGCAATAAATGAATGTGCGGCTCCAGTATCAAATAAGCTTTAATTAGACTATGAAAGAGTACAAGTGTACCTTCCAATTATTGTTGTTGTTCAGCATTAAAACCTGCCTCTGCTCGGATTATAGCATTTACTCGAGTCTGATTAGGGGGTCCTTGAATCCCTTGAACTGGTACCCCATAGTACCCTCTTCATGGTGCACGCCAATCTCTGCTCAAGTGCCCTAGCTTGTTGCAATTTTGGCAGTTAGCACCCATCCGGTGGTTAACCTTGGAAGCTGTGCAGAACTTTGCAATATGTCCTAGTTTCCCACAATTAAAGCATCCTCCATTGTTGCTTGTCGAAATTTTTAGTAGTGTCTGAGGTTGTTGTCCCTACTGGCGATATTGCTGGGGTTAAGAATAACCTGCTAAGGTTTTCTAGTTCCATCCCAGGTTCTCTTGTTCCCTTGAAAATATCCCTAGGTCTCCAACTCTGGATATTCCTTGGTGGCGGGTTCTGGAAACTTTGCTGTGGAAAACCTTTTGACGACTGAGGTCGATTCATCTATGGTTGCTGTGCTGGATAAGAATCCTTTTCCAACCCTGCAGTAAATCTGACAATCCCTTCAAATGACTGACTTAGATGGCCAACCATCATATGTCTGAGGTGGGGGTTCAATCCTTGGTGAAATCTCTTCACTTTCTTCTACGGAGTGTCTATCATATGTTGAGAAAAACGAGATAGACACTCAAACTGTGTAGTGTATTCCCGTACAGTCCATCCTCCTTGAACCAGATTGAGAAAATTCTTCTCTTGTTGATCTCTCTCATCTTCTAGTAAACACTTCTCCAAAAACCGTCCTTTGAATATCTCCCAAGGCATTGCTCTCTCAGAATTTATCCCAATAGTGGCTCACTCAGCTTCCCACCAATCTGCGGCGGCATAGGTGAGCTAGAATGTGGCAAGATGACGCTTCTCTTGTTTGCTGCATCCTAATGCTTCAAAGATCAACTCCATTTCTCTTATCCATTTTTTGGCTTTCCATGGTTCTGTTAGTCCATCGAATTTCTCGAAACGTAACCCACAAAAATTTGCTAGTAACTTGTTCCCTGTGTGCCTCTGTCAAAATAGTGCAACTGGGGGTTGGATAGGTCGTTGATTAGTAGCATGGTTGTAGGTGTCCCCTCACTACAACAAAAAAGTATTTTTGCAAGGAAAAAGTTCCTTGCTAAGAGTCAAAATTTTGTGGTAAAAGCCTTTAGCAAGGAAAGAATTTCGTCGCTCGATTCCTTGCTAATGCTTCCTACTCATTGCTTCTAGTGACGAAAAATATTTTCCTTGCCAATTCTTAACTTTTGGCAAGGAAATTTTTCCTTGCTATTGATCAACATTTTCGTTGCTAAATGGTTTAATTTCCTTGCCAAAAACCTATTTTTGTGTTGTAATATGGACAATTGGCAAGGAAACAATTTCGTTGCAAATACAAAACTCTAAGGCAAGGAAATTCGTTCCTTGCTAAAAGTCATTTTTAGCAAGGAAATCTTGTTTTCTTGCCAATGGTATTAATGTTGGGTTTGTGCCCTCAAACCATTACTTTATGTATGAGACATTAGCATTATAATATATGGATATCAGCTTTACATTTCATTGTGTATGTTTCTTTCATGAGATAATTGTTTTGTCCTTAAGTATCATAGTAAGCAATTCGTGTGTGTATGAGATACACACAAGTGAGATACGAATTACTATTCTTTGATACTTAGAATATGTCACAGTGGATGATGAGACTGGATACCTCATCAGGTCTACACTGTAGCATAATTAACTACCATTGGATGGAGTGATTAATCTCAATCACTAGAGTGTAGCTCTTAGTTGATATGCTAGTGCTTATAGTGCATTGACGGACCTGAGCTTTCCTATTGACGCTTAAGGCTGTCAACAGTCAATAGGAACTCATAACTTGTATAAGGTACGTGTTCTCAATCTTGAGATGATTATGAACACAGACTATGGATATGGCTGCTTTGACTTACCAATCAGTGAGGTCTATAGAAGATCAACACCTGGGTATCTTGGGTATGTCATGTCCATAGGGTTGTGAACATATATTGTCAAGATAGAATCTACCCTCTGATTCAGAGTAAGCATTCCCTTGAGAATGTCACCAAGATGATTACTGAGTACTGCAGTCTTGTTGATAAGAGTTATCAACATGTTTGGTAATCATGAGTAGTGAATGGGACTCAAGGAATACAAGAAGTAATCATGATTCAGGTTGACAGTAACAGTTATCCGACTACCTGAATATGATTACGAATGCTGACGGTAGAGGGACATTAGTACACCATACAAGTCTAGTTATCGCTTCGGATATGTTCTTTTGCGTTGGAGTTCAGTTATCGTTTTATAGTGGAATAAACGTTAACTGACCAGTTAGTTAGTTTGCTGATCAAAGAGTTTGGTCTTGGTAATTAAAAAACTGGTCTGAGCCAACAATAAAGAGCCTAGGAGGTCCCACTCTTAGCTCCGCTAGGATGCTTGGAAAGACACTTGAGGAAGCTGTTAAGACAGGTTCGATCGATCGAAGATTGTTCGATCGATTGAAGTCAGCAGGTTCGATCGATCGAGAATGGTTCGATCGATCGAAGGTTCGATCGATCGAAGTCACTTCGATCGATCGAAGTCTAGGTCGGTTCTGGAAATCTATAAATAGGGCAGCTGCGCTCTGGAAGTAAGTGATCGTCGTTTTTATACGCAGAAGCTGCAGAAACTATCATAGTCTTCCGAAAACCTTCCTATCCTCTCTATTAGGGTTCCCACCAACCCTAGTCTTTCCGGCAGGCATCCGCAGGAGTCATAAGGGTGAAGATCATCTAGTGGAGGCTGCTGAAAGTTAAAGTTTCAGAATTGGGTTCAAGACACTAAGGTATAATTCTTGCACCCCCTTGTACGCATCTATGGAATTGATGAGTAGTAGATCTTGGAATATCAAAAGTTTTATAACTTAACCTATTTCCGCTGCACGTTTAAACTCTAACTTTAAACCACTTTTTCCTTCAATTGGTATCAGAGCCACGCTTGTTTGGATCTATAGATGCGTTTTTGGAACCCTAGTTTTGATTTGCATATTTATTTTAGAACTGTTTTCGAAACTGCATCGTCACAGATCTGTTTCTGCAGTGTTATCGTAGCAGAATACAAAACTGTGATTGCATAGGATGCAAGGTGGGTTCGATCGATCGAACTTGTTTTGATCGATCGAACATTCTGTTCTCAATCGATCGAACTCGTTTCGATCGATCGAAGCCTTCTGGTGTTCGATCGATCGAATAGTGTTCGATCGATCGAGACAGATTCTCTGTCCAGGTGTTCTGTTCACAGTTGTAAAGGTTTTTCAAATTATACTTTAATCTTAAATTATTTCTGTAAAATTTTAAATCATTCTGTGAAACAGAATGTTCAAGCGATTGAACAGTGTTCAATCGATCGAACGGTCTTCGATCGATCGAACTGTGACAGAGAAGTGAGATGCTGTTTTAAGTTCTAATTCAGTATGTAAAGTGTTTATATACTGTGTGAATCAATTAAGTGTTCCAATAGTTACATATATTTGTTATGTATGTGTGGATGCGTGTACGACAAACCCTTTTGCAGCAAAATTAGTCGCTATCTCCCATGGCACCAAGTCGTTTAAATATTTATATTTAAATTGTTTGAGATTGGTGCATGTTGTAATTTATTAATGGTTTGGTTTTAAGGCGTATGTAAAGGGCGCTGCGGCTTCAATCCTACGAAAAGGAAAGTCGCACCGGTTTCCCTAGCCTTTTATTTCTTTTTTGCTATTTCCTTTTTCTAGATAAATTGTAAGCTTCAAAAGAAGCATAGGTCCAATGTAATAGAATTAGAAATTCCATGAAGATGGAGCAAGGAGCCGTTGTCCATAAAGATGGAGCCGGAGGCGACCAAACCAAGAAGGTGGTTCTATGGAAATAGAGCCATGGGAGATAGAGGCATTGTTTGAATGCCTATATTTCATTTTAGTTTTTTGTTTTATGTGCTTGTTTTGTGATTGGCGTATAATACATTGTTGCATGCACTTAAAACAAGTTTTCTAAAATAAAATTCAAAAACCGTTTTTCAACACATTAGTAAACATTGGATGTTTATGGGTAGTGTGTGGAAACATTTTTCAAAAGCAAAATCCTTAATTTACTAAATCTAGTGGGAGAGGGTTTTATCAAATAACACCCACGATCTTCCATTAACGGTTCATTGTAAGATGAGTAGTGTATTCTGTGTCACCTCGCTAGGGGTGATCATTCCATACGGAGGGTACACTGCTCATTGGTTACTAGATGTGAACTTCATATGGATAGGATCAATCAGACGTGTTAGAGGGTGACCACCACACGGAGGCGCTACTTGAGACGGTTGTGATTGGATCCTAGTTAATGGTACACACTAGCTAAGCTATGGATAAGGGATCCCACACGGGGCATTATTCAGAAACTTAGAGATCAAATAGGTTCGGGAGTCATGGCTATTTTGCAAGAGTTGCATAGCGGATAAGTCATGATAAATCGAAAGATCGAACATTGACCACCACACGGAGGCTTTATTCTTTTGTTTCGATATTCCGGCGAATTTGTTTTTAAATAAGAGTTTTAAGGATTCTTTTATTTCAAACTGTCAATTCTGATATCCATATTTATTTTGTTTGTTTGATTTTCAGTAATCATAATGTCTGGATCTGCATTTAGTCCACTTGCTACCATACTCACTCAAAACAAGTTAACTGGAAATAACTACACTGAATGGAAACGTAACCTTGACATCATTTTAACTGCGGAGGATCACATATATGTCCTCACCACCCCAAGGCAGACGCGAGTTCGACAAATGGAAGAAGTCGAATGGAATGGCCCGTTGTTACATTCTGGCCTCAATGGCTGGTGTGTTACAACACCAATTCCAATCGAACGATTCTGCCAGTGACATTATCACATCCCTGAAAAAGATGTTTGGGGAGCATGGCAGGCCTGCCAGACAGGTAGCCATGCAGAAGATAATGAGTGCAAAGATGTCGAAAGGTACTCCAGTCAAAGAATATGTTTTAAAAATGATTGGTTATTTAAACGAACTGGAGACCTTGGGAGCCAACATCGATGCACAGACCCAAGTTGATATGATCCTCAACTCGCTGTCGCCATCATTCGCTCAATTCAAACTTAACTATAATATGAATCAAATGGATTTTTCAATGAGCGAATTAATGAGTTCTTTACTGGCAGCAGAAGGGGTGATCAAACCTGGGGGCAGCGTTTTAAACGTTGAGAAAAGCGCTTCTTCTTCCCGATCTACACCGAAAGGTAAGAAAGGAAAGAAGAAGGCTGGCACTGGTGGTTCAAATGTTGGACCGGTCCCTAAGATTGTAAAATCTAAGGGAAAAGGTAAGGGCAAAGGGAAGGTGGGTGGCCAAGGCAAAGGAAAGTGTTTCTAATGCGGTGAGAAGGGCCACTGGAAGAGGAATTGTCCAGAATTCTTAGCTACAAGAGTTCAAGGTATGATTGAATCACATGTGATTGAAGTAAGTTTTATTACGGATACTTCAAACACTTGGTGCATTGATTCTGGTGCGACTAACCATATCTGTAATTCATTGCAGGGGTTCAGATCAACCAGGAAATGCAGTGATGGGGAGATCGTGCTTACTCTAGGTTCTAGCGTAACCGTATCTGCGGTTGCTATAGGAGTCGTAGTTTTAGAATTTTCAGACAATAAAGTTTTGATTTTATCAGATGTACTTTACGTCCCTTTAATGAGACGTAATTTAATTTCAGTTTCTAATTTAACGAATAATGGTTATTCCTTTCATTTTGGAACTGAAGTTGTCATTAAAAGAAGCAGTTCTTTTATATGTTCTGGTATTAAATCAAATGGTTTGTATGTGATTACTCCCAATATTTCAAAAGATTCTTGTTTGGAACTTAATAACTCAGTGGTAACTTTACCATCTAAAAGAAAGGAACCTTCCACTAATCCAACAAGGCTTTGGCATATGAGGCTTGGCCATATCAATCTGAATAGGATTGGCAGACTAGTCAAAGAAGGGGTCTTAGACGATTTGGTTCTCGAACCAATGGAAGTCTGCGAGTCTTGTTTGGAGGGTAAGATGACCAAAAGGCCCTTTCCTGCAAAGGGCAATAGGACCAATGCATTGTTGGAATTAGTTCATACTGATGTGTGTGGACCAATAAATATTAGAGCAAGGGGTGGTTATGAGTATTTCATAACATTTACCGATGACCACTCTAGGTATGGATATGTGTACCTAATGCAGCACAAGTCTGAAGCCTTTGAAAAGTTCAAAGAGTTTAGGGCTGAAGTGGAGAAGCAATCGGGCACACATATCAAGGCCATTCGATCTGATCGAGGTGGCGAGTACCTCTCTAATGAGTTTATTGATCACCTCGTACAGAATGGGATTCTGTCACAGTTAACTGCACCTGGTACGCCTCAGCAGAACGGTGTAGCGGAGAGAAGGAATCGGACTCTTTTAGACATGACTAAGTCGATGATGAGTTATTCAGAGTTGCCATTATTCCTTTGGGGTTATGCTTTGGAAACCGCTGCATACATACTAAATCTAGTACCAAGCAAATCTATTCCCAGGACACCACGAGAGATGTGGATTGGGCGCAAGCCTTCTTTGCAACATCTCCGGATATGGGGGTGTCCGGCACATGTGCTTAAAGGAAAGATGAGCAAGTTGGATTCTAGATCGGAAGTATGTTACTTTGTAGGGTATCCAAAGGGTACTTATGGATGGTATTTTTATGATCCAAGAGAACAGAAAGTGTTTGTTAGTACAAATACTGTTTTCTTGGAGGATGATTATATCATGAACCATTAACCTAAGGGAAGGATAGATCTTAGAGAGATAGAAGGAGAGCCCTCAGTCCAACCCGCAGTTGATAACGATGAAAATCAAGAAAATACCACTTCTTCACCCATTTCCGCACCGGTACCTCGTCGTAGTGGGAGGATTATCAGCCAGCCTGATAGATACATGTTCTTAGGAGAAGTTTTCGAAGCTGTCTCCATAGAATCTGAATCTGATCCTACCACTTACGAAGAGGCAATGGCTGATGTTGATTCAGCTCATTGGATTAAAGCTATGAAGGCTGAATTGGAATCTATGGATTCCAATCAGGTCTGGGATCTTGTAGATTTTCCAGCCAATATTAAACCCATTGGCTGCAAGTGGGTCTATAAGAGGAAAAGAGGATCTGATGGAAAGGTTGAGACCTTTAAGGCAAGGCTTGTGGCGAAAGGCTATACTCAGAGGGAGGGCATTGACTATAAGGAAACCTTCTCGCCGGTAGCCATGCTCAAGTCCATCAGAATACTCTTATCCATTGCTGCATGCCTAGATTATGAAATCTGGCAGATGGACGTCAAGACTACATTCTTGAATGGCAATCTTGAGGAGGACATCTATATGCAACAACCAGAAGGGTTCATAGCTGGTCGGAAAGGTAACTTGGTATGCAAGTTGCAAAAGTCCATTTATGGGCTTAAGCAGGCATCCAGAAGTTGGAACATCCGATTTGACCAAGCGGTCAAGTCGTTTGGTTTCATACAGAATCTGGATGAGCCTTGTGTATACAAGAAATGTGAAGGAAAAGTAGTGGCTTTTCTTGTGCTTTACGTTGACGACATTCTACTCATTGGGAATGATGTAGCGGCGCTGTCAACGGTCAAGGTTTGGCTAGCTAGTACTTTCGATATGAAGGATCTAGGAGAGGCGAGCTATATTCTTGGGATAAAGCTCTTTCGGGATCGCAAGCGAAAGATAATGGGATTATCTCAAGCTGGTTATATCGAGAAAGTGCTGACTAGGTTTTCAATGGATAATTCGAAGAAAGGTTTGTTACCTTTCAGGCATGGTTTAGCGTTCTCCAAGGACCAGTGTCCAAAGACACAAGAGGAGAGGAATCGCATGGCAGGAATTCCCTATGCCTCGGCAGTTGGAAGTCTCATGTATGCGATGTTATGCACTAGACCAGATATCTGCTTTGCCATTGGCATGGTTAGCAGGTATCAATCGAATCCTGGTCCAGAGCACTGCACAGCCGTTAAGCACATTCTTAAGTACTTGAGAAGAACTAAAGATTACATGCTTATGTACGGCGGTAGTGAGTTAATTCCAGTAGGATACACTGACTCGGACTTTATGTCAGATAAAGATTCAAGAAAGTCGACATCCGGACATCTCTTTACCTTGGGAGGTGGTGCTGTTAGTTGGAGGAGCATTAAGCAGAAATGCATTGCAGACTCAACTACAGAAGCTGAGTATGTGGCTGCTTGTGAAGCCGTAAAGGAAGCTGTTTGGCTCAAGAAGTTCCTTATGGAACTTGAGGTGGTACCAGCGTCGTTGTCACCTATTACGCTATACTGCGATAATAGTGGGGCAGTGGCTCAGTCCAAGAAGCCAAGGAACCACGGGAAGGGAAAGCACGTAGAGCGGAAATATCACCTAATCCGAGATATAGTTCAACGTGGAGATGTGACTGTCACCAAGATTGCCACCGCTGACAATCTTGCTGATCCGTTTACAAAGGCCTTACCACAGAAGGTCTTTGATCGTCATCTAGATAGTCTAGGTCTTAGATGTAGTTCTGAATGGTTGTGAGTGCAAGTGGGAGTTTGTTGCGTTTGTGCCCTCAAACCATTACTTTATGTATGAGACATTAGCATTATAATATATGGATATCAGCTTTACATTTCATTGTGTATGTTTCTTTCATGAGATGATTGTTTTGTCCTTAAGTATCATAGTAAGCAATTCGTGTGTGTATGAGATACACACAAGTGAGATACGAATTACTATTCTTTGATACTTAGAATATGTCACAGTGGATGATGAGACTGGATACCTCATCAGGTCTACACTGTAGCATAATTAACTACCATTGGATGGAGTGATTAATCTCAATCACTAGAGTGTAGCTCTTAGTTGATATGCTAGTGCTTATAGTGCATTGACGGACCTGAGCTTTCCTATTGACGCTTAAGGCTGTCAACAGTCAATAGGAACTCATAACTTGTATAAGGTACGTGTTCTCAATCTTGAGATGATTATGAACACAGACTATGGATATGGTTGCTTTGACTTACCAATCAGTGAGGTCTATAGAAGATCAACACCTGGGTATCTTGGGTATGTCATGTCCATAGGGTTGTGAACATATATTGTCAAGATAGAATCTACCCTCTGATTCAGAGTAAGCATTCCCTTGAGAATGTCACCAAGATGATTACTGAGTACTGCAGTCTTGTTGATAAGAGTTATCAACATGTTTGGTAATCATGAGTAGTGAATGGGACTCAAGGAATACAAGAAGTAATCATGATTCAGGTTGACAGTAACAGTTATCCGACTACCTGAATATGATTACGAATGCTGACGGTAGAGGGACATTAGTACACCATACAAGTCTAGTTATCGCTTCAGATATGTTCTTTTGCGTTGGAGTTCAGTTATCGTTTTATAGTGGAATAAACGTTAACTGACCAGTTAGTTAGTTTGCTGATCAAAGAGTTTGGTCATGGTAATTAACAAACTGGTCTGAGCCAACAATAAAGAGCCTAGGAGGTCCCACTCTTAGCTCCGCTAGGATGCTTGGAAAGACACTTGAGGAAGCTGTTAAGACAGGTTCGATCGATCGAAGATTGTTCGATCGATTGAAGTCAGCAGGTTCGATCGATCGAGAATGGTTCGATTGATCGAAGGTTCGATCGATCGAAGTCACTTCGATCGATCGAAGTCTAGGTCGGTTCTGGAAATCTATAAATAGGGCAGCTGCGCTCTGGAAGTAAGTGATCGTCGTTTTTATACGCAGAAGCTGCAGAAACTATCATAGTCTTCCCAAAACCTTCCTATCCTCTCTATTAGGGTTCCCACCAACCCTAGTCTTTTCGGCAGGCATCCGCAGGAGTCATAAGGGTGAAGATCATCTAGTGGAGGCTGCTGAAAGTTAAAGTTTCAGAATTGGGTTCAAGACACTAAGGTATGATTCTTGCACCCCCTTGTACGCATCTATGGAATTGACGAGTAGTAGATCTTGGAATATCAAAAGTTTTATAACTTAACCTATTTCCGCTGCGCATTTAAACTCTAACTTTAAACCACTTTTTCCTTCAATTGGTATCAGAGCCACGCTCGTTTGGATCTATAGATGCGTTTTTGGAACCCTAGTTTTGATTTGCATGTTTATTTTAGAACTGTTTTCGAAACTGCATCATCACAGATCTGTTTCTGCAGTGTTATCGTAGCAGAATACAAAACTGTGATTGCATAGGATGCAAGGTGGGTTCGATCGATCGAACTTGTTTCGATCGATCGAACATTCTGTTCTCAATCGATCGAACTCATTTCGATCGATCGAAGCCTTCTGGTGTTCGATCGATCGAATAGTGTTCGATCTATCGAGACAGATTCTCTGTCCAGGTGTTCTGTTCACAGTTGTAAAGGTTTTTCAAATTATACTTTAATCTTAAATTATTTCTGTAAAATTTTAAATCATTCTGTGAAACAGAATGTTCAAGCGATTGAACAGTGTTCAATCGATCGAAGGTTTGATCGATCGAACGGTCTTCGATCGATCGAACTGTGACAGAGAAGTAAGATGCTGTTTTAAGTTCTAATTCAGTATGTAAAGTGTTTATATACTGTGTGAATCAATTAAGTGTTCCAATAGTTACATATATTTGTTATGTATGTGTGGATGCGTGTACGACTAACCCTTTTGCAGCAAAATTAGTCGCTATCTCCCATGGCACCAAGTCGTTTAAGTATTTATATTTAAATTGTTTGAGATTGGTGCATGTTGTAATTTATTAATGGTTTGGTTTTAAGGCATATGTAAAGGGCGCTGCGGCTTCAATCCTACGAAAAGGAAAGTCGCACCGGTTTCCCTAGCCTTTTATTTCTTTTTTTCTATTTCCTTTTTCTAGATAAATTGTAAGCTTCAAAAGAAGCATAGGTCCAATGTAATAGAATTAGAAATTCCATGAAGATGGAGCAAGGAGCCGTTGTCCATAAAGATGGAGCCGGAGGCGACCAAACCAAGAAGGTGGTTCTATGGAAATAGAGCCATGGGAGATAGAGGCATTGTTTGAATGCCTATATTTCATTTTAGTTTTTTTGTTTTATGTGCTTGTTTTGTGATTGGCGTATAATACATTGTTGCATGCACTTAAAACAAGTTTTCTAAAATAAAATTCAAAAACCGTTTTTCAACACATTAGTAAACATTGGATGTTTATGGGTAGTGTGTGGAAACATTTTTCAAAAGCAAAATCCTTAATTTACTAAATCTAGTGGGAGAGGGTCTTATCAAATAACACCCACGCTCTTCCATTAACGGTTCATTGTAAGATGAGTAGTGTATTCTGTGTCACCTCGCTAGGGGTGATCATTCCATACGGAGGGTACACTGCTCATTGGTTACTAGATGTGAACTTCCTATGGATAGGATCAATCAGACGTGTTAGAGGGTGACCACCACACGGAGGCGCTACTTGAGACGGTTGTGATTGGATCCTAGTTAATGGTACACACTAGCTAAGCTATGGATAAGGGATCCCACACGGGGCATTATTCAGAAACTTAGAGATCAAATAGGTTCGGGAGTCATGGCTATTTTGCAAGAGTTGCATAGCGTATAAGTCATGATAAATCGAAAGATCGAACATTGACCACCACACGGAGGCTTTATTCTTTTGTTTCGATATTCCGACGAATTTGTTTTTAAATAAGAGTTTTAAGGATTCTTTTATTTCAAACTGTCAATTCTGATATCCATATTTATTTTGTTTGTTTGATTTTCAGTAATCATAATGTCTGGATCTGCATTTAGTCCACTTGCTACCATACTCACTCAAAACAAGTTAACTGGAAATAACTACACTGAATGGAAACGTAACCTTGACATCGTTTTAACTGCGGAGGATCACATATATGTCCTCACCACCCCAAGCCCTGAAGAACCCGCGGCAAATGCTTCGGCAGCTGCCAGACGTGAGTTCGACAAATGGAAGAAGTCGAATGGAATGGCCCGTTGTTACATTTTGGCCTCAATGGCTGGTGTGTTACAACACCAATTCCAATCGAACGATTCTGCCAGTGACATTATCACATCCCTGAAAAAGATGTTTGGGGAGCATGGCAGGCCTGCCAGACAGGTAGCCATGCAGAAGATAATGAGTGCAAAGATGTCGGAAGGTACTCCAGTCAAAGAACATGTTTTAAAAATGATTGGTTATTTAAACGAACTGGAGACCTTGGGAGCCAACATCGATGCACAGACCCAAGTTGATATGATCCTCAACTCGCTGTCGCCAACATTCGCTCAATTCAAACTTAACTATAATATGAATCAAATGGATTTTTCAATGAGCGAATTAATGAGTTCTTTACTGGCAGCAGAAGGGGTGATCAAACCTGGGGGCAGCGTTTTAAACGTTGAGAAAAGCGTTTCTTCTTCCCGATCTACACCGAAAGGTAAGAAAGGAAAGAAGAAGGCTGGCACTGGTGGTTCAAATGTTGGACCGGTCCCTAAGATTGCAAAATCTAAGGGAAAAGGTAAGGGCAAAGGGAAGGTGGGTGGCCAAGGCAAAGGAAAGTGTTTCTAATGCGGTGAGAAGGGCCACTGGAAGAGGAATTGTCCAGAATTCTTAGCTACAAGAGTTCAAGGTATGATTGAATCATATGTGATTGAAGTAAGTTTTATTACGGATACTTCAAACACTTGGTGCATTGATTCTGGTGCGACTAACCATATCTGTAATTTATTGCAGGGGTTCAGATCAACCAGGAAATGCAGTGATGGGGAGATCGTGCTTACTCTAGGTTCTAGCGCAACCGTATCTGCGGTTGCTATAGGAGTCATAGTTTTAGAATTTTCAGACAATAAAGTTTTGATTTTATCAGATGTACTTTACGTCCCTTTAATGAGACGTAATTTAATTTCAGTTTCTAATTTAACGAATAATGGTTATTCCTTTCATTTTGGAACTGAAGTTGTCATTAAAAGAAGCAGTTCTTTTATATGTTCTGGTGTTAAATCAAATGGTTTGTATGTGATTACTCCCAATATTTCAAAAGATTCTTGTTTGGAACTTAATAACTCAGTGGTAACTTTACCATCTAAAAGAAAGGAACCTTCCACTAATCCAACAAGGCTTTGGCATATGAGGCTTGGCCATATCAATCTGAATAGGATTGGCAGACTAGTCAAAGAAGGGGTCTTAGACGATTTGGTTCTCGAACCAATGGAAGTCTGCGAGTCTTGTTTGGAGGGTAAGATGACCAAAAGGCCCTTTCCTGCAAAGGGCAATAGGACCAATGCATTGTTGGAATTAGTTCATACTGATGTGTGTGGACCAATAAATATTAGAGCAAGGGGTGGTTATGAGTATTTCATAACATTTACCGATGACCACTCTAGGTATGGATATGTGTACCTAATGCAGCACAAGTCTGAAGCCTTTGAAAAGTTCAAAGAGTTTAGGGCTGAAGTGGAGAAGCAATCGGGCACACATATCAAGGCCATTCGATCTGATCGAGGTGGCGAGTACCTCTCTAATGAGTTTATTGATCACCTCGTACAAAATGGGATTCTGTCACAGTTGACTGCACCTGGTACGCCTCAGCAGAACGGTGTAGCGGAGAGAAGGAATCGGACTCTTTTAGACATGACTAGGTCGATGATGAGTTATTCAGAGTTGCCATTATTCCTTTGGGGTTATGCTTTGGAAACCGCTGCATACATACTAAATCTAGTACCAAGCAAATCTGTTCCCAAGACACCACGAGAGATGTGGATTGGGCGCAAGCCTTCTTTGCAACATCTCCGGATATGGGGGTGTCCGGCACATGTGCTTAAAGGAAAGATGAGCAAGTTGGATTCTAGATCGGAAGTATGTTACTTTGTAGGGTATCCAAAGGGTACTTATGGATGGTATTTTTATGATCCAAGAGAACAGAAAGTGTTTGTTAGTACAAATGCTGTTTTCTTGGAGGATGATTATATCATGAAGCATAAACCTAAGGGAAGGATAGATCTTAGAGAGATAGAAGGAGAGCCCTCAGTCCAACCCGCAGTTGATAACGATGAAAATCAAGAAAATACCACTTCTTCACCCATTTCCGCACCGGTACCTCGTCGTAGTGAGAGGATTATCAGCCAGCCTGATAGATACATGTTCTTAGGAGAAGTTTTCGAAGCTGTCTCCATAGAATCTGAATCTGATCCTACCACTTACGAAGAGGCAATGGCTGATGTTGATTCAGCTCATTGGATTAAAGCTATGAAGGCTGAATTGGAATCTATGGATTCCAATCAGGTCTGGGATCTTGTAGAACTTCCAGCCAATATTAAACCCATTGGCTGCAAGTGGGTCTATAAGAGGAAAAGAGGATCTGATGGAAAGGTTGAGACCTTTAAGGCAAAGCTTGTGGCGAAAGGCTATACTCAGAGGGAGGGCATTGACTATGAGGAAACCTTCTCGCCGGTAGCCATGCTCAAGTCCATCAGAATACTCTTATCCATTGCTGCATGCCTAGATTATGAAATCTGGCAGATGGACGTCAAGACTACATTCTTGAATGTCAATCTTGAGGAGGACATCTATATGCAACAACCAGAAGGGTTCATAGCTGGTCGGAAAGGTAACTTGGTATGCAAGTTGCAAAAGTCCATTTATGGGCTTAAGCAGGCATCCAGAAGTTGGAACATCCGATTTGACCAAGCGGTCAAGTCGTTTGGTTTCATACAGAATCTGGATGAGCCTTGTGTATACAAGAAATGTGAAGGGAAAGTAGTGGCTTTTCTTGTGCTTTACGTTGACGACATTCTACTCATTGGGAATGATGTAGCGGCGCTGTCAACGGTCAAGGTTTGGCTAGCTAGTACTTTCGATATGAAGGATCTAGGAGAGGCGAGCTATATTCTTGGGATAAAGCTCTTTCGGGATCGCAAGCGAAAGATAATGGGATTATCTCAAGCTGGTTATATCGAGAAAGTGCTGACTAGGTTTTCAATGGATAATTCGAAGAAAGGTTTGTTACCTTTCAGGCATGGTTTAGCGTTCTCCAAGGACCAGTGTCCAAAGACACAAGAGGAGAGGAATCGCATGGCAGGAATTCCCTATGCCTCGGCAGTTGGAAGTCTCATGTATGCGATGTTATGCACTAGACCAGATATCTGCTTTGCCATTGGCATGGTTAGCAGGTATCAATCGAATCCTGGTCCAGAGCACTGGACAGCCGTTAAGCACATTCTTAAGTACTTGAGAAGAACTAAAGATTACATGCTTATGTACGGCGGTAGTGAGTTAATTCCAGTAGGATACACTGACTCGGACTTTATGTCAGATAAAGATTCGAGAAAGTCGACATCCGGACATCTCTTTACCTTGGGAGGTGGTGCTGTTAGTTGGAGGAGCATTAAGCAGAAATGCATTGTAGACTCAACTACAGAAGCTGAGTACGTGGCTGCTTGTGAAGGCGCAAAGGAAGCTGTTTGGCTCAAGAAGTTCCTTATGGAACTTGAGGTGGTACCAGCGTCGTTGTCACCTATTACGCTATACTGCGATAATAGTGGGGCAGTGGCTCAGTCCAAGGAGCCAAGGAACCACGGGAAGGGAAAGCACGTAGAGCGGAAATATCACCTAATCCGAGATATAGTTCAACGTGGAGATGTGACTGTCACCAAGATTGCCACCGCTGACAATCTTGCTGATCCGTTTACAAAGGCCTTACCACAGAAGGTCTTTGATCGTCATCTAGATAGTCTAGGTCTTAGATGTAGTTCTGAATGGTTGTGAGTGCAAGTGGGAGTTTGTTGGGTTTGTGCCCTCAAACCATTACTTTATGTATGAGACATTAGCATTATAATATATGGATATCAGCTTTATATTTCATTGTGTATGTTTCTTTCATGAGATGATTGTTTTGTCCTTAAGTATCATAGTAAGCAATTCGTGTGTGTATGAGATACACACAAGTGAGATACGAATTACTATTCTTTGATACTTAGAATATGTCACAGTGGATGATGAGACTGGATACCTCATCAGGTCTACACTGTAGCATAATTAACTACCATTGGATGGAGTGATTAATCTCAATCACTAGAGTGTAGCTCTTAGTTGATATGCTAGTGCTTATAGTGCATTGACGGACCTGAGCTTTCCTATTGACGCTTAAGGCTGTCAACAGTCAATAGGAACTCATAACTTGTATAAGGTACGTGTTCTCAATCTTGAGATGATTATGAACACAGACTATGGATATGGTTGCTTTGACTTACCAATCAGTGAGGTCTATAGAAGATCAACACCTGGGTATCTTGGGTATGTCATGTCCATAGGGTTGTGAACATATATTGTCAAGATAGAATCTACCCTCTGATTCAGAGTAAGCATTCCCTTGAGAATGTCACCAAGATGATTACTGAGTACTGCAGTCTTGTTGATAAGAGTTATCAACATGTTTGGTAATCATGAGTAGTGAATGGGACTCAAGGAATACAAGAAGTAATCATGATTCAGGTTGACAGTAACAGTTATCCGACTACCTGAATATGATTACGAATGCTGACGGTAGAGGGACATTAGTACACCATACAAGTCTAGTTATCGCTTCAGATATGTTCTTTTGCGTTGGAGTTCAGTTATCGTTTTATAGTGGAATAAACGTTAACTGACCAGTTAGTTAGTTTGCTGATCAAAGAGTTTGGTCATGGTAATTAACAAACTGGTCTGAGCCAACAATAAAGAGCCTAGGAGGTCCCACTCTTAGCTCCGCTAGGATGCTTGGAAAGACACTTGAGGAAGTTGTTAAGACAGGTTCGATCGATCGAAGATTGTTCGATCGATTGAAGTCAGCAGGTTCGATCGATCGAGAATGGTTCGATCGATCGAAGGTTCGATCGATCGAAGTCTAGGTCGGTTCTGGAAATCTATAAATAGGGCTCTGGATGTAAGTGATCGTCGTTTTTATACGCAGAAGCTGCAGAAACTATCATAGTCTTCCCAAAACCTTCCTATCCTCTCTATTAGGGTTCCCACCAACCCTAGTCTTTCCGGCAGGCATCCGCAGGAGTCATAAGGGTGAAGATCATCTAGTGGAGGCTGCTGAAAGTTAAAGTTTCAGAATTGGGTTCAAGACACTAAGGTATAATTCTTGCACCCCCTTGTACGCATCTATGGAATTGACGAGTAGTAGATCTTGGAATATCAAAAGTTTTATAACTTAACCTATTTCCGCTGCGCGTTTAAACTCTAACTTTAAACCACTTTTTCCTTCAATTAACATAAGGCAATGAAATAATTTCCTTGCTAAATGAGGTTTTTAGCAAGGAAAAAAATTTTATTGGCAATTGTATTCATCTAAGGCAAGGAAATAATTTCCTTGCTAAATGTGGTTTTTAGCGACAAAAATATGTTTCCCTGCTGATTTTGTTCCTCAAAGGCAAGGAAATAGTTTTATCACTAGAAATAACTTCAGGAATTCCTGTCCAATCCAATATTTATTATTAATCCTGTAAAATTTCGAAAGTTGTCCAATGTAAGAATATAGAATCAAAACATGACCAACATATCATAATATTAAATAATCACATCCAACACAACACAAGCATTTTATATCCAAGAAGTACCTAGTAGGTCACAACAAAAAAAATCCAACAAATATACGTTTCATATATCCAAAATAATACTAAATAAATCTCACTACATAACATAACTAATAAATTGCAGCACAAACTCCAACTTGCAATCCAAACTTCTGCACCCCATCTGTGCCCCCATCTGTGTCACAAGTAAAATAATAACATCAGTACCTTATCATTCAAAAAAAGAAGAAGAAAAAAAAAACGGAGTCCTAGTTGCCCTTTAAAACCTCTTTTTTTGGTGTTTTGAGGTTTTTTTAACCTTTTTTGCTATGAAATCCACCCCGGGAGTCCGTTATTTGTTCCGTTTCTTCCCACTACTCTAATTAGTCATTCTCAAGGTGGTCGTGTGGGTTTTGTGGTAGCCAAACTGTCGGTTGTCCAAGTTGCCCATTAAAACCACAATTTTGGTTGTTTTGAGGTATTTTTTTGACCTTTTTTATTATGGAATCCACCCCGGGAGTCCGTTATTTGTTCCATTTCTTCCCACAACTCTAATTAGTCATACTCGAGGTGGTCGTGTGGGTTTGGTGGCAGCCAGACAGTCGTTTGTCCAAGTTGGCCCTTAAAACCTCATTTTAGGCTGTTTTGAGGTGCTTTTTGACCTTTCTTACTATGGAATCCACCCCAGGAGTACGTTATTTGTTCCATTTCTTCCCACAACTCTAATTAGTTATACTTGAGGTGGTCATGTGGGTTTCGTGGCAGCCGGACAGTCGGTTGTCCAAGTTGTCTCTTAAAACCTCATTTTTGGTTGCTTGGAGGTACATTTTGGCCTTTTTACTATAGAATCCACCCCGGGAGTCCGTTATTTGTTCCGATTCTTCCCACAACAATAATTAGTCATACTCGAGGTGGCCGTGTGGGTTTGGTGGCAGCCGAACAATCGGTTGTCCAAGCTGCCCCTTAAAACCTCTTTTTTTTTGTGTTTTGAGGTATTTTTTGACCTTTTTTTTACTATGGAATCCATCCCGGGAGTCCGTTATTTGTTCCGTTTCTTCCCACAAATCTAATTAGTCATAATCGAGGTGGTCGTGTGGATTTTGTGGCAGCCGGACAGTCGGTTGTCCAAGTTGCCCATTAAAACCTCTTTTTTTGGTGTTTTGAGGAGTTTTATTGACCTTTTTTACTATGGAATCCACCCCGGGAGTCCGTTATTAGTTCTGATTCTTCCCACAACTCTAATTAGTCATACTCGAGGTGGTCGTGTGGGTTTGGTGGCAGCCGGACAGTCAGTTGTCCAAGTTGGCCCTTAAAACCTCATTTTTGGTTGTTTTGATGTGTTTTTTGACCTTTTTTACTATGGAATCCACCCCGGGAGTCCGTTATTTATTTTGTTTCTTCCCACAACTCTAATTATTCATACTCGAGGTGGTCGTGTTGATTTTGTGGCGGTCGGACAGTCGGTTGTCCAAGTTGCACATTAAAACCTCTTTTTTTTTTTTGGTGTTTTGAGGTGTTTTTTTGACCTTTTTTTTACTATGGAATCCACCCCGGGAGTCCGTTATTTGTTACGATTCTTCCCACAACTCTAATTAGTCATACTCGAGGTGGTTGTGTGTATTTTGTGTCAATCGGACAGTCGATTGTCCAAGTTGCCCATTAAAACCTCTTTTTTTGGTCTTTTGAGGTGCTTTTTGACCTTTTTTACTACGAAATCCACCCTGGGAGTCTGTTTTTTGTTCCGATTCTTCCCACAACTCTAATTAGTCATACTCGATGTGGTCGTGTGGATTTTGTGGCAGTCGGACAGTCGGTTGTCCAAGTTGCCCATTAAAACCTCTTTTTTTGGTGTTTTGAGGAGTTTTTTTTGAGCTTTTTTACTATGGAATCCACCCCGGGAGTCCGTTATTTGTTCTGATTCTTCCCATAACTCTAATTAGTCATACTCGAGGTGGTCGTGTGGGTTTGGTGGCAGCCGGACAGTCGGTTGTCCAAGTTGGCCCTTAAAACCTCATTTCTGGTTGTTTTGATGTGTTTTTTAACCTTTTTTTACTATGGAATCCACCCCGGGAGTGGAATTATGTATATCAGATTCTCTGAATGTGCCTAAATGAATATTGAGAATTAAGCCACTTATGCAATCTAATGAGTGCATCAAATAAAATTTCGGAATAAATAGGTACCATAATTCACCAAAATTGAAAACTTCAAGAAATTAAGCTCTTATTGGAACTAGATTTGGAAATTCAAGAAACACGAAAAGCACTGTAAAAGTGAATAAAATAACCTGTTATTCTGTAAATCACAAAATCCGCAAATAGCCTAACGTAAACAGCCTTATGTTTTTCTGCACCTTTGTGTTACTGCCTTCAGTTGTTTATTATTTGAAATATAAGCATGGACCACACCTCAATTCCGGCCCATTGCACTTCAGGTTAAGTTTTAATACGTAACTAACACAATGCGTTGCACACGCAATGCGCGTGTACTCCGACTGCTAGTATTATATTAGTTTGATTAGTTCTATGAAAGTCATTTGATCGGAGTCACGGAAAGGAAAAAAGAAAAACCTACAAAAAATAAACTCTATTCTAAATAATGTAGCACAAATGTATCTTCATAGTTATTGTTTGGGAGTGATTAAGTGAGAGAGAGAGAGAGAGAGAGAGAGAGAGAGAGAGGAATTCAAAGATTAAGAACTAAACTAAAATTAGGGAATAGTTCAAAGGTGCACAATACATTTTCTCATTTAAACTTTGTTTTGCTTAATGGTCAGTGAACTAATGTCAGAAGTCATAATGTAGCAACATTGTAGTACGGTCAAGAAAGAATGTATATCTCTATACACATAAGAATTATTTTTTACGGAGTACATTGTAAAGGATCGAGCCACACCAATAATATTGGATCATATACATTTTCATTGAAAATTAGTTTAGGTGTTATTAATGTCACATGGGAACTACATTTGAGATACGATTTTGGGAACTATACTATTTCTCATCTAGAAATGTAGGCTTATTAGTACAAAGATTCTCTAGAGTGGTTTTTCAAGAGCCCACCTTTCTCTTAGACCTATAATCAAACACGTACTGGACAAATCAACAACACCCATAAAAAAGGAACTAACCCAAATGAGAGATAAGTTTAAAACCCCTGTTCTTGCATTTCTATGCTTGAGAGGGGCCATGCAAATGGCAACAAATATTAAATCTGAATAAAGGAATAAGAGATGAAGAAAGTGAAAGAAGTCCAAAAAATAAAAATAAATACATAACCTGTTGCCAAGTTTGGAATGGAGATCAATAACCATTTGCTCTTCCTTTTGGGGCTCTCTGTTTTGCTTCCTCCACCTATTTTGAATCTTTGTTTTTTTACAGATAGAGAGATTACAGTGAGATACATATATGCATGTATATATATATATAGAGAGAGAGGGATTATAGAGAGAGAGATCGGTGAGCATTCAAGTTGGGGTCCGACGGTAGGGGCTGTGGTCGGCGGTGGGAGTGATCAGCAGTGGGAGTGGTCCGGCGGAGGGGGTTGTCCGGTGGGGGGAGTGGGTAGCCGCTGTGGGGTATGGTTTTGAGTTGAGTTTTTTAATTTGGGGAATGAATAAGCTCCACTCTTTAGTTTCGGCAGAAATATAATCTTGGTGCCAAGGTGATTTTTGTGGGGCACCAATTTGACTATGCGTAGATCCATGACAATTAATTTTCAGTAATTGGACAATTGTAGTTCAACAATGATAGGGATATACACTTAACGACACACCAAACGACACACTGTGCTTTAAATGCATGTACCATGTGCTATTTGAATTTTTCACACTTTTTTGTGCATCACTTACACAGCACAGGGTACATGCATTTAAAGCTGGTATATCGTTTAGTGTGTCATTTAGTATGTATTCCTATCATTTTTTTATTGTAGTTTAGTCTACTCAAATTTGAAAAAAAATTTTAAATAATTGTATTTGTGATATTTTAGACTAAACACAATCTAGTCCGTCCAAAAATTTGAGAATTTATTTAGTACATATGATATTTTAGCCCAAATGTAGTTTAGTCTACCCCAATTTAGTGTTCCAAACTCAATTTCACACAATACCTTGTTGATAAATAAACCCCAATATGTATAAATATTACCCCAAAAAATAATATTGTTCTTAAATAGACTCAATTTAACAAATAAATAGACCTCAGTCCATTTTTTTGGGGTCCCTGAAACACACACACCCCCCCCCCCTCCCCCCGTATAGCTTCCTCAACCTCCCCACCCCCCAAAAAAAAATATTTCCCTAGCTCCACCATTGACTATCAATAATAGTGAGACGACTTCGATTTCCTTGTTTGTTAATTTATCATGTGTTTCGAACCATTTGACATTTATTAATTTACTAATTTAATAAATTCATTTAACATTAATAAAACTAATGTGTGATTAATTTATTTATTTATCACATGTTTGGAAACTATTTGAGATACAACATTTTCTTTCCCTTCCCTTAGCCTATTTGCGTATAGTACAAAAACATTATCTGACAAAATCTCTGGCACTTCACGTGGAGCAATGGTTTAGAAACCCAGACCTGACCGGCCAGTTCGACCGATTGAATCGTCGACCGGTCAGAATTTTGGTCCAGTTTGCATCGAAAACTGTTATTGACTATAGAATTGCCCAAAATCGGTGGGTTGACCAGTTGAACCGGAAAATCGGAACCGGTTTTTTAATACTCCCGGTTGCTGCCTATATAAAATGGGGTAAAAAAATTAGGGTTCCCTCATTTGCTTTTCTCCAGTTTGCGACTGATAGCGAGGAAGAGCCCCTCCTCCATGGCTTTCCTGTGAAGTGCGACTGCGAGCAACCCACACACATAATCACGGCACCGCCTCGGTTCACCTTGCCCCTATCGTCACCTTGCCTCACCGGCCTTTTCCATGGATTTAGTTTATGTTTCTCTCCTGTCCTTTTCCCCTCTTTCTTGTTTCGTTTAATGTTATCAATTTTGTTTGGAATTGAGATTTTGTCTTCTTGTTGGATTTTGTTTGTGATGGATATGATACTTTTAAAAGACAATTTCCTCTTTATTCAAGACGATCTTAAACCTGGAACAAATCATTCACTCATTCATTCTATGAAAAGTAATTTGAATCTAATTACCTATTTGGGACTCGTTTTGAATTCTTCCCATTTAACAAAATAATTAGACCCCAAACTTGAACGGTTTCAACAAGAATAAAAATAAACAAATTAGATAAGGATGCCCAAGAACACGAGGGTACCTTGAATTCAAATCTGAACAAATGATGACCACCTAAGAACGTCGGTACCAACCTCGATCACCATAGCCAAAAAAACTGAGTATCACCTGCAACTAAGACCTCTCATTAACATGTCATATATACATACATAATTACAAACAATACATTTTTGTTCACCTCAAAATCTCTATACACAGGTTGGCTTGAGCAAATATTGGTCTTGGCACAACTTGATTAAGGCAATGGACATGGATGAGTGCATGACTTTCAAACACAAAATAGCATTTGGACTACCCAAATTTTGTCACACCCCAGATCCCATTTAAATAAAATAAGATTTGCACTTGATCCACTTGACACAACAGTGCTTTTAATTACACAATTACCCATCACATGTAACTCACAAATTTACAACCACTATACTCAGTGTTTTGACTTGGAATTTAGTCTGCTTCTTCAATTCTGAACCGCTACCCATACTCTTGCAACTCCTATAAATTTGTGCAATTCCTCTTCCCTTTACTTTCTTTTTATTGTCTTTTTTTTTGTTTCCTCTCTCTGGGTTTGTATGTATTTATATCGGCACAAGAAGTTTGAGTACCAACTACACATGTGGCCAACCCATAGTTGAGTCCAACTCAATTGCCACATGTTTGTCTCATCTTTATTCTTATCTTCCACTAATCACAAAGACAAAGAATAAACTAATGAATTGTATAACTCTCAAGATTATTTTATCAATAAAACACCCCATGCACATGATTGTTTATCCATGATAGACGAACATTGTAAATTGCGTTTATAACTTGGACTCTAAGTTCATTTACTCTTATATATTCCAATGCTTATCCTCATACACACATGCACCGGTTAATTGCTCACAAGTTTGTCTGTGTAACATATCAGTACA
The DNA here is from genome assembly GCA_033977485.1 of Hydrangea macrophylla. Classification (NCBI taxonomy): domain Eukaryota; kingdom Viridiplantae; phylum Streptophyta; class Magnoliopsida; order Cornales; family Hydrangeaceae; genus Hydrangea; species Hydrangea macrophylla. The sequence goes on from CM066992.1 coordinate 23,227,396, forward strand.
CTCAAATGGTATCCATTTGATTTATTACATTTAGTCAATATGTCACATAACCACCAAACCAAATTTAAACCTTGTATCCCAATCAAATGGAGTCGGTTATATGAATCATTTTCAAGTACCAAAATATATTTAATAACATATGACCTTATATAAAGGTATCAATTAATGTCACACATGGGTCCCACAAGTGATGTGATTACAATAAAAAACTACGTGAAAATACTGGTTATCACAAATTTTGTTCTTATTCAACCACAAATTTGGGGGACTTCATGGATTTTTTCTTATAGCAATGGAGTAATGCTTATAGGAGTAATGCTTATTTTAATTGTATTAATTTTTTTTTGCAAGTTAGTTGCACTAATCATTTAGGAGTAATGTTGTGCTTTCCAAATTTTTATCCCTAAAGTGCTTCCCAAATGATGTGGCAATGAAGCCATCTAAATAACTTCCAATCAAAATTTAATTGGTCCCACTTTATTAGATTTGGCCCTACTCTCACACCATTTGGGAAGCACTTTTGGGATGCAAATTTGGGAAGCATACCATTACTCATCATTTAGAGGGTGTTAAGTCCACATGGCAAAATTTGGGAAGCATACCATTACTCATCATTTGGGAAGCACTTTAAAATTATTTAAATTTGTATCACATATTGTGTAAGTGATAATTGGTATCAATGCCATTTCATGTGATACATCTAATCATATTTATTCTAAATTCTAATGTATTCTAATGTATTCTTTACATTTATGTTGAACTAATATTAAAACTTATACAGTTTGGAATCAAATGAAACCTAAACAATCTTATCCCACTGAAACTAATTAAGTAGTTTGGAACCAAATGAAACCTAAACAATCTTTTCCCACTGAAGCATTTTATCAAATAGTCAATGTTCACAAACATTTAATACATACAAAGACTTGGGAAAATAAACATCTATTACACACAAATGCAAACACATCGACATTAACCCAGCCTCTTCAATTCCAATACCAATACAACTCATGTTTTGACAACACCTCAACTCAAAATTGCTTTAATGGAAAGCAAAATTGGAGAAAAACATGAGTTTTCAGAAATAAAATGCATGGCTATTGTAACCTAAGCTTCTATTATTTCTAGCTCTCAATTTAATGCAGGTTAAATAGCTAGAAAATAGAGAAAGGAATTATAAACTTGAAAATCAAGCTTTACCCAAAAATCCAACGACAATATACCTGAGATCAAATCTAGGTTTGCTGTGTAATAGTGATAGTGATCGGAGAGTGGGAGGCCCAGGCGGGCGCGAGCGGCGGCGAGGGGTCAGGGAACGGCGGTGGAGTCGGCAAGCCCAAGCTAGTCTCTTTCTCTTTCTCTTTCTCCCTCTCTGAATATCCTGAGAAGCGTGTGAGAAATTAGGCACACAGAGAGTTATTTTGGGGGAAGCAATGTTGGGGAAAAAATTGGACGCCAATTGTACTTAGAGACATTTTGGAGGGAACCAACACTTTTTTATTTTCTGTCTGATGTCTCAAAATAAAGAATACTCCCTCCATTCCATTTTTTGAGTCCTGTATTGTATTTTGGGATGTCCCAAAATTAGTGTCCATTTTTCTAAATTGGTATATAAGTTTTACTTACTTTTTAAAACTACCCTTTCTTGAAATCTACAGTAAGACAAAACTAAAAAAGTTGTTGTAATGATTAGGGTCAATTATGAAAAGTATGTGTACGTAGATTCTTTTTGTCCCCTTAGTAAGTTGATTCCCCAAAGGTGGACTCAAAATATGGGACTGACAGAGTACATTTTTGTTCACCCCAAAATTGATCACCCATTGCTCACCCAACTCTCCCATTAATTGGTTAATGCAGTGGGCCCCAGTATTAAATAAAGATTAATTAATGGTAAAAAGTCATGGGTCCCACTTCATTAGCCAATAGAAGAGTTAGGTGAGCAATGGGTGAGCAATTTGGGGATGACCAAATCTGCACTCCAAAATAAATGTGTGTTCTGGCCATTTTTGTTGTAGTGAGCAGGCACTTAATCCTTTGTGGTTTTTGGATTAAGGTGAAAATTGGGGGGAAATGTTCATGAAGGGTTTTAGAGAGGAATCTCATTTTCCTTGCCAAAACATTCTTTTAGCAAGGAGATTGTATTTCCTTGCCACATTTGAGACTATTGGCAAGGAAACTGATTTCGTTGCTAAATTAAAGGGATTTACAACTAACTTTTGGCAAGGAATGTGATATTTCGTTACCAAAAAATTCACTATTGGCAAGGAAAATACTATTTCGTTGCCAAAGACTTCACTTTTGGCAAGGAAAATGCTATTTCGTTGCCAAAGACTTCACTTTTGGCAAGGAATTAAATTTTCTTCACCAAATGTGTAAGTTTTTATGCCTTTTGGTAACGGAATAACATTTCTTTGCTAATACAATAGTTTTAGCAAGGAAATTTATATTTCCTTGTCATGATTCCTTGCTAATACACATATTTGTTGTACTGCCTACATGTTCCATCCTTTGCATAGATGCTTCGAAGACTCCAGATAGGTCCATTCCCTCTGGGATTGGTGATTTTACAAGGGTCCTACCATACTGATAACGAGTGTTGCCTACAAGAGACCCACTGATTAGCTTAAAGTCTTCTTGCAAAAACGAAAGCAAGACAGAGCGAGAAGCACAAGAACTAACAGTTCTACTAAACAGCACATTACAACCCAAACATACCATCAATATCAAAAGTACTACTCATATATATAACAAAAGATGTACCATGAAGTACACAGTAATCGTACCATGTACTATGTGGGACATAAGCAAAATACAATACTAAAAGGCAACTATACTAGTGGCATCTAGCTTTACAATATAAGCTATGGTCTAATAGCTATCTCTCAAGCTCCCAAAAATCATGTGGACAACATGTCCTGATATAAAACTAGCAAAAATCTAAACCTCTCTAAATCCTGACTCAAAAGTCGTCAGCATCCAATCCTGCTGGTGCCTCATCCTCGGGGTAATGTCCATCTCTATAGGTGGGTCGTCATCAGCTGGTGCTACTGCTCCTCCTACTACCACCCTAATATCCCAATCCTCGACAATTATCTCATCAACATCCATATCCTCAACGTTAAATGTTGGCTCGGTGACATCAACGATCAACTCAGCAAAATCCTTAACTATAGCCATAGCATTTGCTAATGTAACCTGTCCTATCGGAAGTTTGACTGGCTGTGCAACCATCGCTACTACCCACTCGGCTGCCATATTGGCAATAGCTTCCATATGTAGTACATGTCCTACTGGTAAATCAAACACCACGGGTATCTCTGGTATAACTACCTCCTCTACCTCAGGCTCAACTGTAATGTCCTCCAAAATCTCATCTCCCACTACTTCCATGTCCTCTTCAACAATAACCTCTGGATCCTCCTCTGGGTCCTCGTCATCCTCAACTGCCTCGATGTCCTCTACGGGATCCTCCTTTGGGTCAGCCTCTACCATCGGCTAGGCCTCTGGTGACTCTGGCTCCTCAGGCTACTCTTGTGGCTCTGGAATGGGTGCCTCAGGTACTGGTGATGGTGGTGCTACTGCTGGTACTGCCTCAATTGGTACTCCAAGAATTGCTTCAAGCTCAATAGCATCCATCTTCAGCTTACTCTAGATCAAACATAAAATCTCCTGGTAAATATCATTTCCAATCCTTACTGAATGGTAAGCATCCATACGCATCTGGGTTGGGTGAGTCCGTCCATCAACATAGAGGGCCTTCCACATATCCTCCTCCAAATAACGATTGGCTATCTGACACTGTAGACACCACGTAGTACTAGTGCACGTAGTACTAGTCCAACTAAAATAACAGGAACAGTAATAACATCAATTGAAATGTAAGATAGTTCTAACTATTAAAAATCATTAGAGTGTGGTCCACAGGATCACAACAGGTGTGGAGACAACATATGCCCAAGGACCCGTTAACTAACCAGTTCAATACTAATATAAAGCTTAAACAAAAACTAGATAAACTATCTTCAGATCTTCAGCTGGCGTAAGGGTAGTCATTAGCATAACATCCTTCTCCGGCATAATCGGCAACAGTGGGGCCATCCTATGTGTATTCCCCTTCCAGGTAGTAGCTATCGTCATAAGTTCCATTATATGCATTAAAGGGGAGAGGATAATCTGGACTGGAGAATGTCCAGGCAATAACGGCTGTCAGCTTACTGAGAGCTGAGTGAGTAGAAACTCATAAGGTACCAATAATATAACGTATAATGAGTTATTGAAGTGTCTAAGATATAGTTCTACTAAATAATATCTCCTCTGTATTCCAATGTTGTAACTCTTGTTATCCTGAGACCGATAATCAACCTACCCTTTTCTCGAAAGAACAGACTCAATCATTTCACATATATAGACATACCATCATTCTGTCCATTGCTCGTTAAGGATATAAACCATCCACCATATTCATTGACACCACGTCAGTCCATCCTCTGCTCGTTAAGGATATAAATCATCCACCGCATTCATGGACACCATGTTAGTCCATCTCCTACTCGTTAAGGATATAACCCATCCACCGCATGTCAGGGATACAACGTTTTGAACAACAGCATATAAAATCTATTGCCACGACTTATCGCTATATAGCAGTGATCCCCCATCCACTGCTCGTTAAGGATATAAACCATCCACCGCTCGTTAAGGATATAACATGGATCATCTGGCTACCTTAGGACTGCATGGTCCCGCTCACTGCTCGTTAAGGATATATCCCATCCACCGCATGCAAACGCATATCATGACCAGGCGTCTTCCAATGTACCATTCCCAGAACTTATCAAACCTACTTAAACTCAGTACTTCTATCGATACATGACAATTCCCATGTGGCCTGACTACTCTGATTAAACTGAACGGATATCGAACTCATATAAGAACCGCATAGTATCTAACATCATCACATTAATCCATTATTCTCAATCATTCTTATCTTTATTGTCACATTATCCCTGATCCACCCAAAATTGTATAATAAAAGTCCGAAATGAGAATTAAACATTTTAACCTCATATATAATAAATTAAAGAACTAAACCATGTTCTGCATGTCTCGATCGATTGAAATCATTTCGATCGATTGAGGGAAAATAAAGTTCAATCACTCGAGAGTTGTATTCTCCAGCAGATTCTGAACAACATATAAATAAATATCTTAGGGACGCATTTAATACGTCTAATCACACAAAAAACTTGTAAGACATTATAATAACGAGACCAAGTGAGTAAAGATTCACTTACGGTGCGTTTGGCAATGTCAAGCTCGAGCTTTAAGCTTCAATGGTGGCCTCCTCATCTCTCTCTCTTTCTCTGCTCCTCTGTCCTCTTTCTTTGTCTCCTTTGCTTCTTTTGCTTCTTCTTCTTCCCCTGCTTCTCTTTCTTTTATGAGTTTATATAATAAATATGGATTGTGTGTATATATATATATATGTATGAGTATACATATATATCAAAACACACATTCACAACTCTCTCAACTCACAAGGGTTCAGCAAAACCCAATACACACACAAAACCAGTGTATATATAGGAAAAAAGGGGTGCAGGTGGCTGTTTCTGCTTGAAACCTAGAATTCAAATGATTACAAGTTCAATCGATCGAAGGTTGTTCGATCGATCGAGAGTAAATCGGTCAGGTTAGATCGATTGAAAATAGTCTGATCGATTGAAGTGGGGGCCAAGTCTTAAATTTATGTCGGTAGGGTTTCAATTGCTCAAGAAAGGTTCGATCGCTCGAAATTAGTTCGATCGGTCGAAGGTTGGATTCCAAGTAGGGTTATGGAAAGTATATGGAGTTTCTCTGCATAAATAATTATTAAAAATATAGGGTATTACAGAATGAGAATCACGAATAATTACAATAATATAAATCAGTTTAGGAAACAACAACATCAAAAATAGTGTTTCCATATATATAACTTCTCGTCAAGTAGATACAAAAATACATGATCACTCCAATGCCTACCCTATCTGTATGGGCTCAAACGTACATCATCCATGCATGAGTTAATGCCAAAAATGGGGTCATTGCCCTATACTCAGATGCTTATAATTATAATTTGCAAAAAGAGATAGAGTTATGAGTCAATATTACCAATATGTATAGAATTATGTCTAGATCATCACTCGTCTCCATATGTAGCCATCAGCAAGTCCAGAGAGTCAATGGAACGAAATCACTAGACTTGGAATGACTCTACCACAAAGAAGCTACTGCTCTGAGAGGCTGGTGATGGAGTATGCTCCGAAACATCCACCTTGATCAACATCTCCTTGGCTAGATCCAATATAAGTGCCAGCTTTTCCTCAAGGTCAGCAGCAAAGTCATCCAATCCCATGCCATCCCCCTTCTCATCATCATCATCCATAACAAAATCAGCCAAAATGACGACTCCACCGTAAAAACCCTCAGCAATGGGAATTACAAGATCCTCTGCTAGAACAACCGGTAGGGGTATAGCTAGGTATCCAAGGTGAGCCTGCATAATGTGAATCTCTAAATAAAGATAGAAGGCATCGCTATTAACCAACCGAACAATTTCTAACAGAACCAACTGTTGAGCCTCTACAAAATTTAAAAGCTCTAGATGAACTTGGGGTAAATTAACCAATCCCACTACCTTGACCTGGTGCCACAAATCCAACTCTATTGCTGCTACCAACTGCTCTATCGCGGTGTGGTATAGTCCAATAGAAGCCGGAACTACCACACCCTGTGTAACCCAGTGTCCTCCGTACAAATCTGGTACAAATAGTCGTGGAACTTGATCCATACCTGGAAAAAGGCACTAACTTATATCCGGTCTAATCTTAAAAGAGATAATCTTAAGCGTTTGGCCTGCGGGTTTATCCTACTATCATATCATCGGGTGTGAGAAGCCTAAGCTGGCAAAATGTGGAATTGGGTCTACACTTATAAACCCTAACCTGGGTAAACTATTCTGATATAACCTAGCTCTGATACCACTAAATCATGTCACGCCCCGATGTTGCATAAATAGGGAAAGCATTTAATTTCCTTTATGGACGCGTAGGTCGCGACAGTTTGAAGGATCAATTCTATCCCAAACGTAAAAACAATATAATAACTTATATCACAGTAAGAGCAATCAAGACTTATAATTTTTCAAACATAATAATTATTACATCACGTGGGAAACTTAAGGCACAAGTCGCATTGCAAAAAACTAATATCTATTACATCAATAGTTATTACAAGTTCAGTTAAGTAAATAAGTAGAATTAAATCGTTTATCTCCACAAGTAGTTGTTCTCAATTCGCATAATCGTATTGTCCATCTTGATCATAACCTGAAAAGCCTAGACATAAATGTACAGGGTGCATCAACACTGTCAGCTTCAAGAAGCTGGTGAGTATTAAGAACATATACTTGTAATGTAAAACATGCTTTCTTACCATTTTTGATTTACATGTTTATTCTTCAACATGTTAGAAATACATGAGTGAATTCATATTTAAACAGAAACAAAAGGACAACATAATGATATTCAATTAATATCACATGTAACCGTGCATGAAACAATGCAGCCACTCATCTCACTGACTCTTTTACCTCGATTACAAAATCCAACACAAACGGTTCTCCTGAACCACTGGCCCACGGCCGTTATGTTTAGATTGTTTGTCGGTATGTCTACCGTATCCGAATTGGCCTGGACGTACCTGGACATTCAAGGTTATAATAACCTGATTGGTCTACCATATCTGAGTCAGTCTGGACACGATCGGACTGGCCTGCCATATCCGAGTCGACCTGGGCTTAAACCCTCTTAATTAACCTGCCATTTTCGAATCGACCTGGGATAATTAAGGTGATAACATATTGCTTATTAGCCTACTGTATCCGAGTCAACCTGGGCTCAATCCTTCCCAATTAATCTGCTGTATCCGAATCGACCTGGGATAATTAGGGTTGCAAATCACATAACACATTCTCTTGACTCTTCTCAACTCACCAACAAATACCATGCATGTCAACTCGACTCTAACATATTTGTCACATTACTCATGCAAGCAATACATAATTACTAGTAAGTAACAATAAACGAGCATTTGCGCATTGGAGTCTTTTTAACTTTATCTTTTGAAAACAGATTCTCAAATAACATAATTCCCAAATAGTGCCTTAAAAACTTCTAAAACTTCTTCCAAATAATTCTTTATACAAAATAGACAGAAACTAGAAAAATGTCCAGTCACGCGAGTGGGTTGCTTGAGCGAAATGTCGCTCGCGCGAAAAGTCACTCGTGTAAGCCACGCGCGTGAGACACTTGTTTTCAAATTCTAAAAAAAAACTCCAGAACAGTGAAACTTTACATAGGTCGCGCGAGCAGGTCGATCACGCGGGTCACGCAAGTAAGATATTGCAAAGACGTCTTCTTCTTCGTTTTTCTCCCATGTTTCAGTTTTAAGGCTTGTTTTTGACCCATTTTGAAATCCGAGTGTAAACATGCCTTGTAATTACCAAGAGGTGACAAAACCAAGCTCTCAGATTTTTGTAAGTAAAACCAAGAGGTGACAAAATTTATTCTTAATATACGTCGCGATATGGATGAATTAAGTTCTATAATTTGAAACATAGCTTCTAGGGACTAAGACCTTTCATAAACATCTTGCACAACGAATTTTGGTTGAGTTTTGAAAATCACCATTTAAGAATAGCAACTAAAGCATAATTTACATTCTAAGCAAGTTAATAATACTCACTTTGATTCAAAGATAGAGTTTGTTTAGAAAGAAAAACCAAAATATGAATACCCAAATCAAGCTTTGGCTATGGTGATGAAGCTTGCTCTCTCTCTCTCTCTCTCTCTCTCTCTAAATTTCCATATAATTTCTCTACAACTCTCTGTTTTTTTCTCTATATTTTCTCAGTTTTGTAAAATGATGTCCAAATTGTGAGGTTGTGCGAGAGTGTATGCGAGTATATATATAAAAACCAATGCTTGGAGGCCAAGAACCACCTTCTTCACTCTACAAATTGAAATTTCTCTCCAATTTTACATATATACAACATATATAAGTGATGCATACATATTATACATACGTATAAGTCTCTAATTAGATTATAGAGGGTAAGTAGGTACATAGGGGTCAAGCTTAGGTTGTTTGGCAATTCTAGCTTTTAGGCACAAATATAACACACAATATAAGTGTAGCCAAACATGGCACAAGCAAGCTATCTAGCAATTTCTTAGAGTGTTTGGGAAAAATAGCTTATGGCACAAAGTTAACACACACACTTCTTGCATTCCCAAACAAACCTAACAAATGATTGCTTACATTAAATGCTTTAAAAACAAATGTCAAATTGGATTTGACAGAGAATTTCAATATTTGTAAAAGTTCATACGCGATGCAGATAGTTTTTCGCTAATACCGAAAATTATATTAACGTAAGAAATGATTTTCCGGTTGTATTAAAATACAGTTTGAATTGAAAGTAAATCTTTTCACCGTCTTGAAAATACAGTGCTCAAAACCAACACGTGATCTTCAATTTATAAGAATTACAGTTTGACCCAAAACAAAGAATTTTTATTAAATAAAACAAGTAATAGGAATATAATATTGAGGGTTACATTAGCAATTAAATGAAAATACAGGTTGTTACAAAACAAGCCTTACAATTTTTTTGAGGTCGAAAAGGAAGAGTTTGATAGGCCGAATAGTTCTGCATCGGCCATAGACCCTCCCGTTAGTGAGGAGGATGATGATGAAGACCCTTGGTGATGCAGTGCTCGCGGTAAGCTTCGTCGAAAAGATTGATTTTAATTCGGTCCATGAATTTTTTGAACATATTCCTTTGAGGAAACTCACCTCGAAGAGTTGTTCAAATTTTTCGGTCTTGTCATGATGACCGGTTACACTATTTATTCTAAGCCAATTAATGATTTGGATTATGTGAATTTACTGTTTTTACAACAATGGCATATCAAGAGACTGAAAAATTATTACGACCGAAAGTGAAATTATTAATTCGGTCAACACCTTAATAGGACGTGCAGTCCCATAATTTGAAAGGAGAAATTTTGGCCAAGTTCAACTGTTCAAAAGTTTTTGTGAATTATAACTTGGGCTCTTAGTAAAATCGGTGCACAAATTGGGCAAGAATATATTTGGCCTAGTGCCTGGGCAGAGTCACTTTTTAATACTAAAGATTAGGGCCACATCATTGGTTATGATCACAATCACATGGTGGGGTTTGCTGCCATAGCTAGTGGATCCGCATATTTATTCATGTTTCAAGTAGCTTGAAAGCATCCATGAGGCGGGCCCAATGAAGAATGCTAGCCCAATTCTCAAGAAGGCAAGTCATGAGCTGTGTAAGTTTGCTTTATATTCGAGACGTAGTAAACTTATAAGGGCGGTGGGGATTTATCATCCAGATTCTGGTTGGGCATGCGTATTTATCAGTTTATTCAGTCCAAGCACTGAGACCGATGTAATTGGTGATAATGTCCAATCATCGGTCTACAAGAGAAAATTTTGGCTCTTTAAATATTCTCTTTTATCATTTTTAAAGAGTCAGGGGGTATTGTTTGCACCAAAAATATACATTTTTTAAGTATATATTTGGTATAGGCCGATTGTAATTTTGTTAATCAGACTTACAAATTGATTGCAAAAATTAGGAATAAGTAACTGGTTCCGTCGAATGAGTTTCAATTCGAATTGACAATCGGACTGATCCAATTTGGCCCGACAAACATTTTGGTCTTATTATTCAGACACCTTGTTTGGCAGTTCAATTCCATCGGTCTTCCCTTGAGGTAATGCCATCAGACACAAGTCTGAGCTTAGTAAGTGGCGTTTCTTGTGCCATCGGGCTGATCAATGTTTAATCATTTGTTGTTTGGAATTTATAGAAAGTGGGCCACGTGTCATTTGGCTTAAACCCATCCAGCCATCTACCAAAGTCAATTTGGTGGGTTAGAGATCACTCTTGTGAATGTTTATCCAAAGCTTGACGAGGTCGTAGAACCTCAAAAGTAATCCATGCTCATCTGTAGCGTCTCTCCTTTGCTTGTCGCCGGTGACCCTGTGCCGTCCACTCCCTTCCTTCTTTACTCTCCCCCTTTTCCCCCCTCCTCTTTTATCTCCCTCTTTAGTACCCTATGACAAGCCCCTTTCACTCTGTTGTTTTCTCACCCTCCTTTTTTGTATCCTCCTCATCTTCTCTACTTTGTACCTTTCATAAAAAAAAGTCCACTTTCTTTCAAGCCTTCCTAGCCACCTGGCCATCTTTCTTTTAACCTCCTTCTCTTGTCTTTCTCTGTGGTCCCCCAATCTTTACCTACCCAGCCCAGAGTCTTGATGGAGACCTCCAATACTGACCTGTCCCAAATTATATCTAAAATGATAAATCTGTCCCTCTTTGAAGACTCTCTGTCCCTCGAGAGTGAAAGTGCAGAAGAAGTGTCCATCAGTCCTTTAGTTGGGAAAGCTATTGCAGAGCGTCCTCTTAATCTCCAAGCTATCAGATCCATTTTGCTCCGAGCATGGAACCCAACTGGCAATCTAACAATTGCAGAAATACAAACCAACACATTTGTGTTCACTTTCAACAACCCTCGCGATTTCTATCGGGTTACCGTCCAAGCACCATGGTCAGTGCAAAACGGGGGTATTTGTAAAATACAACCGAGCTAAAAGGAAGAATTGCATTGGTTTTAATCACAACTTCCCGTTTTATCTGCAATTTACATTACAAGGCTAGTTTTCATACAATTTGATTAATCTATGATAAGTTGTATTGTTTTAGCTATTGTTTGTGCAGATCTCTGCTGTGTGGACTAGAGAGATGAACGTCAGGACAATTGGAATGTTGTAGTACAGACAAAAGAATTCAAAGCTAAAGTTTGAAGTTCGAGCGATCGACGATAGTTCGATCGATCGAAGGTTCGATCGCTTAAAGAAGGTTGAAGCGCTCGAGTTCCAAATGTTCAATCGATCGAGAAATGGTCGATCGATCGAACATGGTATTTTCAGAAACTTTCGCGTACGCAGCAGTTGCGGAATTGTAACCCTAGCCTTTAGGTTTTCTATATATATGAGCATTGTATACGTCCCAAAGGACGCCCAACTTTACTTTTAATCAGTTTTCATATAGAGAGAGAGAGTTTTTGCTTGTTTTGTAGGTTTAACGTTGGATTATGCTTAAGTTTTGAAGGATTCTACATTCAATACGAGTTTGTTAACATTCCAGGTTTCATATTATTGTTTATTTACATTCTGCTTACTTAATCTCATAGTTTAGTCTGTTACAATCATTAGTTTTCATAGGAGAAATAGGTATTCAATAGTTTTTCTATAATTTTCATGATTAAACTCGAGCCAAACGGTACTTTAATGAATCGTTACGTTAAACACCAACCTATGACACCCCAGACGATGTTTGAGTAGTCCTAGGGTTGGGAGAACACAATGAAACAGTGATCTCCAGCCTCTGCCATGCAGCAGAATAAATCCTGTATTCGATCGAACCAGAGATAGTCAAGCGATCGAAGGACATTTCGATCGATTGAGGGATGAAGGCTTTCGATCGATCGAACGATCGTCGATCGATCGAACTCTCTGATTCTTGAGGATGTTCCCTGCAGTATTTCAGGACCTTTTGTTTTTGAGATTTGTTATCATACTGTCCCTAAATGCTCAGTTTGTCAAAACAGTTTCTAAAATCAAGGCCCTAAGGCAATTTCTTTCAGTATATTTTGCAAACCACCTTCAATGCTAACACCATTGTAGGTGCGAGTCTTAACTATTGAATTAAACCGCTTTCACGTGTTTTAAGTTAACTGTGATGATATAGTCCCGGACATGAAAGGGCTATGGATTCTTTATTTTAAGAGAAATACGGCATACTGTAGGTAATGTACTCCTTAGTGCTTCAATGTAACTGCATGGTAGATGGCTGGGTCACAGTGGATTTGTGTGATCCCGACACTTCCTTTTATTAAGAAAAATCTGTTTTGAAATATTGCTTTAGTTAGCTATTTAGTTCTTTAGTTTAACTCAAATTACTTTCGTTAGTAGTCTTAGTTTGTGGAACTTTGTGTTCTGCACCATTATTAAATCTTATTGAATTTTTTTTTTCCCTTTCTTTTGAGTTTAGTCTAAGTTAATAGGTCAACACCTTCCCTGTGGGATCGACCTGGTCTTACCAGTTACTACTTGCACGTCTACCTACACTTGGGTATTGCACAAGAGCACATAAGAATATTCGCGTGTCAAGTTTTTGGCGCCATTGCCGGGGAAGGCGATGATCAATTCCTTAGATTACCTCAATCTTTCCTGATCTATTTCTGTTTTCCTTTTTCTTTGAGTTCTCTAGGTTTTCAATCTTCTTAGGTTCTCTCATTTATGTCCGATAGTTTCGTCCACGGAATTTTCAGAAATCCTCTATATTCATCTAATTCTTCCAGTTCTAGTAACCCTGTCACCACTCCAACTGAATCAATGGATGATAATCAGAGTGAACATGGTGACAATGTTGTGGTACCAGTTGATGATTCACTACGTCCGTTATGCGATCTCATGCAACCAGAACACGCACCTACGCCTTCTTGCATTCTCATTCCCCCACATGCTGGCGAATTTCAATTTCGCAATGGGATGATTCAACTCCTCCCAACATTTCATGGGATGGAAAGCGAGAAGGCATATCTACACGTTAAGGATTTCGAGGATGTTTGTAAAACATTCTCCCAAACTTGTCCTGTAGATGTGACACGCTTAATGTTATTTCCCTTCACCTTGAAGGATAAAGCGAAGACGTGGTTACTCACCCTAAAACCGAATTCAATCTTCACATGGCATGCGATGAACACTGCGTTTTTGAAGAAATTCTTTCCACCTCGCATGACCACAGAGCTAAAACGCCAAATGAGTTCATACAAGCAGAGGAGCAATGAAACCTTCACCCAAACTTGGGAGCGTTTCAAAGATTTGCTTCTCTCATGTCCCCACCACGGATATGAGAAATGGTGTACCATCAGTCACTTCTATGAAGGACTAAATGGTGAAACGAAAAAGTTGGTCGAAACTATGAGCTCTGGACCATTCCTTTGAAAGAACACCGAAGAGGCTGAAGCTCATTTTGAGTGGTTAGCTGAACATGCTCATGAATGGTCTAACTCTGAAGATACACCTCGAACTCAAATATCGAGTGTGGAAGATAAGAGTTTGTACCAATTGAAAAGTGAAGATCATCTGATGAACAAATACGAAGAACTGGCAAAGAAGGTAGAAGAACTAGGGATGCGAGGAGAGAGCTTTAGGCAGGTTATGCCTGAGGGACCATGCAGCACATGCAACATGTTGGGACATACAACTCAATACTGTCCCAATGTGCCGTATTTTCAAGAGCAGTCCCCTATGGAGATGAATGCCATGCAGGGTTTCCGAGGGGCGGAGAATTCCAACAATAACTTTCAAAGTAACAATAGATGGAATCACCCCTGTTTTGATTGGAGAAATAATGCTGGGACCCAAAATCAATATCAACAGCAGCCCTACAACAACAATCAATATCAAGGGCAAAACAATAGGCCGTCCCATCAATACAATCAAAACAGAACCAATAACTACAACCAAGCTCAACCCTCCAATGCACCACAGACCAATACCTATGAGCCACCACACAAGAAGGTACAAGAAGAAGAACCACGTGCTAATGCCAATCTAACGCAGCAACTCATACAGATGATGAGTAGAATGTCTGCCACGTTAGAAAGGATAGATGCACGGCAAGAGGGTTCAGGAGGAACATTCCCTGCCCAACCACTTCCGAACCCCAAGGGACATAACAATGGTCCTAACAATCAAGAACATGCTAAAGCCGTGACTATGCTGAGAAGCGGAAAAATCATAGAGAAAAGCATGCCTCTATCTACACCCAAAGTGTACAAAGAGGAGGAAGTGGTGGATAATGAGCTTGAGCAACCATCTACTCAAGAGGAGGAGCCATCTACTAATGACGAGGCAATAAAGGCAAACATTGAAGCTCCTAGAGTAGAGGAAGAAGTTGAGCAAAGGCCTGGAAAGGAGTCTGTTGAGGATGAACCACCAAAATACCCTTTTCCTGCACCTTATCCTCAACGGTTGAAGAAACCCAAGAATGAGACGAAGAATCAGGAGTTTCTGGAATTGTTTAAACAAGTCAAAATTAACCTTCTTCTCCTAGATGTTATCAAGCAAGTGCCGGCCTATGCTAAGTATCTCAAAGATCTATGCACGGTAAAGAGGAGGCAAAGTGTGAAGAAACATGCTTATGTCGCGTGCCAAGCAAGTGCGATCATTCAAAATGAGTTGCCACCAAAACTCAAAGACCTCGGTACACCTACGGTCTCATGTAGAATTGGGAATCAAAGGATAGATAACGCACTCTTCGATCTAGGAGCAAGCGTGAACCTGCTGCCATATTCAGTCTATAAACAGCTAGGGTTGGGTGAACTCAAACCCACCCGAGTCGCTTTGCAATTGGCAGACAGATCTGTGAAGTACCCTAGAGGGGTGTTAGAGGACGTCCTTGTCCAAATAGACTCTTTTGTCTTTTCGGTTGATTTCGTGATATTGGACACAGAACTTGTGTCTAATCCTGGTACACACATCCCGGTTATCTTTGGACGTCCATTCCCCAACACTATTGATGCCACGATCAAGAATAAAAGTGGTATCATGACTATCGTATTCGGGAACATGACATTGAATGTCAAATTTTTTTCTAATCCCCGACCTGAAGAATACGATGATGAGGAAGAAATTCATTACATTGACACAGTCATTGAAGAGGAAGTTGACTTGGTCGACTACAAAGATCCTTTGGAAGTTATGATGACTCAATTTGGCTATATCTATCAGCCTGCCAAGTCAACTCCATTGGATGCTGACCTGAACCAGATGTGTCTTATGATGGATACGATAGAGGAGGATAGAGCAGAATGCATGTGGGTAATGCTATATGAACAATTGCCTCCTAAAACTAAGTTGGCAATGCCTTCTAGTTTTCAGTTTCCGGAGTTAGAGTTAAAGGAGCTACCCAAAGAGCTAAAATATGCATTCCTAGGGACAGGAAAAACGTATCCTGTGATCATTTCATCTGCTTTAACTCATGAACATGAAGGTAAGCTAGTGCAAATGCTGACCAAGCATAAGGATGCTATGGGATGGACGATTGCTGACCTCAAAGGCATCAGCCCATCCATATGCACTCATAAGATATATCTGGAGGAAGACGCTAGACCTTCAAGACAAATGCAAAGGCATTTGAATCCCAACATGTAAGTGTTGGAAAAACCGGTTTAAGTTCTAAGTTTAAACGCGCAGCGGAAAAATCAAGTTATAAAACTTAATTGGCATGCTCGGATCTACTACCCATCAACTCTATAGATGTGCACAAGAGGGGACAAGAATTATACCTTAGTGTCTTGAACCCAATTCTGAAATCTTCAACTTCCAGTAGCCTCCACTAGATGGCCTTCACTCTTATGACTCCTATGGATGCTCGCAGGAAGGACTAGGGTTGGTGGGAACCCTAATGGAGAGGAAGGAGAAGGTTTGGGACTCTAAAACAGTTTCTGCAGCTTCTGACGTTCAAAACGACGAACAACCTCTTTTTTAGAACACAGCTGCCCTATTTATAGATTCCCAGAACCGACCTAGATCTCGAGCGATCGAAGTGGCTTTGATCGATCGAACATTCGATCGATCGAACCATCTTCAATCGATCGAACCTGTCTAGACTTCAATCGATCGAGACAACTTCGATCGATCGAACCTGTCTTGACATCATCCTCATTTGCCTTTCCAAGCATCCTAGCGGAGCTAGGAGTGGGACCTCCTAGGCTCTTTATTGTTGGCTCAGATTAGTTGATTAACTCCCATTACCAAACTCTTTGATCAGCAAATTAATCGACTGATCAGTTAACGTTTACTCCACTATAAAACGATAACTGAACTCCAACGCAAAAGAACATATCCGAAGCGATAACTAGACTTGTATGTTGTACTAATGTCCCTCTACCGTCAGCATTCGCAATCATATTCAGGTAGTCGGATAAACAGTTACTGTCAACCTGAATCATGATTACTTCTTATAATCCTTGAGTCCCATTCACCTCTCATGATTACCAAACATGTTGATAACTCTTATCAACAAGACTGCAGTACTCAGTAATCGACTTGGTGACATTCTCAAGGGAATGCTTACTCTGAAACAGAGGGTGGATTCTGTCTTGACAATATATGTTCACAACCCTATGAATATGACATACCCAAGATACCCAGGTGTTGATCTTCTATTGACCTCACTGATTGGTAAGTCAAAGCAGTCATATCTACAGTCTGTGTTCATAATCGTCTCAAGATTGAGAACACGTACCTTACACAAGTTATGAGTTCCTATCGACTGATTGACAGCCTTGAGCGTCAATAGGAAACTCAGGTCCGTCAATGCACTATAAGCACTAGCATATTAACTAAGAGTTACACTCTAGTGATTTGAGATTGATCACTCCATCCAATGGTAGTTAATCATGCTATAGTGTAAACCTGATGAGATATCCTAGTCTCAACATCCACTGTGACATGTTTTAAGTAACAAAGAATAGCAATTCGTATCTCACTTGTATGTATCTCATACATACACGCATTACTTACTATGATACTTAAGGATAACAATCATCTCATGAAAGAAACATACATAACAAAATGTAAAGCTGATATCCATATATTAAAATGTCAATGTCTCCTATATAAAGTAATGGTTTGAGGGCACAAATCCAACAAACTCCCACTTGCACTCACAACCATACAGGATTACATCTGAGACCTAGACTATCTAGATGACGATCAAAGACCTTTTGTGGCAAGGCCTTTGTAAACGGATCAGCAAGATTGTCGGCGGTGGCAATCTTGGTGACAGTCACATCTCCACGTTGAACAATATCTCGGATAAGATGATATTTCCGCTCTACGTGCTTTCCCTTTCCGTGGTTCCTTGGATCCTTGGACTGAGCCACTGCCCCACTATTATCACAATAAAGTGTAATAGGTGACAGCGACGCTGGTACTACCTCGAGCTCCATAAGGAACTTCTTGAGCCAAACAGCTTCCTTTGCGGCTTCACAAGCAGCCACATACTCAGCTTTTGTAGTTGAGTCTGCAATGCATTTCTGCTTAATGCTCCTCCAACTGACAGCACCACCTCCCAAGGTAAAGAGATGACCGAACGTCGATTTCCTCGAATCTTTATCTGACATAAAGTCCGAGTCAGTGTATCCTACTGGAATTAACTCACTACCACCGTACATAAGCATGTAATCTTTAGTCCTTCTCAAGTACTTAAGAATGTGCTTGACGGCTGTCCAGTGCTCTGGACCTGGATTCGACTGATATCTGCTAACCATGCCAACGGCAAAGCAAATATCTGGTCTAGTGCATAACATCGCATACATAAGACTTCCCACTGCTGAAGCATAGGGAACTCCTATCATGCGATTCCTCTCCTCCTATGTCTTTGGACACTGGTCCTTGGAGAACGCTAAACCATGCCTGAAAGGTAACAAACCTTTCTTCGAATTATCCATTGAAAACTTAGTTAGCACCTTATCGATATAACCAGCTTGAGAAAATCCCATTATCTTTTGCTTGCGATCCCGAAAGAGCTTTATCCCAAGAATATAGCTCGCCTCTCCTAGATCCTTCATATCGAAAGTACTAGCTAGCCAAACCTTGACCGTTGACAATGCCGCTACATCATTCCCAATGAGTAGAATATCGTCAACGTAAAGCACAAGAAAGGCCATCACTTTCCCTTCACACTTCTTGTATACACAAGGTTCATCCAGATTCTGTATGAAACCAAACGACTAGACCACTTGGTCAAATCGGATGTTCCAACTCCTGGATGCCTGCTTAAGCCCATAAATGGACTTTTGTAGCTTGCATACCAAGTTACCTTTCCGACCAGCTATGAACCCTTTTGGTTGTTGCATATAGATGTCCTCCTCAAGATTGCCATTCAAGAATGCAGTCTTGACGTCCATCTGCCAGATCTCATAATCTAGGCATGCAGCAATGGATAAGAGTATTCTGATGGACTTGAGCATGGCTACCGGCGAGAAGGTTTCCTCATAGTCAATGCCCTCCTTCTGAGTATAACCTTTCGCTACAAGCCTAGCCTTAAAGGTCTCAACCTTTCCATCAGATGCTCTTTTCCTCTTGTAGACCCACTTACAACCAATGGGTTTAATATTGGCTGGAAGTTCTACAAGATCCCAGACCTGATTAGAATCCATAGATTCTAATTCAGCCTTCATAGCTTTAGCCCAATGTTCTGAATCAACATCAGTCATTGCCTCTTCGTATATGGCAGGATCAGATTCAGATTCTATGGAGACAGCTTCAAAAACTTCTCCTAAGAATATGTATCTATCAGGCTGGCTGATAATCCTCCCACTATGATGAGGTACCGGTGCGGAAATGGGTGAAGAAGTGGTATTTTCTTGATTTATATCGTTATCAACTACGGGTTGGACTGAGGGCTCTCCTTCTATCTCTCTAAGATCTATCCTTCCCTTAGGTTTATGGTTCATGATATAGTCATCCTCCAAGAAAACAGCATTCGTACTAACAAACACTTTCTGCTCTCTTGGATCATAAAAATACCATCCATAAGTACCCTTTGGATACCCTACGAAGTAACATACTTCCGATCTAGAATCCAACTTGCTCATCTTTCCTTTCAGCACATGTGCCGGACACCCCCATATCCGGAGATGTTGCAAAGAAGGCTTGCGCCCAATCTACATCTCTCGTGGTGTCCTGGGAACATATTTGCTTGGTACTAGATTTAGTATGTACGCAGCGGTTTCCAAAGCATAACCCCAAAGGAATAATGGCTACTCCGAGTAACTCATCATCGACCTAGTCATGTCTAAAAGAGTCTGATTCCTTCTCTCTGCTACACCGTTCTGCTGAGGCGTACCAGGTGCAGTCAACTGTTACAGAATCCCATTCTGTACGAGGTGATCAATAAACTCATTAGAGAGGTACTCGCCACCTCGATCAGATCGAATGACTTTGATATGTGAGCCTAATTGCTTCTCCACTTCAGCCCTAAACTCTTTGAACTTTTCAAAGGCTTCAGACTTGTGCTGCATTAGGTACACATATCCATACCTAGAGTGGTCATCGGTAAATGTTATGAAATACTCATAACCACCCCTTGCTCTAATATTTATTGGTCCACATACATCAGTATGAACTAATTCCAACAATGCATTGGTCCTATTGCCCTTTGCGGGAAAGGGCCTTTTGGTCATCTTACCCTCTAAACAAGACTCACAGACTTCCATTGGTTCGAGAACCAAATCGCCTAAGATCCCTTCTTTGACTAGTCTGCCAATCCTATTTAGATTGATATGGCCAAGCCTCATGTGCCAAAGCCTTGTTGGATTAGTGGAAGGTTCTTTTCTTTTAGATGGTA
The DNA here is from genome assembly GCA_033977485.1 of Hydrangea macrophylla. NCBI lineage: Eukaryota > Viridiplantae > Streptophyta > Magnoliopsida > Cornales > Hydrangeaceae > Hydrangea > Hydrangea macrophylla. The sequence goes on from CM066992.1 coordinate 23,247,959, forward strand.
TAGTTACCATTGAGTTATTAAGTTCCAAGCAAGAATCTTTAGAAATATTGGGAGTAATCACATACAAACCATTTGATTTAACACCAGAACATATAAAAGAACTATTTCTTTTAATCACAACTTCAGTTCCAAAAAGAAAAGAATAACCATTATTCGATAAATTAGAAACTGAAATTAAATTACATCTCATTAAAGGGACGTAAAGTACATCTGATAAAATCAAAACTTTATTGTCTAGAAATTCTAAAACTATGACTCCTATAGCAACCGCAGAAACGGTTGCGGTAGAACCTAGAGCAAGTACGATTTCCCCATCACTGCACCTCCTGGTTGATCTGAACCCCTGCAATGAATTACAGATATGGTTAGTCGCACTAGAATCAATGCACCAAGTGTTTAAAGTATCCGTTATAAAACTTACTTCAATCACATGTGATTAAATCATACCTTGAACTCTTGTAGCTAAGAATTCTGGACAGTTCCTCTTCCAGTGGCCCTTCTCACCGTATTGGAAACACTTTCCTTTGCCTTGGCCACCCACCTTCCCTTTGCCCTTACCTTTTCCCTTAGATTTTGCAATCTTAGGGACTGGTCCAACACTTGAACCACCAGTGCTAGCTTTCTTCTTCCCTTTCTTTCCTTTCGGCACAGATCGGGAGGAGGAAGCGCTTTTCTCAACGTTCAAAACGTTGACCCAAGGTTTGATCACCCCTTCCGCTGCCAAAAGAGAACTCATCAATTCGCTCATTGAAAAATTCATTTGATTCATATTATAGTTAAGTTTAAATTGAGCGAATGAAGGCGACAGCGAATTAAGGATCATATCAACTTGGGTCTGTGCATCGATGTTGGCACCTAGGGTCTCCAGCTCGTTTAAATAACCAATCATTTTTAAAACATGTTCCTTGACTGGAGTCCCTTCCGACATCTTTGCACTCATTATCTTTTGCATGGCTACCTGTCTGGCAGGCCTGCCATGCTCCCCAAACATCTTTTTCAGGGATGTGATAATGTCACTGGCAGAATCATTCGATTGGAATTGGTGTTGCAATACACCAGCCATTGAGACCAGAATATAGCAACGAGCCATTCCATTCGACTTCTTCTATTTGTCGAACTCGCGTCTGGCAGCTGCCGAAGCATTTGCTGCGGGTTCTTCGGGGCATGGGGTGGTGAGGACATATATGTGATCCTCCGCAGTTAACACGATGTCAAGGTTACGTTTCCATTCAGTGTAGTTGTTTCCAGTTAACTTGTTTTGAGTGAGTATGGTGGCAAGTGGACTAAATGCAGATCCAGACATTATGATTACTGAAAATCAAACAAACAAAATAACTATGGATATCAGGATTTGACAGTTTGAAATAAAAGAATCCTTAAAACTTTTATTTTAAAACAAAGTCGCCGGAATATCGAAACAAAAGAATAAAGCCTCCGTGTGGAGGTCAATTTTCTATTTTTCGATTAATCAAGACTTGTCCGCTATGCAACTCTTGCAAAAACAAGTTATGACTCCCGATCCCTTTTGATCTCTAAGTTTCTGAACAATGCCCCGTGTGGGATCCCTTATCCATAGCTTACCTAGTGTGTACCATTAACTAGGATCCAATCACAACCGTCTCAAGTAGCGCCTCCGTGTGGTGGTCACCCTCTAACACGTCTGATTGATCCTATCATAAGAAGTTCACATCTAGTAACCAATGAGTAATGCACCCTCCGTATGGAATGATCACCCCTGACGAGGTGACACAGAATGCACCACTCATCTTACAGTGAACCGTTAATGGAAGATCGTGGGTGTAATTAATAAGACCCTCTCCCACTAGTTTTAGTAAAAAGGATTTTGCTTTTTGAGAAAATCTGTTTCTACACACTTCCCATAAACATCTAATGTTTACTAATGTGTTGAAAACGGTTTTTGAATTTTATTTTAGAAAACTTGTTTTACGTGCATGCGACAATGTATTATACGCCAATCACAAACCAAGCACATAAAACAAAAAACTAAAATGAAATATAGGCATTCAAACAAGGCCTCTATCTCCCATGTTCGATCGATCGAACCCGCCTTGCATCCCATGCAATCACAGATTTGTATTCTGCTGCGATAACACTGCAGAAACAGATCTGTGACAATGCCGTTTTGAAAACAGTTCTAAAATTAACATGCAAATCAATATAGTGTTCCAAAAACGCATCTATAGATCCAAACGAGCGTGGCTCTGATACCAATTGTTGGAAAAATCGGTTTAAGTTTTAAGTTTAAACGCGCAGCGGAAAAATAAAGTTATAAAACTTAATTGGCATGCCCGGATCTACTACCCATCAACTCTATAGATGCGCACAAGAGGGGACACGAATTATACCTTAGTGTCTTGAACCCAATTCTGAAATCTTCAACTTCCAGCAGCCTCCACTAGATGGCCATCACTCTTATGACTCCTATGGATGCTCGCAGGAAGGACTAGGGTTGGTGGGAACCCTAATGGAGAGGAAGTAGAAGGTTTGGGACTCTAAAACAGTTTCTGCAGCTTCTGACGTTCAAAACGACGAACAACCTCTTTTTTAGAACGCAGCTGCCCTATTTATAGATTCCCAGAACCGACCTAGATCTCGAGCGATCGAAGTGGCTTCGATCGATCGAACATTCTATCGATCAAACCATCTTCATTCGATCAAACCTGTCTAGACTTCAATCAATCGAGACAACTTTGATCGATCGAACCTGTCTTGACATCATCCTCATTTGCCTTTCCAAGCATCCTAGCGGAGCTAAGACTGGGACCTCCTAGGCTCTTTATTGTTGGCTCAGATTAGTTGATTAACTCCCATGATCAAACTCTTTGATCAGCAAATTAATCGACTGATCAGTTAACGTTTACTCCACTATAAAATGATAACTGAACTCCAATACAAAAGAACATATCCAAAGCGATAACTAGACTTGTATGTTGTACTAATGTCCCTCTACCGTCAGCATTCGCAATCATATTCAGGTAGTCGGATAAACAGTTACTGTCAACCTGAATCATGATTACTTCTTATAATCCTTGAGTCCCATTCACCTCTCATGATTACCAAACATGTTGATAACTCTTATCAACAAGACTGCAGTACTCAATAATCGACTTGGTGACATTCTCAAGGGAATGCTTACTCTGAAACAGAGGGTAGATTCTGTCTTGACAATATATGTTCACAACCCTATGAATATGACATACCCAAGATACCCAGGTGTTGATCTTCTATAGACCTCACTGATTGGTAAGTCAAAGCAGTCATATCTACAGTCTGTGTTCATAATCGTCTCAAGATTGAGAACACGTACCTTACACAAGTTATGAGTTCCTATCGACTGATTGACAGCCTTGAGCGTCAATAGGAAACTCAGGTCCGTTAATGCACTATAAGCACTAGCATATTAACTAAGAGTTACACTCTAGTGATTTGAGATTGATCACTCCATCCAATGGTAGTTAATCATGCTACAGTGTAAACCTGATGAGATATCCTAGTCTCAACATCCACTGTGACATGTTCTAAGTAACTAAGAATAGCAATTCGTATCTCACTTGTATGTATCTCATACATACACGCATTACTTACTATGATACTTAAGGATAACAATCATCTCATGAAAGAAACATACATAACAAAATGTAAAGCTGATATCCATATATTAAAATGTCAATGTCTCCTATATAAAGTAATGGTTTGAGGGCACAAACCCAATAGCAAGAAGTAGTTAAAAAGGAAGTGCTCAAACTACTTGATGTTGGGATGATTTATCCGATATCTGATAGTCCTTGGGTCAGTCCACAAGTGGTTCCAAAGAAAGCAGGCATAACGGTCATCCCAAACAAAGATGGTGAATTGATACCAACACGTGTCCCCACTGGATGGAGGATGTGTATTGACTACAGAAAGTTGAATACTGTGACCCGAAAAGACCATTTTCCTTTGCCATTCATGGATCGAATGCTAGAACGTGTGGCAGGTCACAAGTATTACTGCATTTTGGATGGATATAGTGGATATAACCAAATTGAAATTGCTCCTAAAGATCAGGAGAAAACCACATTCACTTGTCCATTTGGTACATTTGCCTACCGTCAAATGCCGTTTGGCTTATGTAATGCACCGGCTACCTTTCAGCGGTGCATGCTAAGCATATTCAGTGACATGGTCGAACACATCCTTGAAGTCTTCATGGATGATTTTTCAGTGTTTGGCCATAGCTTTGAAGATTGCCTCAGCAATCTCGAGCATGTATTAATGCGATGTGAGGATAAACACCTAGTTTTGAATTAGGAAAAGTGTCACTTTATGGTGACCAAGGGAATAGTCCTTGGCCATATAATCTCCGATGAAGGAATCCAAGTGGATAAGGCCAAAATCGACATAATCTCAAATCTACCTGTCCCCCGTACAGTGAGAGACATCCGTTCGTTCTTGGGGCATGCGGGATTTTATCGTCGGTTTATCTAGAACTTCAGTGCAATCTCTCGACCTCTTTGTCAACTGCTTGTCAAAGATGCACCATTCGAGTGGTCAAAAAGTTGCCAAAAGTCCTTCGAGAATCTAAAAGAGCTCCTCACCATCGCACCTATAATACAGGCACCCGACTGGAGTTTGCCTTTCGAATTAATGTGCGATGCTAGTGATTACGCCATTGGCGCGGTCCTAGGCCAGAGAAAGGACAGTAAGCCATATGTGATATACTATGCCAGTCGAACTTTGAATGAAGCTCAAATGAATTATACAACTACTGAAAAGGAGCTGCTGGCTGTAGTATTCACCTTGGATAAGTTTAGGTCTTATCTGATAGGGTCACCAATCGTCTGTTTTATAGATCACTCGGCCCTCAAGTATCTACTGTCTAAGAAAGACGCTAAACAACGGCTCATTCGCTGGATACTCTTACTCCAAGAGTTTGATCTAACAATCAAAGATAAGAAAGGAGTAGAGAATGTGGTTGCGGACCATTTGTCACGATTGACTTTTGTCGACAATGCTGAATCCCAATCCATTAAGGATGAGTTCCCGGACGAACAGCTACTGGCAGTAAGTGGTCTGCCTTGGTATGCTGATATCGTGAACTACCTTGTCACGGGAGAAACCCCGAATCATTGGTCAAACCAAGATAGAAAGCGGTTCCTCTCGTTCGCGCGTCATTTCTTTTTTGATGACCCATATCTTTTCAAGTACTGTGCTGATCAGGTTATCAGGTGCTGCATCCCCAATGAGGATATAACCGTAATTTTAGCATCATGCCATTCTGAGGCATGCGGTGGCCACTTCGCTTCACAGAAGACCGCACAAAAAGTTCTACAAAGCGGTTTTTACTGGCCCACAATTTTTAAAGATGCGTATTCCTTTTGCAAGACATGCCAACGCTGTCAAAAGCTTGGAACTATTTCTAAAAGGAATTCTATGCCTTTAACCCCTATCATCATAATTGAGATATTCGATTGTTGGGGCATAGATTTTATGGGCCCATTTGCCAAGTCTAATAACTGTGAATACATACTCCTTGCCGTAGAGTATGTGTCAAAAATGGGTTGAAGCAATACCAACGAGACACAATGACCACAGAACGGTCATGTCCTTTCTAAGAGAGCATATCTTGTCTCGTTTTGGAACTCCGAAAGCTTTACTAAGTGACCAAGGCAAGCATTTCTGCAATAGGCCTTTGGAGTCACTTCTCAAGAAATACAGAGTCCACCATAAAATCGCTCTTGCCTATCATCCACAGTCGAATGGGCAAGCGGAATTGGCTAATCGAGAAATCAAGCATATTCTCAAAAAGACGGTTAGCTCCAACCGAAAGGACTGGGCATACAAGCTGACCGACGCTTTATGGGCATACCGTACTGCCTACAAGACGAATCTAGGTATGTCCCCGTATAGATTGGTTTACGGGAAAGCTTTCCACCTCCCGGTTGAAATTGAGCATAAAGCTTACTGGGCGACACGCTCATTGAACTTTGATATCCAAGAGGGAGGTCAGTTACGCAAGCTCCAACTTGCAGAGCTAGAGGAAATACGACGAGATGCGTATGACTCTGCAAGGTTGCATAAGGAAAGGTTGAAGGCTCGCCACGATCGTACGATCTTTCGTAAATCATTTGAGCCGGGGCAGAAAGTTTTGCTGTATGACTCTCGCCTCCACCTTTTCCCAGGAAAGCTCCATTCTCGTTAGACAGGCCCGTTCATTGTAAAAACTGTCTTTCCACACAGGGCAGTTGAGCTCGTCAATCCAAAGAACGATGATAGTTTCAAGGTCAATGGCCAGAGGTTGAAACCGTTCTTGGAGAACTTCCAAACTGAAGTTGAGCACATCCAGCTGGATGAGCCCAACTATTCTCCCACTTAAAATCCAAAGTGGAGTTCCATATTGTTGTTGTATTCCTTATCTTTCCCTGCATTTTAGTTTCTCTCTGTTGTTGTATTCTGTTGTCGCCGATCCATCACTTTCTGCTCTACTTACTGCTGATCTTCCATCCACTTCTGCTGCTGTTGCACCTGCTACTACACCACTGCCACCTGCACCCATTGACATTCCTTCTGACGTGGCTGATGATGATCCGTCGGGAGCCGTGTAGCATTTTCTGGGAAGGGGGTGGAGTTATTGTACTTTTGATTATCTGTTTATTTTTGTTGTACTATTTTTGGTGGGTGTGTTATGGTTGGACATGTGGGATAGTTCTTTATTTTGGTTAGTTTGGTTATGTATGAACATTATTTATCACTGCTTTTATTTTATTCCTTTACCATTCCAGTGGTTTGTATTGTTTGGATAATGGTTTTATTGCTTTATCTTTATCTATTGATCCTTGTTGTTTTGGAGATTGTGTTCTATATTTCTATGCCAGGTTGCTATGCTTGTTATCATCGCGTTGCTCTAGACAGGTGATACCCATCTGTTTTAATTATTGAAAATCAACTTCTAGGGACTTTGTTGTTTTCAGTTGGGGGTAGGGGATACTAATAGATAGGTATACACCCATAATGATCATATTTTGCACTTGGATATGTCTTAAATTTAATTAGAATGCGGTTTGGTAAAATTTTGAAAATTTTTAATATTGAATCTTATTGATAGAATAACTCTGAATAATCTCTCCTGCTTGTTAATTAGGCGATAACACATTTGTAGTATTCTCATCTTTTTATGGATTAAGTTCACGCGTTTTCTGTTATCACTGAGATGGATTGCATGTGTGAAGCTATTATGTACCCAATACTTTTATGCATTAATTGGCAGCTATGTAGAAAACCTGAAAACTGAGTTAATATGACTATTGTGCCTAAAGAACAAGAAGTGGAAGCTAATAACCCTTAGTGAGCTATTGAGCCAATCGTCATTTCTGAGGGAATTCTCATACAATTTCGAATGGTCTTTCTTGTTTATACTTAGTAAATTCGTTGTAAATGTCTCAATTTTTCTTTAAAAGTTTTGACTGCTTGTTAGAGGAGAACGTTCAGGATTTACCAATTACACTCAATGAACACTTAAGTGCTAAAAATTGAAAGTTGAGAAAATGATTTAAGCCATCGTTTACCCATTCTTTAACCTGATATAGCTTTCACCTACATTCATTGAAATGTTTCATCCCTGATCCCACACCAACTAAATATTTCCAATATGATTACAAAGAATCCAAGTCCTTGATCTATACCTTGACCTCAATGAGCCGTATTATACATTTATTAAGAATGAAGTCATCAAAGTAGGTGAAGTGGAAGGAAGTAGTTGTGGGTCAGTTCATTCAAAAAAAAAGATGAATGATGAATGAAGGAAAGAAAAAAGAGCATATGAAATGAATGGGAGATTGGGTTGAGAGATGAAAAGAATAAAAAGAGAAGTTGAAATTCCATCACATACTGAAAGGCACATTCTTCTCTACAACACCCTCACCTACTAACTAAAAGCCGAAATTCAAAGTCTTAAAGATTCTTAACAATTAATTTGAACATGGAAGTGTGAATTGAGTTATCCACGGTATTTCGCTCCTCTAGTAAGTAGTGTTCTATTCATGAGACTGTATACTCTTAAATGTCCGTTTTTCATAGAGTCAAGTGTGGAAGCATTAGCACCCAGAATATCAGCCTTATCAAAGCTTTCATATGGTGTGCGGTCATTGTAAAGCAAGTTTCTGAGAGACGTTCTTTTTTAGTGTGACCAATGTGAGAGTTGAGCTGAAACTGCGAGTTTTTCAAGGCGCAATAGTCTAAATAACTCTTAATAGGGTTGGAAGTATGGTTGTTAAACTCACACACACACGGGTGCATGATGGTGATACATATGTTATATTTTACTTGGTGATATAAGGGAGCATGTGGATTTCTTTCATGGGTTGATTGAGGTTAGTATATCTCTGTAGAGTCAAAGTAACAGTTTAATGGAGGGGAAATTCTACAAGTTATTCTAAATCTTTTTGTGCTTAAAATTGGAGAATTTTGTGGGTATATTCACTGCAAACCCTCACGAGACAACACTCGTCCACTAGGGGGAACCTAGGGGTTTAACGGCCTGTTGCATTCGCTAAATGCAACCGCGATTCCTGCGAAAGTGAGTTAGGAATTTTCTCTCTCTCTTAGTTTGGGTTGTTTTTAGTTTTCCTTTGTTTTTCTTAGTCGTGGTAGTATTAGTTTAGTAGTTTTTATTTTCGCTTTATCGCTAGGGACTAGCAATAAGCTAGTTGGGGGTTGTGCAAAGCGGGGGTATTTATAAAATACAACCGCGCTAAAAGGAAGAATAGCATTGGTTTTAATCACAACTTCCCGTTTTATCTGCAATTTGCATTACAAGGCTAGTTTTCATACAATTTGATTAATGATAAGTTGTATAGTTTTAGCAATTGTTTGTGCATATCTCTGCTGTGTAGACTAGAGAGATGAACGTTAGGACGACTGGAATGCTGTAGTGCAGACAAAAGAATTCAAAGCTAAAGTTTGAAGTTCGAGCGATCGACGATAGTTCGATCGATCAAAGGTTCGATCGCTTAAAGAAGGTTGAAGCGCTCGAGTTCCAAATGTTCAATCGATCGAGAAATGGTCGATCGATCGAACATGGTATTTTTAGAAACTTTCGCGTACGCAGCAGTTGCGGAATTGTAACCCTAGCCTTTAGGTTTTCTATATATATGAGCATTGTATACGTCCCAAAGGACGCCCAACTTTACTTTTAATCAGTTTTCATATAGAGAGAGAGAGAGAGTTTTTGCTTGTTTTGTAGGTTTAACATTGGATTATGCTTAAGTTTTGAAGGATTCTACATTCAATACGAGTTCTTCAACATTCCAGGTTTTATATTATTATTTATTTACATTCTGCTTACTTAATCTCATAGTTTAGTCTGTTACAATCATTAGTTTTCATAGGAGAAATAGGTATTCAATAGTTTTTCTATAATTTTCATGATTAAACTCGAGCCAAACGGTACTTTAATGAATCGTTACGTTAAACACCAACCTGTGACACCCCAGACGATGTCTGAGTAGTCCTAGGGTTGGGAGAACACAATGAAATAGTGATCTCCAACCTCTGCCATGCAGCAGAATAAATCCTGTATTCGATCGAACCAGAGATAGTCAAGCGATCGAAGGACATTTCGATCGATTGAGGGATGAAGGCTTTCAATTGATCGAACTCTCTGATTCTTGAGGATGTTCCCTGCAGTATTTCAGGACCTTTTGTTTTTGAGATTTGTTATTATACTGTCCCTAAATGCTCAGTTTGTCAAAATAGTTTCTAAAATCAAGGCCCTAAGGCAATTTCTTTCAATATATTTTGCAAACCACCTTCAATGCTAACACCATTGTAGGTGCGAGTCTTAACTATTGAATTAAACCGCTTTCACGTGTTTTAAGTTAACTGTGATGATATAGTCCCAGACATGAAAGGGCTATGGATTTTTTATTTTAAGAGAAATACGACAGACTGTAGGTAATGTACTCCTTAGTGCTTCAATGTAACTGTATGGTAGATGGCTGGGTCACAGTGGATTTGTGTGATCCCGACACTTCCTTTTATTAAGAAAAATCTGTTTTGAAATATTGCTTTAGTTAGCTATTTAGTTCTTTAGTTTAATTCAAATTGCTTTCGTTAGTAGTCATAGTTTGTGGAACTTTGTGTTCTGCACCATTATTAAATCTTATTGAATTTTTTTTTCCCTTTCTTTTGAGTTTAGTCTAAGTTAATAGGTCAACACCTTCCCTGTGGGATCGACCTGGTCTTACCAGTTACTACTTGCACGTCTACCTATACTTGGGTGTAGACACCCCATTTTTTCGGCTATCAGATTTAGGAGACCCATAGCTTGGTGGTTCACAATGATTGTAAAAGACTCAAAAGGACTCCTAGAAGTCAGCTCTATCTCTCAGAATGCTCAGATTGACCAAAATGCCCCTGAAAGCCCGAAGACTCCCAGATTTGGTCCCGAAGTTCTGAAAATATTCTTTGTCATAAGAAAAATGATAAAATGAGATTTTAAGTAAAACTGGATGAAATCGTCAGCTCCCAGAGACCCCCGGAAGTCACGGAAGTTCCCCGAAAGTCCCCGTTGACCGGTTTGACCAAGGTTTGACCAGAGTTTGACCAAAATCGTCCGAATTCACCGGAATCATTAGAAAAGTATTAAAATGAGTTTTAAAAGAGAATCGAGCGAAAACGTCGGCTCCTGGGAGCTCCCGGAGGTTCCCAGAACTTCCGGGGAATCCCAAGTTTGACCAGTTTGACCAAGATTTGACTTTGGAATCGGGGCACCGAAACAATTTTCAAATATTTTTCATGGATACTAGAGGTCAATAGCTTTCCAACGGTATATCGCACATAATTCCTGGATTTAAAACGAATTTATTTTGAATTTTCGAAGGCAAAAAAGGCGATCAAATCAGCATTTATCGCGAATACCGCAAAACTTTTCAAAGTGACCTATACCCAAACTATTTTGTATGTAAAGTAGACTCCATTACCTTTCCAACGGTATATCACAACCTCAATTTGGAGTTCGTATGCATTTTCTGTGAATTTCGGACAAAATAGGGCCTTTTCGCGAATACCGGAACCTCTGGGGGCCTAAACGTAATTTTCTGGGCTTCTGAGGAGCAGTGCCGCCGCGGCACTCAACCCTCGCAGAGTCTATTTTTGTAATTTTTTTGGGGGTCCATTTTGATTATTTGAAAGCCAAAACGACATAGTTTTGTGTTCACAGTTGTTTGGGACCAATGGGAGTACTTCTAAAACTCCAAAACCACCCCAAATTGGCCTATTTAAACCCCCCATTGCTCTTCATTTTGGGGGGGCCAAGTGCAAAGCTTGAAAAGTTGTAGAGAAGAAGAGAGATAGAGATAGGTTTAGAAGAAAGAAAGGGAGCTTCTCCCATTGATTTTCCATAAGAAAGTGAGTTTTATTCTTGTTTTCTTCCATTATCCTTCTATATACTTCACATTCAAAGTCCATTCCAACCCTCATTCTTGAGCATCCATGAGATAGGAAGCTACTTCCATGTCCAAATGCCAAAATCTATGAGTGAAACACCAAGCTACAAGTCCAAAATCACATTGATTATCATCTATTGATTGCTATTTACTTGCTTGTTTATATATATGTTCATCCCTTCTTACCTCATTTCTTTTTATTTTTTTTTATTTACTTACTAGTTCATCATCATCTAAATGATGACATGAAGTTTGGGGTGAGTGAATCCTTATGGATAGTAGCTCTTGACCTCAAAAACATGTTTGATAGATGATGATCATAACTTCAATACATCCAAGGTATTCTTGAAGTGTATTGAAGTTATGTTCTAATAAAAATAAATCTTTCCAACAATCTTGGAGGTTCTTGATGATGAGTTTGATGTTGAAATTTCAAGTGGCTATAATCTTCATTGAGTATTGAAAATATGCTTTCAAAACATCTACTTCAAAACCCCTCCTAAAATCCCTCATTTTAATCTCAAGAAAGAAAACTCTAGTTTTTCCCAAAACTTTCAAAACAGTGAGTCAAAACAGTGAGTGAGCTGAGTTCAAAGATTTCTCTAGAACTCAATACTCAACATATAGATGCAAGGCCACTTGGAAAGTCTTCCTAACTCATTGGAGAACACCCATGATTTTTGGTTTGACTTGGAAGTACTTGAAAATGGTCCATTTGGACCCAAACATTCCTTCCAGACATTCTGTCTTTGCTATCACAGCAGCTAGGTCCACTTCCAACTTGTTTTACAGAAACGTTTTCCAAAAGGGGTGGTCCTAACTTATTCTTTCCTTAAACTTCAATGTCTTAGGGAACTTTCTGTATATAATGGGCCTCTAGATCATTAGTTTTCATTTTCTAAGATTTTTCAACATTTCAGTCGACAGTACGGACTCTGTTTCTGAGTGACCTTCATTGTTTATAGGATTTCTCTCAATCTGTGATAGTTATTAAATATTGGCTTTTTGGGTTGTGTTCTAGACACAATAAGGAAGATCTGCATAAAAAATCATGCATTGAAAACATTCCTAACCCCTCTTTTCATTTTCTACAAGATCATGTTACTGTTCTGTCCACTATTCACAGCAAACACCTTTTAACTTTTATTCTTTGATTTGATGCTTATATGCATTCCAAATTAGTTCATATCTTAGGAAGTAGTTCATACTACATTTTTACATATCCCATATTGATTTCATCCATACATTCATGCACATTTTAGACTTTTAAGTCATCCTAGGAATCCATGAACACAAAGCACACTACAACCTTGGCACATTTTAGATACATACATTGCATCCATGCAAAGATTTGGAGCTTTTGTGGCTCCTAATCTAAGAAGATTATAAGGAATGAACTCGATCACACGTTCATGCTTCCCCCGATCTAATCATCCTTTTTCATCCGTCCCGGGGATTGAGAGATCTTCTCTTCTCAAAGAATAACATGCATCATTTTAGCTTGCTAAGCATCTTTGTTTTCTTTGATTTATTTGTTTCAAGAACAATTCATGCCCCCTTTAGATTAGGAAGTCTTGATTAATTGATACATGATTAGACGATTTTTCCTAGGTTTATTTGTGTGATTTTCACTTTACATTGTATGATATTTGACTTAAATCTTATGAATGATATCTTATCTTTTGATTTTCAATTTCAAGATTCTTATGTGATATAATATACTATCATAGTATTAATTGCCGAACCATACATAGTATAAGATGATTATTTGGATGCTAATTGAGGCCCGTCGAGAGACGGGGCGAGTTGAGGGTGTTTTAGTCGTGACAAAGGCTCCTTCCTCTCTCGTACCAAAACCCCGAGCCAAGTTCTTTGGTTATGAAGGGCCGGTGCCCTTTATCCATTTGGGTGAGTCAAAATTAGGTTTCTTGGTTCCTTAAAGACCAAGTGGCGACTCTGTATCTGTTTTCAACAGACCTTTTCTCTTTCCTTGATTCAAAATCAAACGAGTTTCAAAACATAACGAAGCGGTGGAATCTCGGTATCCACAATCTGGCGACTCTGCTGGGGATTTTATTTTAAACAAAATAATACAGAGGTTTGACTCATAAGAAGCATCCTTAAAATCATCTTTTTACTGTGTTTGGTTCACCGCATTGCACTCTTGCATTTCCCCCCTCCGACTGTGTCTGAAACGCGGCACTGACATTGTTCAGGTCTTGCTGTGCCAGGGCACAAGTCACCGTTGATACTGTACCTTCCAAGGTATATAAAAAAGAGTAAAAACCTCCGTACTGTCTCCCTGACGGTATATTGGAACTCTCGTCCACGGACCCTCTTTGACTAAACCCAGCCTTTGCATATAGATTCCTGTAGAACCTTTCATAGGACTGTTCATTTATCTTTTCAGATAGGACAATGTGATATAACTGCTGTATGCCCTGGCGGGATTACCTGCGCGGTGTAGACGCTTATGTGGCATAGAACAGAACCTCTTTCTTATTATTCCCAGGACAATCACTCACATGTGATCACATTGAGTTAACTTGCCTAGGCACCATGATAAGGATGTCTGCTCCATGCTCACAAAGATATACACCGCAAACCTTGTTTGTTGGTCCTGAGACATAGGAGTATGAAAACTAGCTAGACAGTATGATCACCATCATAACCAGTTTCTCCCAAAAACTCTGTCCAGATATCCCAGATATAACCATATTAACCAGTCTTTCCCCGAAACTCTGTCCAGATATCCCAGATATAACCATATTAACCAATTTTTCCCAGAAACTCTGTCTAAATCTACCTGATTTCCTAGATATACCAGTTCCTCCCAGAAACTCTGTCCTATCTTCCAAGATATACTAGCTTCTCCCAGAAACTCTATCCAAATTTCCTAGAAATACCCAAAGTACCTGTTTTCCCAGAAGCTCTGCCCAAATCTCCCAGATTCTCTAAAAATCCCAGCATCTTTGCCCAAATCACCTAGAAATGCCCAAATATACTTGTTTCTCCTAGAAACTCTATCCATATTTCTCAGAAATACCCAAAATACCAGTTTCTCCTAGAAGCTCAGTCCAAATCAACCAGAAATCCTTAGTTCTCCTAGAAACTCAAATGACTTCTAGAAATTTCTCTGAATCTTCCAAATCCCTGTTTCTCCCAGAAACTCTGTCCAAAATTCCCGAACCATCCTGGAAATCCCTGTTATCCCTTGGTGATCACACTGGAAAGTAAGTTTAGCACACTCTGTATGGCTAGGACCTTATTTGTTTAGCTGTTATCTGTTAGAAATAGGAGCATCATATATGTTAGGGCTTACATCCGCATGCTTGTCTCATATGCATACACAATTCCTACCAGTCTGTGTGCACTGTCTCAGTCAGTCTGTACACAAGTCTGTCCATACATCACTGTCTTTGTCTGTCTAAAGCCATCACTGTCAAAATCTGATCTAGTCCTCTCAAAATCTGTCAGGTCTATATAGATTCCCGGAGTCAGCAGCTAGGATCCTTGTCTTAGGTCAGAAGTTCGAACAGTCGTTTGGTCAAGATCTGCCCACCAAGTTACTTCAGCATGAATCAAGAAGAATTAGAAAATAATGTCACTGTGTTGGGAACAACCATAAGCCAGCAATCTGATCGCCTGGCCCAAGTTTTGAGTTTTATGGAAGAATTGAAGCAGCAACGGCCGCAACCTCCGCCCGGGTTTCCACCACCGGGGTTTGAACCACCCCCACCCGAGAATAATGGGGAGGAAGACTGGTTTTAAGGGGTCCCACCGTTTGCGTATGAGAAGAAGCTTCAAGAGAAAATGAATAAGGTTGACAAGTTGGAAAGTGTACTGAGGAAAAGCAAGGGGGTCAATGATTACATGTTAGACCTGGAAGGCCTCTTTGAGCCCATCAAGCTGAAACTGCCAGAGAATTTTAAGATGCCTGCCATCGACCGTTTTGACGGAACAGGGAATCCAAAAAGTCACATCAAGTTGTGCATGAGCATCTTCCAATCGATGGGCTGCATTCATGAGCACATTGCGATGCTGTTCCCGCAAACCCTTAAGAATGCCGCACTATCCTGGTTCCTAACCCTTGAAGCCTCCAAGACCCGAGTCTGGGAAGACGTTGCTAGAACTTTTATTGATCACTACTCTTACAACCAAGAGTTTGATATCACCATCCGGGATCTAGAGACTACCAGGCAGAACTTCAATGAATCCTTCATTGCGTTCTTGAGCAGATGGAGGAATAAAGTGGCTCAAATGATCCACAGACCTGTTGAAAAAGAGCAAGTACGTATGCTGGTCAAGAACATGCTACCAGTATATCATGACAAGCTATTCTACCAATCCATCTCCACATTCGAAGAGCTATTTGAAATAGGCACCAGAATAGAGGATGCCATCAGAGAAGGAAAGTTCAAAAAGGATGAACCCCAACACTAGTCCAAGAGACCTAACTACTCCCCGGATATCAATGCACTTAGCAACCAATCAATGGCCTGCGCCCTTCGTCCATACCAGTCCATTCCGCCAAATCGCCCAAAAGGCCCTCGCGAATTCTCCAAACTTGATGTTCCTCTTTCCACAGCCTTGAACCACCTACTCAAAAAGGGCCACCTGCAGCTCCTCCCTCATAAGCCGCTACCAGATCCTATACCCTCCCACTACAATATGAGCCTACAATGTGCTTATCACCAAAATCTAGGCCATACCACCGATCAATGCATCCGCCTCCGCCATGACATTCAGAACCTTATAGAAGATGTCCCCTATCCTAATCCCATCCACTATCTTGGCTTGGACCAACCGATCGAATGATCCTTTCTGTCGATGCTAATGAATGTTGAAGCTACGCAGTAAAGTGATGGTGTTTGGAACTTCTGCTAAAAAAAATAGAATAAGAATAATAAATGGGTCGCAAAGACACTCCATTTGAGACCAGGTCGAGTCAAGTTAAGTCTGTTCTATGTTCCGAGTCCATTTCAATTCTAGTCTGGTGATCGAGTCTGTTTGTCATCGAGTTGTTAATAAGTCTGTAAACCTTCTCTATTGATGGAATGAAATCTCATTTTGCTTAATCTGATGTGCCTAGTCATAAATGCATGAATCACTAAACTAAAGTGTCACTTTTCAAATTACCATGGATATTACTCTGCTAATAATTTTTCTACGAAAAAATAAAAAAGAATCCTGAAAGGTTAAAGTCGATTTCACGCTGACACTGATGGAGAGCTGAGAATTGAATAGTCTTACTTTAAGAATTTAAAGATGCTCTTGCCTTAATCTTGAAAAGACATACTTGAAACTGACTTGGGGCTTGCCCAACACCCCTTTTCCACCATTTCGAAGCCTTAAGCCCAATCCAATTGGGAGCCACGCAATCTGTCCTATTGAAAGCAATGCAAACTTAGCCCTTGATGGTGGCCAAACATTTCAGTGAGTTTCATCTCCACTTTTCAAAAAAAAAAAAAACAAAAAAAAAAAGAAAGAAAAAGAAAAGAAAAGAAAAGAAAAGAAAAGAAAAAGAAAAGCTCGCTAGGTTAAAAACCCGAAAGGGCACCTAGACAAAAGTTAAAGCTGAAAAAGGTGTTGATTTCCAAAATCTGACCCTAGCCAGTCGAAATGTTGGAGAAAATTTTGATGAAACAAATGAGAAAATCATACGCTTCAAGATACATCTTAAGAACGTGCCAAGATCACATTTCAAGAGGCACGGAATAACCACAAATAAATTCTGAGAGCTGACATGCACATTCTGGAATTCTGAGATTGCAATCGAAAGATCTCACAAGAATCGACTACATTAAAAAGCAAAATTGACTGGCTAGGCGAAAGTGAAAAGGATCAATCCTCAAAACAAAACAAAAAGAAAAAGAAAAAGAAAAGAAAGGGAGATTGAAACTGAATCCTTTTATTCAAAGCTACCACAAGTGGCTCAAGATTGAACTTCTTTGATGATTGGTTTGAAAAACCCTCATACCTCAAACCCCTTATTTCAAGCCTTGCCTTGAACTACGCTCGACCTGATTCCCACTCGGGGATACGTAGGCAACCACATCGGTTCGGTCACTCCACCCATAAAAATAGCCCAATTTCTTTCAAGCTTCGGCCCGAACTACGTTGGACCTGATCCCTACTTGGGGGTACGTAGGCAGACTTTCAAAAAGAAAAGAAGGATGGCTCGCTAGGTCAAAAATCTGAAAGGACGCCTGGGTAAAATTAGAGCTAAATCCAAGGTGAGCAATAACAAAAGAGAGAAAAGAGCTCGTTAGGTCACCTCATTGGTGCCCAGGCAAAAGTTATGAGCATTTGAGAGATTAAAGTCACGGTCCTTGCCTCAAGCCAGAAATCACCTTCCACACTAGGGGCAAACTTCGGCTACCCGCCTTGTTTGCCTGACTTTTACTATCTACCCTTCATACAAGGGGCAAACTTCGGTCACCTACCTCGTTTACCCAAAACCTCCAATAAACCATCATCTAAACTAGGGGCAAACTTTGGTCACCCACCTCGTTTGCTTATGAATCCCACTTTGTACACCTCAAACTAGGGGCAAACTCTGTTTGCCTAACACAATCCCTTCACACCAAGGGCGAGTTTTCCAATTACCAAGTTGTTTTGAAAATTTTGAAATAGAGCACCTTTTACTCTAAAAGCTAAGGCACTAATTCAAAGCACTTCCTGGGAGAAGCAGAAAATTGACTAGATCACTAGGGAGGAATTTTCAAAAATCAGATTTATCAGCAAAGTGCTACCATGTTAAGATGAGGGGTGAACACCAAAAGAGAAATGGTACATCGTTTATGACAAAAGCACATCAAGTTTTGACAAGACGAGCTTGTGTCAAAAGTGTCATCCTCGTGCGTCAATGTCTGTCAAGTTTTTGAGTCTGTTGTAGTCTCAAACGTGTAAGTCAACAGTGACTAATAAAATTTTCAAATCAAGTTATAAAGAGCATGCCAATACAAGCAGGAGTACCAAACACCATTACTGTACCGATTAAGGCGTCAGCATGAGAAGCGTCCAAACTTAGGGCAAATGCGAATTTCATCCCTTTCCAAACCATCAAAAGTTGACCATCATCTCCTTGCAACATAAGTCCATGAGTGGCTGTTGATTACCTTCCCTCGTCCATGCAACATAAGTCCATGAGTGGCTGTTGATTTTTCTTCATCTCCAAGCAACACAAGTCCATGAGTGGCTATTGATGGATCCCGGTTCCGGGCCAGCAAGATTTGATCAACTATGAGAGATTCGAATTTGAATCCTGGTTCCCGGTCAAGAGAAGTAGTTGAAGAGAGATCCCAGAAAGAGTTGCTTCATCCCTAGCAGATTCAGTTTAATCCCCAGCAGGCATATCGATTTGTACATCGTCAGTTCAATCTACGACAGTCACATTAGTTCACTGTCGACTCATCTTCTCGATTAGTACATCATCAGTTCTTTTGATCACGGTTAGTCCAACTGTTAGTTCAATCATTACAGTCACAGTAGTTCACTGTCGACTCGTCTTCTCGATTCGTACATCGTCAGTTCAATCATGACAGTCACAGTAGTTCACTGTCGACTCGTCTTCTTGATTCGTACATCATCAGTTCAATCTATAACAGTCATAGTAAGTTCACTATCGACTCGTCATCTCGATTCGTACATCGTTAGTTCAATCATGACAGTCACAGTAGTTCACTGTCGACTCGTGTTCTCGATTCGCACATCGTTAGTTCAATCATGACAGTCACAGTATTTCACTGTCGACTCGTCTTCTCGATTCGTACATCGTCAGTTCAATCACGACAGTCACATTAGTTCACTGTCGACTCGTCTTCTCGATTAGTTCAATCATCAGTTCAATCTATGACATTCACAGTAGTTCACTGTCGACTCGTCTTCTCGATTAGTTCAATCATCAGTTCAATCTATGACAGTCACAGTAGTTCACTGTCGACTCGCCTTCTCGATTCGTACATCGTCAGTTCAATCACAACAGTCATAGTAGTTCACTGTTGACTCATCATCTCAATTAGTACATCGTCAGTTCAATCACAACAGTCATAGTAGTTCGCTGTTGACTCATCATCTCGATTAGTACATCGTCAGTTCAATCTATGATAGTCACAGTAGTTCACTGTTGACTCATCATCTCGATTCATACATCGTCACTTCTTCTGGTCATGGTTAGTCCAACTGTTGATCCAATCCATGATAGTCATAGTAGTTCACTGTTGACTCATCATCTCGATTCGTACATCGTCACTTCTTCTGGTCACGGTTAGTCCAACTGTTGATCCAATCCATGATAGTCACAGTAGTTCACTGTTGACTCATCATCTCGACTCGTGCATCGTCGCTTCTTCCGGTCACGGTTAGCCCAACTGTTGATCCAATCCATGATAGTCACAGTAGTTCATTGTCGACTCATCAGCTCGATTCGTACATCGTCAGTTCATTAATCATCATTAGTTTACCATCACTCTCATTCAAAATATGTCGTGTTCATCATTATCATTCAAAATCTTAGGCTTCTATGTCCATTAATTGGGCTTCCATGTTCATCGCTTGACATCTTGGGATTTCATGTCCATCACTTGACGTCTCTTGACTTCTGTGTCCGTCTCTTAATTTCCAGGGCTTCCGTGTCCGTCGGTTAACTGTCAAACGGCATCTCCTAATATAGTCCTCCGGGACCCCACATCCAATTACATTCGCTTAAGAAGCACACTTTCCAAAATTCAGAAGTTTGCTCCGAGACCAGGGTCTTCACACCTTGGTATCCCTATTCGGGTCAATAACTGCATCACAGTTAGAAACATTAGCACGACACAAGTCCACTCGGAGTGGTACACCCCACAGCACCAGCTCATACTAGGATCAGAACACCAGGCATGATAGGACTCATGACACAATTCATATCACATCCATGCATTCCATATCATCCTCATAGCATAGCATCTGCCTGTCTCGTTGTGCATGTGTGATTTGCTCCTTTGTGCCCTGAACTACGTCCTGGTCTGATTCCCCTTGGGATACGTAGGCAGCTCACGCAGAGCGCGACCAACACTAGCCTCAGCATCACTGCATCTTTTGCAACGCTTTTTATCCTAAATCTATAGCCTCCAAAAGACCTGTCTCTTCAAAACTTTGGCACTCGCTTGCGACATGCGTTGCCTCGCAAGTTCCTGCCAAAGAGGGGCAAACTGTAGACACCCCATTTTGTCGGCTATCAGATTTAGGAGACCCATAGCTTGGTGGTTCACAATGATCGTAAAAGACTCAAAAGGACTCCTGGAAGTCAGCTCTATCTCTCAGAATGCTCAGATTGACCAAAATGCCCCTGAAAGCCCGAAGACGCCCAGATTTGGTCCCGAAGTTCTGAAAATATGCTATGTCGTAAGAAAAATGATAAAATGAGATTTTAAGTAAAACTGGATGAAATCGTCAGCTCCCAGAGACCCCCGGATGTCCCGAAAGTTCCCCGAAAGTCCCCGTTGACCGGTTTGACCAAGGTTTGACCAGAGTTTGACCAAGTTTGACCAAAATCGTCCGAATTCACCGGAATCATTAGAAAAGTATTAAAATGAGTTTTAAAAGAGAATCGAGCGAAAACGTCGGCTCCTGGGAGCTCCCGGAGGTTCCCAGAACTTCCGGGGAATCCCAGGTTTGACCAGTTTGACCAAGATTTGACTTTGGAATCGGGGCACCGAAACAATTTTCAAATATTTTTCATGGATACTAGAGGTCAATAGCTTT
Organism: Hydrangea macrophylla; assembly: GCA_033977485.1. NCBI lineage: Eukaryota > Viridiplantae > Streptophyta > Magnoliopsida > Cornales > Hydrangeaceae > Hydrangea > Hydrangea macrophylla. Next base: position 23,269,150 of record CM066992.1, read on the forward strand.
CCAACGGTATATCGCACATAAATCCTGGATTTAAAACGAATTTATTTTGAATTTCCGAAGGCGAAAAAGGCGATCAAATCAGCATTTATCGCGAATACCGCAAAACTTTTCAAAGTGACCTATCCTCGAACTATTTTGTATGTAAAGTAGACTCCATTACCTTTCCAACGGTATATCACAACCTCAATTTGGAGTTCGTATGCATTTTCTGTGAATTTCGGACAAAATAGGGCCTTTTCGCGAATACCGGAACCTCTGGGGGCCTAAACGTAATTTTCTGGGCTTCTGAGGACCAGTGCCGCCGCGGCACTCAACCCTCGCAGAGTCTATTTTTGTAATTTTTTTGGGGGTCCATTTTGATTATTTGAAAGCCAAAACGACATAGTTTTTTGTTCACAGTTGTTTGGGACCAATGGGAGTACTTCTAAAACTCCAAAACCACCCCAAATTGGCCTATTTAAACCCCCCATTGCTCTTCATTTTGGGGGGGCCAAGTGCAAAGCTTGAAAAGTTGTAGAGAAGAAGAGAGATAGAGATAGGTTTAGAAGAAAGAAAGGGAGCTTCTCCCATTGATTTTCCATAAGAAAGTGAGTTTTATTCTTGTTTTCTTCCATTATCCTTCTATATACTTCACATTCAAAGTCCATTCCAACCCTCATTCTTGAGCATCCATGAGATAGGAAGCTACTTCCATGTCCAAATGCCAAAATCTATGAGTGAAACACCAAGCTACAAGTCCAAAATCACATTGATTATCATCTATTTATTGCTATTTACTTGCTTGTTTATATATATGTTCATCCCTTCTTACCTCATTTCTTTTTATTTTTCTTTATTTACTTACTAGTTCATCATCATCTAAATGATGACATGAAGTTTGGGGTGAGTGAATCCTTATGGATAGTAGCTCTTGACCTCAAAAACATGTTTGATAGATGATGATCATAACTTCAATACATCCAAGGTATTCTTGAAGTGTATTGAAGTTATGTTCTAATAAAAATAAATCTTTCCAACAATCTTGGAGGTTCTTGATGATGAGTTTGATGTTGAAATTTCAAGTGGCTATAATCTTCATTGAGTATTGAAAATATGCTTTCAAAACATCTACTTCAAAACCCCTCCTAAAATCCCTCATTTTAATCTCAAGAAAGAAAACTCTAGTTTTTCCCAAAACTTTCAAAACAGTGAGTCAAAACAGTGAGTGAGCTGAGTTCAAAGATTTCTCTAGAACTCAATACTCAACATATAGATGCAAGGCCACTTGGAAAGTCTTCCTAACTCATTGGAGAACACCCATGATTTTTGGTTTGACTTGGAAGTACTTGAAAATGGTCCATTTGGACCCAAACATTCCTTCCAGACATTCTGTCTTTGCTATCACAGCAGCTAGGTCCACTTCCAACTTGTTTTACAGAAACCTTTTCCAAAAGGGGTGGTCCTAACTTATTCTTTCCTTAAACTTCAATGTCTTAGGGAACTTTCTGTATATAATGGGCCTCTAGATCATTAGTTTTCATTTTCTAAGATTTTTCAACATTTCAGTCGACAGTACGGACTCTGTTTCTGAGTGACCTTCATTGTTTATAGGATTTCTCTCAATCTGTGATAGTTATTAAAGATTGGCTTTTTGGGTTGTGTTCTAGACACAATAAGGAAGATCTGCATAAAAAATCATGCATTGAAAACATTCCTAACCCCTTGTTTCATTTTCTACAAGATCATGTTACTGTTCTGTCCACTATTCACAGCAAACACCTTTTAACTTTTATTCTTTGATTTGACGCTTATCTGCATTCCAAATTAGTTCATATCTTAGGAAGTAGTTCATACTACATTTTTACATATCCCCATATTGATTTCATCCATCCATTCATGCACATTTTAGACTTTTAAGTCATCCTAGGAATCCATGAACACAAAGCACACTACAACCTTGGCACATTTTAGATACATACATTGCATCCTTGCAAAGATTTGGAGCTTTTGTGGCTCCTAATCTAAGAAGATTACAAGGAATGAACTCAATCACACGTTCATGCTTCCCCCGATCTAATCATCCTTTCTCATCCGTCCCGGGGATTGAGAGATCTTCTCTTCTCAAAGAATAACATGCATCATTTTAGCTTGCTAAGCATCTTTGTTTTCTTTGATTTATTTGTTTCAAGAAAAATTCATGCCCCCTTTAGATTAGGAAGTATTGATTAATTGATACATGATTAGACGATTTTTCCTAGGTTTATTTGTGTGATTTTCACTTTACATTGTATGATATTTGACTTAAATCTTATGAATGATATCTTATCTTTTGATTTTCAATTTCAAGATTCTTATGTGATATAATATACTATCATAGTATTAATTGCCGAACCATACATAGTATAAGATGATTATTTGGATGCTAATTGAGGCCCGTCGAGAGACGAGGCGAGTTGAGGGTGTTTTAGTCGTGACAAAGGCTCCTTCCTCTCTCGTACCAAAACCCCGAGCCAAGTTCTTTGGTTATGAAGGGCCGGTGCCCTTTATCCATTTGGGTGAGTCGAAATTAGGTTTCTTGGTTCCTTAAAGACCAAGTGGCGACTCTCTATCTGTTTTCAACAGACCTTTTCTCTTTCCTTGATTCAAAATCAAACGAGTTTCAAAACATAACGAAGCGGTGGAATCCCGGTATCCACATTGGGTATTGCACAAGAGCATATAAGAATATTCGTGTGTCAGTCAGTCATGGGCCACCATCTTGTGTTGAAACCGTGGAATCTTGGGATTATTTTGGAGGAGCTTAGGCTCTCTCACTCCTCGTTCTAGGTATAGGTATAGGGTCTACCACCAAATCAAATCACAGAAACAATCGCCAGATCGATAGAGGCAACGATTGGTCTAGTGGAAGCCGTCGACCTTGCCGTTGGGAATACTACTGAATGGTCCAGAGCAATGAGAATCAAGGTCGAGTCCGATGTTAACCTACCCCTCAAAGCTGGCTTTCTCTAGAAAAGAGAGAATTGGTCCAATGTTTGGATCCAATTTCAATATGAGAGACTCTCTAATTTTTGTTACAACTGTGGAAGAATTACTCACACGGCACGCACTTGTAGCTTTCGTCTCAGAGCTCCCAACTCCTCCCAGTGTAATCCTAGACAAGGCACTTCTGCTTTTGGTACTTCGCTTAGGGCCGAGAGAAGCATGGGGAAAAACAAAAAAGTGATGAGGAAAACTGCCACCGCACCGGACTGGAGAAAGGTGAAGAACATCGGTGGTTCCGTCAGTACAACCACCATGTCCCCTGATAATGTTGATGTGATGGATTTGACGGGGGCTTCCAGCGGTGCTGAGTAGTCAGCCCAACTTTCTGCTCTGACAGGTCACGTGAAGAGGTAGATGAGTCATACCACTTCTATACAAAACTCTAACCTTTGGGCACTCTCCCAACCCACTACCCCATAACCCAATAGCCAGCCCATAACAAACCCAGCTGTTGCAGCCCAAAATCCAACCCAAGCCATTATAAGCCCCAAGCCCATGTCTTATGTCCCAGATCCTATGATGTCTATACCAGTGCCCAAGCCCACCTATGTTATTCCCCCTCTCCGGCCCAGCCCAAACCAAAACCAGGTCTTTACCTAGCGTCTCCTGATAAGCCCACACTAAAATCCTACGTTACTAAATACTCATTCCTCCACTACCAGTACTATAACCAGTCCTACAGAATCCCTGATCATATCCCAAATCACCCAAATCCAAGAAATTTAATCCCCTTCAACCTCCTCAACCGCTACTGAGGACCTACCTCATCTTCTTGACCTGACTCCTAACCATCGGAGGACCATCATAGAACATATTCAAGTCCTAACCCTGAAGAGATGTAAAACCCATATGGGCCTGTTGTCTCCCACCAAACTGCCCCCTTCCTACCAACCCCCCATCATTAAACCTCTTGAAGCTCTTCCTGAAAACAGAGCAATGATGCTCTTATATCATGGCGGTGCTAGCCCAAAACTACCCAGTTTGAATATGGGTTCCAGGAGAAGAATCAACATCAAAAAGCGTGCCAGAAATTATACCCAGTAAGTGTCTACTATGACAAGCCAATCCCATGTTGAAGAAGAAGAAGACTCTCCGAAAGTCTTACCTTCTGAATCCCAAACAACTATTGATGCCGAAGAAGTGGTCCAAGGGCCCCCTCTCGGCCAATGATTATTCTCAGTTGGAACTGTCATGGGTTAGCCCAGACCACGGCAGTTAGGGTGCTTTGGTCATTGATAAAAGAGCACAATCCTGAGTGCATCTTCTTATCTGAAACAAAGCTATCTTCCGTGAGGATGGCTTCTCTCCTCCTCTGGTGGCCTTTGTCTTTAGTTCCTCCTGTCAACTTCGCTGGTGGCCTTTGTCTTGCCTGGCAGAATTGCGTGGATATTATCACTTCTGTTTCTAACCACAACATGATCAATGCAACCGTGTTCTCAGACCCCCCATCCATTCAATGGACCCTCTCTGCTGTCTATGGCCCTCCTTTTGGAAGGATAAGTCCTACTTCTAGAATTGCATTGATGAAATTGCTGTGGGAGGCACAGGCCCCTGGCTATATTTGGTGACTTCAACTGTATTACCAAGCAATATGAGAAATAAGGGGGGGGGGGGGGACCTTTGGCGTGCCCCTCCAATGGGGGACTGCTTGGGTTTATGAATTCCCATGGTATTGTGGATCTTGGTTCTAAGGGTAACATACTGTAATACCTTGTATTTTCGGATGCATGGTTATATAAATAAGACCCTGTATGCTTGTGTGAACCTTTGGTGAAGAACCTTTCTCGATCGATCAAACTCTTCTCGAGCGATTGAACTTCTGTTATTCTCGATCGATTGAACCTACTTCGAGCGATCGAATCTCTGCCGACCTGATTCTGTGATGTGGACCCTTTCCCGAGCGATTGAACTCCTTTCAATCGATCGAACCTTAACCGACCAGTTCTCAATCGATCGAACTCACTTCGATCGATCGAACGTTGTATTTTCAGTATATGTATTCTGCCACCTGCCCTTCTTGTTTCCCTATATATATACGTGTTTTTTGTGTGTGTGTGGGGGAGGGGAGTTTGGCAGTTCAGGGGAGAGTTTGAGAGAGAGCTCTTTTGTGTGTGTGTGTTTTGTATATATATATATAACCGTGAATGTGTGTTATATATATATACTTGAGCTGAGAGAGGAAGAAGAAGAAGAGGAGAACAAGAAGAAGAAGAGGGACAGAGAGAGACCAGAGAGAGACAGAGAAGGAGAGGAGAGAGAGAAAGTTCGCCGTCACCATAGCCGCCGCCGCGGAGCTCGGAACGCCGCCACTGGACTGCCAGAGTGAAGTGAGTTTCATTAACTCACTCAAGGGATGATTTTAGGATGATTTCTGTATGTTTAGGACGTGTGTATTGCGACCCGAAACCATCGTTCATCTCTTCTCAGTTTCTGGGTGGAAGATGAAGTTTGAGCGATCGTACTATTCTCGATCGATCTAACTTGCCGTTTCCTCAATCGATCGAAGGGACTTCGATCGATCGAACTTAGTTTGACCTCAATCGATCGAGAGGACCTCAATCGATTGAACCTGGCAGAACATGATTAATTTCTGTTGTTTATTTTATGAACTGTTTAGTTGATTAAATGTTAATCCATGCCATTAATATGCGATAGTGTTAATTTAAGAGATAATGCAACACCGTTATGAGAGGAACTGTTTAACTGTTACATGTTGATATTATTAACTGAATAGCATAATGGAACACAACTGCATGCTAATAATCAGTAATGAGTAGTTAGGTGGAATACAGAGCATATGGTAGTCTGGTTATCTAGAGCATGAGCATTGCACAACATGTGGTCAGCATGCATGGGATAGTGATGTGAAGAGATAAGAGAATATGATGAGAAATGGGATATGTGCTTCAATGTGGAGAAATGAGATATTTGTTCTTTGGATCTGTGGGATCAACGGCTGACGAGTCGGGTGGACATGGGATGGTTAGAGTTCCTAGTGCGCCTCTCGCTGTTGAAGACATCCAGTGATGTGTATGCACTGTTGAAGACGTCCAGTGTACCGTTGAAGACGTCTGGCTAGTGCTCTAATGTATTCTCAGCTGTGTAGACGACCAGTGAGGGTATACGCATCGTTGAAGACGTCCGATGTGCTGTTCTATTGTTTACATATAGGTGGTACCGTGTAGACGACCGATAACCGTATCAAGGGATTGTGGGACCTACTGCCTAGTCGGGTGATTCCGATTGGCATTATTGTATCAACAAATGAATAGTGATTGGCATTATTGTATCGACGTATGGATACGGATATGAGATTTTGGTATCGACGAATGAACACAGATTGGTATTATGAGATTGACGTATAGATACAGAGATGGATAGAGGTATGAATGTGAGTACGTATATGGTGAGATTAATGTTCAGTCATGGATTTAGCGTCCCGACGTAAAGGTATATGCATGGGTGGTTGCATGGGTTACATGCATGGATTTGGTGAATACGTGATGAGATAGTTATTCCATGATCGTTATTAGTGTTTTCATTTAATATGATTTCTGTTATCGTCGAATTCATATACAGTTTAATGAGACCTTTGCTATGTCTGTGAGTGACGCCATTGTTAAGAGATTAATCGCATTTTAAGATACTGAACAATAACGGTGAGGAGTGTTGTTTAGTGTACTCACTCAGCTTTGTATCCAAAGCTGATGGCTTTTGTGCCCTGGACATTCCAATGTCTAGAGCTTCGCGGGACTTGAGGACGAGACACTGATGTTCTGCCGGTCTTGGAGCTGAAGGCTTGGAGAAGAAGATGTGCTACTTGTAATAGTTAGTTTGTATATCTATTGTATCTATTGTTATTATTGTTATAGGCCTGAGACTATAAGCCAGCTGTTGTAATAGTTTTAGTAGACTTTTATAATTGGTACTTGGGCATCTGTTGCTTCCATACCTTTTATAGTTTCTGCTGTAGCCTCTGATTATGTTAATAAGATATGTTCTATGAATAGCATCCTCCCTATCGTGGTGTTTATTGGTTTGAGTAGATGACAATGCGGTTATTCACCCGTCATTCCCTATGGACCCATAAAGGAAATTTATTTTTCCCTATTTATGCTGCTCTGGGGCGTGACAGGATTTTTGGTATCAAAGCCAGGTTTCAGTTGTCAACCGCTTGTCTTTTGTGATTGGAACCCGATTCCTAAGTTAATATCGATAGCATGAGGATTAGTTGAGATGAGATAGAACTGGAATCTTGTCATATAGACGAGAAGTTTGAAGAATCCATCTGAGAATGTTTCGTTAACAGGTAGTAACTGCTAGAGCCGATAAGAATCGTTAGAACTGTTAATAGCTGAGTTCACGGAGAACAATGCGTTGAGAATTAGTTGTGGTTGTGGAGATCCTATAAATATAGAACCGTTGGATTTTAGACACTAACAAATCCCAAAGCAATCTCGGAGCAGTCGGTATGACCTAGAAATAGAAAGAGGTTTAGGATAAGATTATCCTGTTACCTTGAGCCACATGTTAGTTGAGTGTTCTCACATTTTTGTTGAACAATACTCATAGTCTGGAACCTGGGAATGGAAATAGAATGTTTAGATTTGACGTTACGTGTAGAACCTATAGTTTCGTAACCCGTGTCTTGAGCATAGATATATTGGAGTACACTTGGTAGATAGACTGACCTTGTGGTTATTATTATTATTTATGTGAGGTATCCGTATCGCTTAATGTGATCGTATTATATAGTGGTACTATATATTGGTTACCATATGTTTTGTTCTTGCTTGAGCTGTAAGATAGAATGCGTCTGACCAAATAGATTTTCATTGTAGGTAGTGACACCGAACACTACCAGTACTCGCTATGGTTAGGACGACTCGAGGAAACCCGAGCCAGCTGAATGGAGTACCTGAATTAGTACCTCCTGAGATAGATCCAACAGGAATGGTCGGAGTTTTCATCCGTCGTATGGAACAAGTTATCAATCGTGCGGATCACGTCATCGACAATGAAGCACCAGTACGTCAGACAAGAGTTAAGCTACTAAAGGAATTTCGTGCCCTTCAACCAGAGACCTTTACCGGATTAACGGGAGCATGGCAAGCTGAGCAATGGATTCGCCAGATAGAATTGATATTTGAGACACTTGAATGTACTGACACTGAGAAAAGATATTTGGCTATATTTCAACTGACATTCTCAGCAGCAGATTGGTGGGACGCAGTGAAAGCTACGATAGGTGAAGAAGTTGTAGGAAGGATGACTTGGGAATCATTCAAGACTCGATTTCTAGAGAAGTACTTCCCTGAATCCGAGAAGAACAAAAGGGAAATGGAGTTCATACAATTAGTCCAAGGTAGTTTTACAGTGCCAGAATATACAACTCAATTCGAGAGGCTATCGCGATTTGCGCCGCAGATGATCGATACCCCAAGAAGGATGATCAAAAGATATCATCAGGGACTAGTTCTACATATTCGTCATATGACTTTAGGACATTTAGACAAATCTTTCGAAGCTCTGGTAGAAATGGCAACGAAATTGGAAGACGACACTCAAATTAATGAAGGGCAACGATCTAATCTAGCATTTCTAGAGTACGATCAGTTTCTCCTAACAGATCAGACAGGAAGGGACAGTCAGGTTGTGTTGGCTGCTAACCATGTTCAACAAGGAAACACAGAGAGAAGTTACATAGGCAACCGCCAGAAGCGCAAGAGATTTGACACCGACAAGAAAGAATCAAAACTAGTGGCGACTCCGACGCAACACAGAGAACGAGATATCTGCTACAATTGTGGAGTAGCAGGGCACCATTCCCAAGAATGCAGAACATCAAGGAAATCTAATGGATGAGGGATACAATGCTTTAACTGCGGTAAAGTTGGTCATGTCAGTAAGTTTTGTCCAGAACTGGAGATGCAACACAATGTTCTGTCGCGACAAGTATCACAGAGGCAGACCCACTAAACAAGTAATGGATCTCAACTTAGACAAGGACGGTAGACAGAAGGTACAACACTCAACACCTACATCATGTATTAGATATGATCCCAATATTGCAGGAAGTTTGGTATTCGTTTGATTTGATTGTAAGAAGATTTACCTACACCGTAAATTGTAGTTACCTGAACAATTCATTTGACACTGATCGACAGTAGTTATCCAAGTATAGATATAACATCTATTGCGTCCCATATAACATCTATTGCATCCCTATATGACGTCAATTGCCTCCCTATCGAAAGACTACGCCAACCATTGGTAAGTTGGATAGAGACTAGAGATGAGGAATCCCAATTTTCTTGAGACGTAGACTTGACAAGATACGACAAACTAGAAGATTTCAAGTCTATAAGAGAGGATACTAGTGACGCAGAGACGATACCAGAATTACGAGTACCACGGATGATTGCCTTTTGACATCGAGTTCCTGTTCCTTTTATCCTTTCGAAATGTTATACAGTAGATCGACTCATAGAATCAATATATAACATTGTCTAACTTGTTTAATTAGTACATGGAAGTAGAAAGAGTATTCAACGGATGGTACGACCTCGAGAGATGATTATATCAATAGTATGTGAGAAATTGGAGACACATGAGGAAGTTTAAATCATTTACTACGATGCCAGAGTCACGATACTCTCAAGCCAACATACTAAAGAATGACGATGACAACACTGGAGTTAACAAAGATGTCACAGAACGTTGTGTACAAAAAGAGACCGACTAAGGACGCTGACAAACTTAACCAGGAGCCCAGAGATGGGAGACAGCCAACTGTTGATACAGTAGAGACATTGTTAGCAAAGTTCGAAGTACCTTTGAAGACAGGAGTAGACGGCAACGCTTCGCTATAACTTAGATGAGATTAGAACATTTGATCGATAGAATCCTCACACCGTAGAGTTTGACCTGAGGGAGGAACCTCATGTGTTTAGAGACTAGCTGTTTCAGATGTTGTGAGAGGATTTGATTGTGCTACCTAGAACCTTTTCCCGAAGTTTGACATACGAATTTCATACGTCTAAACCCAAGGATTTGGTAGCTGTCACCCTAGTACCCGTAGATCGTTGATATCTCTATATCATGTGATTGGAACTTTAATCTGTTGGCCACTAAGGTAATCGTTTACGTAAAACGAGAACTTGAGCATTTTTAGATTCTATCTCCTGAGATGGATTTCTTTTTGGTTATAGGAACCGCTGCTTCAGATTTTGAGGATGAAATCTTTTGATGAGTGATGGATGATGTAATACCCTGTATTTTCGGATGCATGGTTATATAAATAAGACCCTGTATGCTTGTGTGAACCTTTGGTGAAGAACCTTTCTCGATCGATTGAACTCTTCTCGAGCGATTGAACTTCTATTATTCTCGATCGATTGAACCTACTTCGAGCGATCGAATCTCTGCCGACCTGATTCTGTGATGTGGACCCTTTCCTGAGCGATTGAACTCCTTTCAATCGATCGAACCTTAACCGACCTGTTCTCAATCGATCGAACTCATTTCGATCAATCAAACGTTGTATTTTCAGTATACGTATTCTGCCACCTGCCCTTCTTGTTTCCCTATATATATACGTGTGTTTTGTGTGTATGGGGGGGTTTGGCAGTTCAGGGGAGAGTTTGAGAGAGAGCTCTTTTGTGTGTGTGTGTTTTGTATATATATATATAACCGTGTATGTGTGTTATATATATATACTTGAGCAGAGAGAGGAAGAAGAAGAAGAGAAGAACAAGAAGAGGGACAGAGAGAGACCAGAGAGAGACAGAGAAGGAGAGGAAAGAGAGAAAGCTCGCCGTCACCATAGCCGCCGCCGCGGAGCTCGGAACGCCGCCACTGGACCGTCGGAGTGAAGTGAGTTTCATTAACTCACTCAAGGGATGATTTTAGGATGATTTTTGTATGTTTAGGATGTGTGTATTGCGACCCGAAACCTTCATTCATCTCTGCTCAGTTTCTGGGTGGAAGATGAAGTTCGAGCGATCGAACTATTCTTGATCGATCTAACTTGCCGTTTCCTCAATCGATCAAGAGGACCTCAATCGATCGAACCTCGCAGAACATGATTAATTTCTGTTGTTTATTTTATAAACTGTTTAGTTGATTAAATGTTGATCCATGCCTTTAATATGCGATATTGTTTATTTAAGAGATAATGCAACACTGTTATGAGAGGAACTGTTTAACTGTTACATGATATTATTAACTGAATAGCAGAACGAAACACAACTGCATGCTAATAATCAGTAATGAGTAGTTAGGTGGAATATAGAGCATATGGTAGTCTGGTTATCTAGAGCATGAGCATTGCACAACATGTGGTCAGCATGCATGGGATAGTGACGTGAAGAGATAAGAGAATATGATGAGAAATGGGATATGTGCTTCAATGTGGATAAATGAGATATTTGTACTTTGGATCCGTGGGATCAACGACTGACGAGTCGGATGGACATGGGATGGTTAGAGTTCCTAGTGCGCCTCTCGCTGAAGACGACCAGTGATGCGTATGCCCTGTTGAAGACGTCCAGTGTACCGTTGAAGACGTCCGACTAGTGCTCTAATGTATTCTCAGCTGTGTAGACAACCAATGAGGGTATACGCATCGTTAAAGACGTCCGATGTACCATTCTATTGTTTACAGATAGGTGGTACCGTGTAGACGACCGGTAACCCTATCAAGGGATTGTGGGACCTACAGCCTAGTCGGGTGATTCCGATTGGCATTATTGTATCAACAAATGAATACTGATTGGCATTATTGTATCAACATATGGATACAGATATGAGATTTTTGTATCGACGAATGAACACAGATTGGTATTATGAGATTGACGTATGGATACAGAGATGGATAGAGGTATGAATGTGAGTACATATATGGTGAGATTAATGTTCAGTCGTGGATTCAGCGTCCCGGCGTAAAGGTATATGCATGGGTGGTTGCATGGGTTACATGCATGGATTTGGTGAATACGTGATGAGATATTTATTCCATGATCGTTATTAGTGTTTTCATTTAATATGATTTCTGTTATCGTTGAATTCATGTACAGTTTAAGGAGACCTTTGCTATGTCCGTGAGTGACGCCATTGTTAAGAGATTAACCGCATTTTAAGATGCTGAACAATAACGGTGAGGAGTGTTGTTTAGTGTACTCACTCAGCTTTGTATCCAAAGCTGATGGCGTTTGTGCCCTGGACATTCCAATGTCTAGAGCTTCGCAGGACTTGAGGACGGGAAACTGATGTTCTGCCGATCTTGGAGCTGAAAGCTTGGAGAAGAAGACATGCTGGTTGTAATAGTTAGTTTGTATATCTGTTGTATCTGTTGTTATTATTGTTATAGGCCTGAGACTATAAGCCAGCTGTTGTAATAGTTTTAGTAGACTTTTATAATTGGTACTTGGGCATCTGTTGCTTCCATACCTTTTATAGTTTCCGTTGTAGCCTCTGATTATGTTAATAAGATATGTTCTATGAATAGCATTCTCCCTATCGTGGTGTTTATTGGTTTGAGTAGATGACAATGCAGTTATTCACCCGTCATTCCCTATGGACCCATAAAGGAAATTTATTTTTCCCTATTTATGCTGCTCCGGGGCGTGACACATACACACTTGGGATAATGGAAGATCTAATGGGGCTAATATCCGCCAACGCCTCGATCATGGTATTGCTAACCTTTCTTAGCGAGAGCTTTACCCTAAAGCTACTATTTGCAACCTTCCCATCGACAATTCTGATCACTCTCCCATTATTATTAACACAGTTGGTGAGCAAAAAGGAAAGCCAAGGAATTTCAAGTTTGAAGTAATGTGGATTCGTGATGATAGCTGTGCTCTGGTTGTTGAGCATATTTGGCGTAACATCCCCACCTTTGGGTCCCCAACTTTTCGGATTTGCCACAAAATCAAAGCTATCAAAAAAGCCCTTCTTGTGTGGAATAAAAACCACTTTGGGAATGTCCAAGCCAATATTACAGGGGCTAGAAGAAGCATTGAAGATTTCCAACCCAAGGACGCATTCCATACGAATATTAATGCTATCTTGACTCTCAAATGTCAGCTCGATGAAAACCTTCTGAGGGAAGAGATCATGTGGAAACATAAATCGAGGGTCAAATGGCTTAAAGAAGGTGATAAAAGCACCCAATTCTTCCACCTCTCTACTATCATTCGTAGAAGATGAAATACCATCGATTTTTTAAAGCAAGAGAATGGAAAGTGGATTGATGATCGGGATGATATTAGCCAGGCCTTTATTACCCATTTCTAGTCTACCTTTCTATCTTCAAACCCCACTTTTCCCTCCTAACCTGGATAACCTTATTCATAAGGTGATCACCCCCGAGGACAATTTGGCTCTTTGTTCTATCCCTGGGGAGGAGGAAATCAGAAAAGCTCTCTTCGAGATCAGTTCTACAAAAGCCCCCTGCCCTGATGGAATGTCATCCATCTTTTACAAAACCTTCTGGCACATTGTGAAAGGTGATGTTATAGCCACAGTTTCTAGCTTCTTCTCAGGGGGCTTCCTTCTGTATGACCTTAACCACAATAATCTGGCTCTTATTCCGAAGATGAAATCCCCAACAAATATCCATCATTACCATCCGATAAGTCTCTACAATGTTATTTATAAAGTGATCTTCAAGATCCTTGCCTCTAGACTTAAGCCTCACCTTGATCGTCTTATCTCCCCTTTGCAAGCAGCATTCATTCCTGGGATACTAATCAATGACAATAGTATCCTGGCCCAAGAAATGATGCACTCTATACATAACAAGGAAGGAAAAGTTGCTCTCATGGCGATTGAATTTGATATGGAAAAGGCATATGACCGCATCGAATGGCCCTTTATTAGTAAGGTTTTGAAGTGCTTTGGATTTTCTAACACATGGTGCAATTGGATCCACCAATGCATCTCTACTTGTTCCTTCTCTGTGCTTGTTAATGGGTGTCCCACAGGTTATTTTAAGTCAGAGAGGGGACTTCGGCAAGGCCACCCTATCTCACCATTCCTCTTCATTATCTGCTCGGAGGTCTTATCTCGGCTTCTTCTTAGAGAGGCAGAACAAGGCTTCATTAAAGGAATTGCAGCTGGTAGAAAATGTCCACGTATCAACCATATTATGTTCGCTAATGACCTCATTGTCTTTAATCGTGCAAATCCTGATGAGGCAGGGATTATTATGAAATGCATTAAAAACTTTGGGGCGTGGTCGGGTTAGAAAATTAATAACTCAAAGACTAGAATCATTTTCAGTAAGAATGTGTGCCCGGATGTTGCTCGAGCCATTTGCCGTGAAACTAATATCAAGAAAGCCCCCCTGAACTCCAAGTATTTGGGACTCCTGCCTTTTGTGTATGGTAATAAGAAGCAAGTTTTTCGAGATGTGACTGAAAAGATTGGTGCCAAACTTTAGGGTTGGAAAGCTTCTCTTTTATCTTAAGCAGCCCGTAGCACACTGATAAGGACGGTGACCCATGCTATTCCAATTTACACTATGTCAACATTTCTTCTTCCTGAGTGTATTTGTACCAATATGGACCACCTGTTCTGTAATTTTTTTTGGGGCTTTCCATCCTCAAAAAGGAAAGGTCTTTTCCTGAAAGATTGGGACTCGGTGTGCAGCCCCAAAAGTTTTGGAGGGTTAGGTTTCCACCGTATGAGAGACTATAATTTGGCTTTGATTGCGAAGCTTGGATGGTCGGTGTTGACAAGCGAGAGTAAATTGTGGGTGTGTTTGTTACAGCAAAAGTATCTAAAAAATTCAAACCTCTTTAACCCCACCCAATGCTACTCTCCCTCATGGATTTGGCGTGGTATCTCTAAAGAAACCTCTATCCTTCACAAAGGTGCGTGCTTCCTTCTGGGTTGGCGGGATAGTGTCAACATATGGTCTGATCCATGGATCCCGACGCTGCCTAAGTTCAAACCTTCTTGTCGTTTGGCCAACCTTCCCCCACTTTATCGGGTTAGTGAATTGACTGCTACTCTTAGGGGTGGATGGAATGTGGGACTCCTCCTCGATATCTTCACTGCTGAATCGGTGGACGCCATCCTTCGTATTGACATACTGTCGGGCAGAGTTACTAACAAGATCATTTGGATCCCAGAGAGTGATGGACAACTGTCGGTTAACTCTGCTTATATCACAGATCAATCCCCGAGATTCATGAGATATGGAGATCATCAATTGCTCCTTTGGAAGAAAATTTAGAGAAATATTAGGAAAGCCCACATCCACTAGCGTCATAAATTGTTTCTTTGGAAGGTTATATCTGAAGCCATCCCTACTAAAACTACTTTGGCAGCTAGATTTCCAATCTATAATCCCAATTGTGTCCTCTGTGGGCACCCCTTTGAATCTCCTGATCATCTCTTTCTAGAGTGCACAGTGACTCACATTTTTTGGAGAGAATCTCGTTGGCCTCTTAACCCCAACTTTTTTGGTGCTAATGGTATAGTGAGATGTGTCTCTTTCATCCTGGAACCGTCGCTTTCGTTGGGTGTTGCTCCGAACGAAGCCCATGAATTCATTATTTATGCCACCATTGCAATGGAACAAATCTGGGTGCTGAGAAATAAAGTACTCCATATGATAGACACCCCGATTTTGACCAAAACGTCAAATCCATGGATTGGTTACCTTTAAAAGACCAATGATGACGATGATCGGTGAAATTCAAATTTTTTCCAGAGAATTCAAATTCTTCAAATATTCTTTGAACCAAGTTTCAAAAAGAAAAAATAAAGAGAAATTAGGTATTCGGGAGAAACCCGAACGTTAAAGAACGTATGAGAAATTCAGTCTAGGGATTTATCCTAGAAAAAAAATAAAAAGAGAGAGAAAATGAAAAGAAGTTTGAAAAGAAAAGAGAAAAGGATAGAAGAAAAGAAAAGAAAAAAAAGAAAGAAATAAAATGATATATTAGAATATATATACCATGCATATGGGTATATTCTAATGAAGTACATTACAAATATAAGTATATTAGTATATACTTTACTAAATAATTAAGTTTATGTTAACATATATTTTGAAAATTAAAAAGAAGGCAAGAATTCTGTTAGCCACAGCACGCGTCGAAGTCGGCGGCACTCATTGAGTACCACGTCGGCATTCACTGAGTGCCGCCCGGCAGTCAGTGAGTACCACCCGGCACTCAGCAAGTGCCGCAGGCAAGTCGTCAAGTGTCGTGCGCTGTAACAGACTGTGTTTCTCACATGTTTTAGAAGAAAACTTTGCACATGGGTTTTTACCCGAATTTACCCATTTAACCTTGTAATGTGCGTCTATATAAACAGACCTTCAACTCCATTATTGGGACTTTTGGGGAACTTAACCCTTGAATCAAATTGAGATATGTAGAGAATAGAGAGAATTGAGAGAGAAAAAAAGAGAGTTTTCTTGAAGAATTTGAAGAAGAGGAGAAGAATTTGAAGAATTTTTTTTTATGAACTTCACAAGAGATAGAAGAAATCCTTGAGGTCATAGAGGTAACCTCTCAATCCTTGATAGAATTGGGCAAATTCAATCACAAGTTCATAGTTCTAGGATCTTTACACATTTTCAAAACCTCTCTTCCTACCTCATTTCATCACACACCACTTAGAGCTTGTGATTGCATCTCATAATATTTCATTAATTTTGATCTAATTGATGCCTTGGGTTTAAGATAAGTTTGATTTTGAATAACTTGTGTTTCAATTTCTCTAAGTAAACTTTGATTCTTCATTTCTATTCTTTTTTTTTTAGATTCATAAAACTTTATGTATTCCTTCGAGTCCTTTTTTGAATTCAATTCCTTAGTTTCCTATGGTCTCATGATTCATATGGAGATTAAGGAAAACTATAGTCATGTCTACACATAGTTAGTGGGGTTCAAATCTCAACTCATGATTTGAATCTCCTCACTAAGAACCTTATGGGATCCATGCTATATTCCATAGAGGTTTATGTAAAATTTTGATTTCATTTAGTCTCCAGGGAATATTAATTTGAGAGGGTGTTAGGATGTCATGACTCTATATTCCTCAAGGATCATATGTTTGAGAGAGGAATTAGATGTAGATTTTCATAGTTTATATTCAAAATTCTTGAGATTAAGCAAGACCTTAGGATTCTCTTGTTATGAGATCTATGATGAAAATTCATTAAGGCTAAATCCATGAACATCTTCATATTTCATTATTTTCTCTAATGATCATAATCATACTTGACCCTAGTTCTCTCTAGAATCATGGATCAAGTTTGATTCGAAATATGAACATCAATTTAACAAAGGTGCAGTGAATCTATAAACCAAATGTGATCAAAGATTTTTTATAAAATAATTGTTCATTGGAATTGGATGAGACCAATTTGAGGATGTTCATAACTCATTTAAATACCTCTGTGATTTTTGTTTTGATGAAATTCCATGTTTAAGAAGGTTTGGTCTTGTGATTTCAAAACAAGCAACTCTCTGTCCAAAATTCCAGAACAGTAAGTCCGTTTTAAAATTAATAAATCAGAACCTTAATCGAACTTCCTTGGCCTCTAATAATTTTTTCTAAGTATTTTAATGTGTTAGGAAGGTGCCCTAAAAAGATCTAAGTGTTTCTCATTTGTTAACTATTTTTAGAAAATCGTACAAAATCTCTGGACAGAGAGTTGCAGATTCCTGAGTGATGTCTAGTGTTTTTCTTATTCCCAGAGATCTAACCGTTCAATCTTCAATTTTCTTCTTGGGTTAGAAACTAGACTAACATAGGCATATCATATCCAAAAATCATTAAGATCCAACTGTTGGAAGTATGGTTTTTCTACCTTTTAAAATCTGCTCTGCTCTTTGTAATTTAGGAAAAACAGTCACTGTTTTTGTCTAGTCTCATTGATTTTAACTTAAATGGTTTCCTAATGCCTTGGGACCCAAATCATGTTTTGAATAATGATAATTTAGCTTAAATCCAGAGGCTAAGTGATCCAAATTAGTGAATAAATTTATATCTCATTCTTGTTCTTATTCATTCATTCATTCATGTATATTGATGCTTATGATTAGAACTAGTTATTGGATAAAGTTGGACTTAGTTAAACCTAATTGAACATAACCATGGATTCCTTATGATGATGTCTGGATTATAGCACCCCTATATGTACATTACATTGGTTCTTAGTTGATACTTGTATATCTATAGAGATGCTATGGCTCCAATTAATCAAAAGGAATTCATAGTTCTATCAACTCTTCTTCTACTTGATAGATCTAAGCTAGTGATTCAGGATTGATTATTTGATGTCATATTATTGTGTGAAGCATGTGGACTAACCCTTGTTTTGTAGCGCTTTGGAGGTATGACTTCTCATCTCTTCTCTAGTTTATTTTATTTGTTGATTTTATTCATTTTCGACTCCATGCGTGACACCTTAGCTTAGGTCTTGCCTTATGTGTATATGTGATTAAAGACATTTTTCCTAGGATTTTTATTCTTTGTATGCATTGCGCGTTTCCCATTTCGCGGTTGGATCCCAGGTAAGTTCTCTAGTTCCCTACTTGCACATTATTTTGCTTGTTATGATTGATATTTTACTGTTAGCAATTTTTCACCCTTTTGACATGATTGTGATATGTATACTTATATCTATATATTAATTGAGGGCATGCTTAGATTATTAATTTGATTAAAAAGGATGATGAGTAGAGGCCTATCACGAGATAGGACGAAAGGGGGTATTTTAGTCCGCCGGCCTCCTTCCCCTTTCATTCCATAATCCCCAGGCCCATATTATCTTTGGTTTCGAAAAAAATCAGTTTGCTTTCAAAATGGTTTCTTAATTTTCCTTTAAAAATTAAGTGGCGACTCGTATTTGAATTTGAATTTGAAAGAAATTGTTTTAAAATTAAAAGTTGGCCCAAATGCCGATATCCACAATCTGGCAACTCTGTTGGGGATCGAACCCAGAATCTCTAGTTTCACAAACCAGAATTTCTGATTTTGGGTTCACTCGAGGATTAGACTTGAAAGCATCCTTTGAATCAAATTAATTAATTTTTGTATGCCCGTTGCATTGCACTTGCATGTCTCGCCAGTCGATTGCACGAAACTTTGACCTCAGAGGCTCGGGGCAACCCGGTCGGTCAAGCCATCATGGGACCGTGTCATCACCCTTGATCTCGTACTATGTATTGGTATATGAAGCATCCTATTAGGTACGTGTCAAGGGTCCCTTATTTGACCAAAACTCGGCCTTTGCATGATAGCTTCTATAGAACCTTTCAATCTTAGGAAATCAATTCTTGATTAGGATTATGTGCTAGGGAGTTTGGTATGAAAGGGATTAATTGAGATGATGACGATGCTTGCTTGATGAAAGATGCGTAACCTCTTAATCACTTTTGATCAATTTTTTTCATGTCCTACGACATTTGATCAAGAACATGCCGAATCATGATTATAAGGTGATGATGCCAAAAATTGGTATGAGTAAGTAGAGCAGTTTAAGGAGAGAGAGAGAGTGAGAGATAATTTTTTGTATGTGGTTCGGCCCTTTCAATGAAGGTACCTACGTCCACGGCTGTGTCTGAGCACGTTCACTATACTGCAAAAGAGCCGGGGGCCTGTGGAAAACCAACAAGTCTGGAACTACCGTAGGCCGGCCGGGCATGTAGATGAATGCTATACAGGTGCTGTGTAGACTAAAAAGTCAGCCCCCTGAATGGAGGGTGAGAGATCTCTTTTATAGATGCAAGAGATCTACTCCTATATAGATAAGGAAATATAATCCAATTAATATAGATTGGCATTAATTGCGAGGGTTTCCTAATTGGATTAGGAAATAGTTTGCACTTTCCATTAGTCTTCTAGCTTAAGTGGGAAATTGCCCGTGATGCTCGGGATCATGCCTGTGGGCCCAGACAAGCTGTTCCCGCAGTGGGATGTGCCCGTGTGATTTTCCCGACCTGTTGGTGGGTCATGGCTGAACCGCTCGGGATGATGAGTTCCGGGTAGACTAGACCCCTTGGGCTGATGCTTGTTCGAGGAGTTGTGCATACTTTCACCGGGACATGGACTGGCTACTGATTTGAACCGCTCGGTCATAGGATAGAGCCAATTTTGGGTGTATCAGCTACCCCCCATTTCCAAGGTTGGCCAGATGCTATATCGGGGGCAAGTTTGGAAATCAGTTTGATGTTACTTGCCACTGTCTGAGTGCTTCAGGAAGCTGCCTCGGGGCTTTTGAGTCTGATGAGTCCTCAGGAATTGGCTGAGAGTTGAGACCCAGCCTAGCTCGGGACCTTTAGGTGCTCGGGAACTGACCAGGAGTTGAGACCCGACCTAATTCAGAGTCTTTGAATGCTCGGGAAGTGACCGAGAGTTGAGACTCGGCCTACTTCGAAGTCTTTTTGCTTGAGTTAGCCTCCAGGATGGTTATCTTCTACCCGTGAACGTTCGTCAAGGTTGTGGGTAGAGGGATTTTGCCATGTTGGAAAAGCTGACCTAAAGCGTATTGCTTTAGGGTCCTTTTATGTTAACTCCCCAGGATGGTTGCCTTCCACCCAGCCAGCCTTTGTCAAGACTGTTGGGAGAAGAGCTTGACCATGTTGGTGGAGCCGACCTAAATCACGTTGCTTTGCTCCTCTATCGTCGGCCAACATAAGAGATTTTAGTCACCTCTATCGTCGGTTTGGACCTAAGTGGAGTTAATGCCTCTGAGTACTGTAGGTGCTCGGGTTGTCTAAGATTTTGACTTTGTTATCCGCGAGGCCTGTAGATACCCATTGTGATTGCCTGTTTAGTTCACTGCGCCGTCTTGCCCCCCAAGCTTTTGCTAAGACAAGGGTCTTACAGAGGCTATGAATTGTAGGTAACCGACCTGGAACATGGTGGTTACAGGGTCTTTTGAAGCTTGCCATCATCAGCCAGCTAGGGGGTTTGCCCCCATCGTCGGTTGGACCTAAGCGAAGCCAGTGCCTCAGGCGTGACCCCGAGGTCTTTGGTGCCTGGGTTCGGAGCATGAGGTCTTTAGTGCCTGGGTTCGGAGCCCGAGGTCTTTAGTGCCTGGGTTCAGAGCCTGAGGTCTTTTGATGCCTCGGGGTTAGGCCCGAGGTCTTTAGATGCCTCGGCCTCTCTGACAATCGGTGGAGCCTCATGTGGTCATCATGCTAGTACCACTATAGTCGGGCTCATCTAGACCGATGGAGACAGGAGGTCAGATCAGGATAGACGGCCCCCTGATTTCTCTGTGCTGGAGACAAAGTTGGAACTGCTTGATCCTGACCGATCTGAATTGGAGGTTGGGTCGGGACTGTCGAACCCTGCCTGTTGTGAGCTGGAGGTCCGGTTAGGGCTGCAGGACTCAGACCACTATGAACTGGAGGTCGGATCGGGGCTGCCGGACTCAGACCGCTTTGAACTGGAGGCCGGGTCGAGGAAATCGGACTCAGACCACTGTGAACTGGAGGTCAGGTCGGGGTTGCCTGACCCGATCTGCTGTGAACTGGAAGAACTATCAAAACTCCCGGGCTGATCTCGCTTTCGCTTACTTCTGGAAGACTCATTGCTTTCTTACCCGGTGTATTTAGTCTCCAGAAACTCTTCAGTGTTAATGTATTTTCCAACCCTCTCAGAGAGCTCAACCAAAGTTTTTGGTCAATTTCTGTGGAACGACGCGGCGCACTTGGTGTGTTGAACACTCAAGCAGAAGGCTACGATGGCGCTTGTCTCGTTTAAATTGTGGATTTGAAGCTTTTGTGGTTGAACCAGTTAGTGAACTCCTTGAGGGACTCATTATTCCGTTGTCTGACCGTCAGCAGCTGCATGTCTGGCTTTGGCCGCTCATGCATGCCGTCGAACTGGTTGATGAACTGCTTACTGAGTTGTTTAAAACTGCAGACCAATCGGGGCTCCAAAGAGTAGAACCACTGCACGGCGGGGCCTTTCAAAGTGCTGGGGAAGGCTAGGCAGTGTAGTTCATCGGAGTTGGTGGCTAGGGCCATCTGAGCCTTATAGGTCCGGACGTGGTCGATCGGGTTTCCCGAGCCATTATAGGGATCTAGGCGAGGCAGCTTAAATTTGCGCGGGATGGAAAACCTCGTGATTTGGCTGGAGAATGGTGATTCTGTCTCGGTATTGGCCTGATTCTGAGCGCGATTTTGACCAAACTTTTTGGCCACTCCGTCGATCTGCTTCTACAAGTCCTTGATTCGGGCTTCCACTCCTTCCTGACCGGTATCTGAGGAGTTGGTCGGGTCGGTGGAAGAGGCTTCTTCTTCATGGTGGTGTGCTATCCTCTGGGATCGGGCTCGGCTATGGCTCCGGGTAACCGTTCGGCTAGGGACGACTCGGCTCTTGACCGAGTGACCTGGACTGATTCCCGGGCCATATGCTCCTGCCTTTCCTCTCGGGCAGCATGCCCACTGTTGATATCTCTGGCATCCTCAACACGGGACAGATTGGCTCGGGCACGTTGTCTGGTCAAGATCGGTTCCCGACCGTACGCAACGTTCCTGGGTCGTTTCCCAGCCCCTGGAGGACTACTTTGCTGGGCCAGCAGGGATTCGACCTATTGTTGGATTTGACGCTGGCCCTCCAAGAGTTATGTGAGGGTCGCGGTGACCTGCTCAGATGTCATGGCTGCCGTAGTCGGTGCCGGGGCCGAAGGAACATCCCGGTCAGACTACTGATCAGCTTTTTTACCCTTCTTCGGTGGCATGACAATCAGTCAAGAGATTTGTTGATGAGAAGACTTGTCGTTTCCCACAGACGGCGCCAAACTGATGATGCCGAAAATTGGTAAGAGTAAGTAGAGCAGTTTAAGGAGAGAGAGAGTGAGAGACTATTTTTTTGTATGTGGTTCAGCCCTGTTAATGAAGGTACCTACGTCCACGGCTGTGTCTGAGCACGTTCACTATACTGTAAAAGAGCCGGGGGCCTGTGGTGAACCAACAAGTCTGGAACTACCGTAGGCCGGCCGGGCATGTAGATGAATGCTATAAAGGTGCTGTGTAGACTGAAAAGTCGGCCCCCTCAATGGAGGGTGAGAGGTCTCTTTTATAGATGCAAGAGATCTACTCCTACATAGATAAGGAAATATAATTAAATTGATATAGATTGGCATTAATTGCAGGGGTTTCCTAATTGGATTAGGAAATAGTTTGCACTTTCCATTAGTCTTCTAGCTTGAGTAGGAAACTGCCCGTGATGCTCGGGATCATGCCTGTGGGCCCGGGCGAGCTGTTCCCGAGGTGGGATGTGCCCGTACGATTTTCCCGACCTGTTGGCCGGGTCGTGGAATGAACCGCTCAGGATGATGAGTTCCGGGTAGACTAGATCGCTCGGGCTGATGCTTGTCCGAAGAGTTGTGCATGTTTTCACCGGGACATGGACTGGCTGCTGATTTGAACCGCTCGGTCATAGGATAGAGCCAATTTTGGGTGTATCATAAGGTTACACTTCTTATATTTTGCTAGCTAAGCACCATTGACCTTCTATGTATCCGAATTCATGAAAAGTACGATGATAATCCGATCGTGTGATCCTTCTACCCAAAGAATATTAAATCCATCGTTAAAAGCAAACGAATTTTGCCACCTTTGACCTAAAGCATTTAACCGCTCATTCAAAAAAAATAACTTTGGAGTTCACTTTTGACTAAAATTCCACATCATCCTTTGTTGAGGTATATTTGCAAATTCTCATCTTTGAAGGAAGAATCCAAAATTTTTGGAAATTATTTTTGGAAGAAATGCTTTTCAAATGAATTTCAAAGCAAAGTTTCAAGCCATCATCTAGGGAAGTGCTTGACACATGAATTTCAAAAAAATTCTAAAATTTTCAAATTTTAAAGGGGTAATGAGGATCACAATGAAAGGAGAAGTCGGCGCACTTGACATGGGTGAGGATTTTATGTGCTTATGTGTTTATGTGCTAGGATTAGAATTTCCTTTCTTTGGCATATAGAGTAGGCACACACACACACATGCATTTACATCCGCATAACATATGGGCCATTCATGAAAATTTCTTAAAAAGCATTTGCAAACAAAATTACAAAATAAAGAAAATTTCTTTGATTTTGAAATTTAAACAAATAAATAAAAAAGAATAAAAAAATGTTTGTAGGTAAAAGATAGAATTAGCTACAGACACAGTTTGGTACAGAGACTCTACCGCAAGGTTAGCGAGAAGAGAGATGGCACAAGAAGCAAACGCAAGAGAAATAGCAGAATTGAAGGGCATAGTGGAACAGCAAGCAGGTCAGATGACAAGGATAATGACCATGATGGAAACACTAGCACAACAACCGCCAGTTGTCGATCCTCCTCCATCTGTTAGGGAGGATGATTGGTTGGATGATGCCGAAAGAGCTGAAATGCTGAGGGAAGAAAAGGAAAAGAAAGAGAAAGAAAAGGCTGAAAGAGAGAAGCTGATGACCGAGAAAGTAGAGAAACTGGAGAGCGTAGTCCGAAAGGCCCAAGGAGTAGACACCTACTTGCTGGAACTAGAGGGATTATATGAAGGGGTTTGTGAAGTATTACTTGAATGATTCAAAATGCATGTGTTTGAAAAATTCGACGGGACAGGAAACCCCCGTAGCCATATCAGGATGTGTATAGTGGCTTTTCAGCCAAGCGGCTTGAGTACGACTATGATGGCTATTCTGTTTCAATAGACATTAACCGGAGCTGCCTTATCTTGGTACCTTACATTAGAGCCTGGTAAGTCTAGAATTTGGGAGGAGGTTGTCAAGTCATTCGTAGTCCAGTATGAGTATAATCAGGATTTGGATGTTACTGTCAGAGATCTAGAGACTACCTGATAGGGAAATAAGGAATCTTTTGCTGAATATCTAAGCCATTGGAGGGGAGAAGCAGCCAAAATGGTACAGAGGCCAACTGAGAAGGAACAAATTCGGATGCTAATGAAAAATCTCCAGCCCATCTATCAAGAGAAGATGAGGTTTCAATCAATCAACACCTTTGCTGAAGTGTTCAATGTGGGAACTAGGATTAAGGATGCGATACAAGAAGGATTGATCAAGAGAGAAGAACCGGTGAACAGGTATAGGCATCCGAATTACGGGACAGGAGGAGGGAGTTCAGGAATTCATTCAAGTCCTACAGATGTGAATGCGCTAAGCGAACCAGAGAAGAAGTTCGATACAGTCAGGAGTTACCCGAAGAGAGGAGGAGATAAGCCTTTGAGGAGGTTCTCAGACTTGGGAGTGTCATTGTCCACCACTCTGGATAGGCTACTAGCAAAGGGGCACCTGCAGGACCTATTGGAGCCACGACCGAGACCAAATCCACCACCCCTAAATTTCAAAGCTGATCTATAGTGCAAATTCCATCAAGAGCAGGGACACTCAACCGATCGATGCTTAAAGTTGAGACATGAAATCCACAATCTGATCGATAAAAAGGTAATATCTGAACCACCCACCAACCAGTCAAACATCACCAAGAATCCACTACCAAATCATTATGCGGTACCGCTACCCGGAGTTTACTCGTTGGAAAGTGAAGGAAGCTCTTTTGACCCATCAACATTGATCACTAAGTTGGGGTGTCTGAAGAAGATTTACCAGATGCCGGGAGATTTGAACTTCTGCACTTTGGATAGACTAGCAGATAGAAACAAGGGAAAAGTGATAGAAAAGGCTCCCACTGCGGATTGGTGGGTACCTGAAGATGACAGCTCTATTTGGTATAAAGGGGATGACAGTCAGGACTTCAATAAAGTTAAGGAGGATCTTTGATATGAAAGTGAGAAAGAAGAAGAAAATCCAGAAGTCACTAAAGTATAGGATGATATTTGGTTTAAAGAAGAGGTCAGTCATTTAACGCGACCAGGAAGGCATTTCAAACCACACGAACTTGAGGAAGATCACTCAGGCCAGGAATTGGATAAGGGAAAACGGAAACTGAATGAAGAAGAAGAGGAAGATAGGGTCTTGAGACAGATGAAGAAAACACAAGCGAATATCACTATTTGGGGATTATTAATTGCTTCCAAGCGTCATAGACAAGCGGTCCTCGATGCTCTTAATCAATCTGATGTCTCCATCAACATCACTCCAGAAGATCTCATCGACATGATCAATAAGAGCTCGACTCTCGCTATCTCGTTCACTGAATCTGACTTACCTCCTGGAGGACCCACTCATGATAAGCCGTTGCACATTACCGTCGAGTGTCTAGGAAATTCTTTGCCCGCTTGTCTCGTTGACAACGGGTCTGCATTGAATGTATGCCCATTCCGAACAGCCAAAGGATGGGGCTTGATGAATCCACGTTTATACCATCGGAGCAAAAGGTAAGGGCCTATGACAATACTCAGCGAATGGTTATGGAGATCACTTTTCTAAATTTCTCTATTGGGACCGGGGAAAAGGAGGCTGAGTTCCAGACCATCGATATTCTTGCATCTTTCAATCTACTTTTGCGAAGGCCATGGCTGGAAAGTTTGGGTGCCATCTCGTCAACCATCCATCAGAGAGTCAAGTACATTTCGAATGGTGAAGTTTGTGATGTTCTAGGGGATAGTTGGATACATACGTCTGGAACTTCATCTAGTGCCCCAGTTTTGGAAGTATAAATGCAAGAGGAAGATACAAGCTTGGGCGAGTTCGAATTCATCAATGTGATAGAAGACAGCAAGCCAAAAGAGATTTTACCGCTTTACTTTGATCAGTATGCAAGTCCGTTGGTAGCCAAAATTATGAGAAAGATGGGATTCTTCCCGGGGATGGGTTTGGGTAAGAAGCATCAAGGATTGCCTGAGTTTCCAAACATTGTCACGCAAACACATACCCATGGGTTGGGATATCAGCCGACAAGGGAATAAATGAAGAAAAAGAAGAAATCAGCCAATGCGCTAATAGAACCATACTCAAAGACTCTCAATGGATACTTTGTCAAAGAAGGAGAGGATTTTCCATTTTGCAGTATACTGGAGCCATGGTTGGATAAATTGAAAAAATGCATTAAGCCGGGATTTTGAGATTTTCTTTACACATGACTTCTCTGACTATAAGGACCCTTACCTGTAAGTACCTACAAAATCCACCACTGTTCAGGATTGGGTGTGCACTTTGGATGGCTTGGCGATGAAGGACCTACTAGAAGAGGAACACAGAGGAATCAGAAAGGGTAGTACCGGGGAAAGTATGAATAAAGATGGGAAAAATAGAGGTGAAGAAGGAAACAAGGAAAAGGCAGAAAGGGAGAAGTCAGAACTTGGAAAAGAACTAGAGGAAGAAGAAATGGGGTAAATTACTTGGACAGGAGACCTGGAAGAATACTTCATCACTGATCTTGGAGGAGAAAGCAAGAAGGAATGGGTTTTTGAGTCTAGTGATAGGTATCCCCCTCACCCAGAGTCTGTATTGGCCCAAATGAGACGTCTTTCAATTTCCATGTCTGTTGTAATTGCTCCCAAGAAAGTTAATGAGAATATGACTAATTCTGCTTACTCGACTACGCATAATAATTGTGATGCATGTGATGAATGTAGTAAAATACTAGATGAATTGCAAAAATTAATTGAAAAGGAAAATGAATCTGCATAAAATCATTGAAGGCACTTTAATGATTAATTTGGGAAATGAAGATAATCCACAAAATGTTTCTATTGGCTCCATACTTAGTTATGAGGAAAGCAAAGAATTAATTAATCTATTAAATGAATTCAAAGACGTCTTTGCATGGTCCTACGATGATATGCCAGGAATTGATCCAGAAATCGTCCAACATCATATTCCCCTTTTCCCAAACTCGAAACCCGTAAAGCAAAAATTGAGGCGAATGAGGCCTGAATGGGCGCTAAAAGTGAAGGAGGAAGTTGAAAAGCAGATAGGAGCTGGATTCTTAATCGTCACCGAGTATCCAGAATGGGTCGCTAACATTGTACTAGTCCCAAAAAAGGATGGTTGCGTTAGGGTTTGTGTGGATTTCTGGGATTTGAACAAAGCTAGCCCTAAGGACGATTTCCCTTAACCCCACATTGATGTGTTAGTAGACAACACGACAGGACATGAACTTTTATCTTTCATGGATGGGTTCTCAGGGTATAACCAGATATTAATGGCACCTAAGGATAGGGAAAAGACTACCTTTATCACACCCTGGGGGACTTATTGCTATAGGGTTATGCCATTTGAGCTTAAGAACGCTGGGGCAACTTATCAAAGAGCCGCCACCATCCTATTACATGACATGATCCATAAAGAATTGGAGGTGTATGTAGATGACATGATAGTAAAATCCAAAGAGAGGGAAGGGCAATTAAGGGCTTTAAGGAAATTCTTTGAGAGGTTAAGAAAATTTAGAATGAGATTAAACCCGCAGAAATGAACTTTTGGAGTTACCACACAAAAATTGTTGGGGTTTCTGATTACACAGAGGGGGATTGAGGTAGATCGTACCAAAATTCAAGCCATAACTAAAATGCCGTCACCCGAAAATGAGAAAGAGTTGAGGGAATTCTTAGGAAGTATACAGTTTATCAGCCATTTCATATCCAAACTCACCATGACTTGTGACCCACTATTCAAGTTGTCGAGGAAAGGGGAAAAGTTTGAATGGGATGACCAATTTCAGAAAGCCTTCGAAAAGATCAAAACTTACCTTCAAAACCCACCTGTCCTATTGCCTCCCAAACCTGGGAAGCCTTTATTGCTATATATATCTGTTACTCAGAATTCCATGGGGTGCATGCTGGCCCAAGAAGAGGAAGGGGGGTGTGTGGAGAAAGCCATATATTACCTAAGTAAGAGAATGACCGGGTATGAGATGAACTATTCGCCATTGGAGAAAGCATGTTGGGCTTTGGTGTGGTGTACACGTCACCTTAGGCATTACATGTTAGCCTTCCCTGTCACCCTAATATCACGAATGGACCCACTCAAATACCTCTTTGAAAAACCTGCCTTAACTAGTAGGATCTCACGTTGGACCATGATGATGGCCGAATTTGATATTAGATATGTCACTTCCAAATCTGTCAAAGGGAGAGCCGTCACCGAATACTTAGCTGACATTGCCATAGAATCTGAAGAAAGAGGAGAATTTAAGTTTCCTGATGAGGAGGAGATGAAAGTAGAGGAAGACTTGTGGAGAATGTATTTTGATAGAGCAGCCAATCAGGTAGGATACGGGGTTGGAATCATCCTTGTATCACCTAATGGGGTCCCCACCTCGTTGGCCGTTAAACTTAAGTATAACTCAATCAATAACACGGCAGAATATGAAGCATGCATAATTGGGATGGAAGCAGCCTTGGTCTTAAAAATTGAGAAGATTGATGTTTTTGGGGACTCGAATATGATGATATCGCAAGTGAGGGGTAATTAGAGAATAAAGCATGAAAAATTGAGACCTTACCATGAATACCTGGAGAGCATAAAAGTGCAGTTTAGAAAAATCTCATTCTATTACCTTCCTCGTGAGAAAAACCAACTAGCTGATTCTTTAGCAACCTTGGCCTCGATGATCCAAATCCCTATAGGAGTTACCATGATTCCCCTATCCATTGAAGAGAGAACCCGGCCCTCATTCGAGACAATCGTAGCCATTGAAGGAGGAGAAGAGACAGAAGTACCGTGGTATGCGGATGTTTGGAGTTTCAATGAGAAAGAAAAGTATCCTGAAGGGGCGTCATAAAAAGATAAGAAGGCGATCCAGAGGTTTTCAGCTCAGTTTGTGATTTATGCGGGAAAGTTATGGAAAAAGTCCCATACCGGTTATAACTAGAATGTCTATATGGAAGGGAAGCGAGAAAAATGATGGAAGAAGTACATGAAGGAGTTTGCGGGCCCCACATGAATGGACACATGTTGGCCAAAAAGATAATTCGACAGGGATACTATTGGACAACTCTGGATAAGGATTGTTGTGAGTATGTTAGGAAATGTCATAAATGTTAGATCCATGCAAATCTTATGCATACCCCACCTTCTCAACTTTACAACATGACCACCCCCTGGCCGTTCCCTATGTGGGGTATTGATATCATCGATGAAGTAGTCCTGAAAGCTTCAAATGGACACCGGTACATAATCGTGGCAATAGATTATTTCACCAAATGGGTGGAGGTGGCATCATATGTAACTCTGAAAGCCAAGGATGTGGGAAATTTTAGTCTGCAGATACGGGGTGCCAAATGAGCTTATTTCTGACCATGGGAGCCACTTTCAGGGAGAAGTTATCCCACTGTTAGAGAAGTATAGGATTACCCACCACCAATCCTCACCATACAGACCCTAGACGAATAGAGCAGTAGAAGCCGCAAACAAGAATGTAAAGGCAATCCTGGTGAAGATGATAGATACATACATAGATTGGCATGAGAAGTTACCATTTGTCTATGGGATGGAAGCTGTTCTTCCAGTTGAGGTCGAAATACCATCTTTAAGAGTCTTGGAGGAGTGCGAGGTAACCGAACTTGAGTGGTTGCGGGGGAGATATAAGGAATTGATGCTATTAGATGAGAAGAGAATGGCTGCTATAAATCACACTCGGGGATATCAGAAAAGGATAGCTTGTGCTTTTAAAAGGTTCATCCAAGGAAGCTTGCTGAGGGTGACCTGGTCCTCAAAGAGCTTAAAGCGCCCGTTTATGACCCCCGAGGAAAATTCAAACCCAACTGGGTCAAACCATATATCATTAAGACACTCCTCTCCGGAGGAGCTGCCTATCTCATGGACCTAGACAGAGTTGAGTTTAAACAACCAATCAACCTCGATCGCCTCAAGAAATATTTTGCTTAAGACCTTGTCATTTCAAAACCTCCAGAGTTGATGAAATACGCTTGACCTGATTCACGCTAGGGAAAATGTAGGCAACTCGCTCGGTTCGGTCACATAAATAAACTTGCCTAAATGGCACTTCCCTTCTGACCTTAGCTGAACTACTACAGACCTGATACCCATTTGGGGATAAGTAGGAGGGCCCACAAGGCCCTCGGTCCAAATAAAATCCAACTCTTGGTGTAACCCAATGTCCTGAGTTTCCCTATGCTGAACTAAGGGCAAACTTGCGTTTGCCCAGAACTAGAATCAAAGCCCCTATAATAGGGGCAAACTTTGTTTGCTAAACTAAAGAACCCAAAAAATACCTAAACCCATTTATGGATCTACTGGCTGTCAAAATAGGTACTGTATGGAAGCAAATGAGGATTCATAGTATAGAATGATTAAAGCTCTAAAGCAAAACTCAAAGCAAAGTAATAAAAGCTAAGAGAGACATTAAAAGGAAAATTTTCATAATCTGAAGAGATGGGAGAAGTGCAAACTATGATTTGACATGATTAGAACATTTTCCTGATACAAAGAAAAAGCTTTTTGAAAATTGAAAAATACATCACAAAATAAAAGTGCAGCAAGAGTCAAGCAGGGTTTGTCAGAAGTTTTATAATCTTATTTTTTTTTTCCTTTTTTGTTTGTCTAGAAGCTATTTCCCGACCAAAGTCTGAATCTCAAGAAGGTACTCGGCAATGGGAACAATTGAAGAAGGGACCCTCCAGAAAGGAGCCGAGACTCTGTCATGCCAAACCTCGCCAAATAATCTCATGGTAGAAGGGTGTAGAGCGCTACTCCTCAAAAAATCTGCCGTAATAGTGTCTGGGATATCGTGAAGCTATCCAAACTGGCGAACCACCCATCCAGGAATGTAAAAAGTGGTAGCCTACAGACTAGGTACCCAAACCCCCAGGCGTCCGGGAAGCCGCACAGTGACAGAGCAGTAAGTCCATCAGGGGCACACCCAGCAAATGTCCTCACAATATAGGTTCTGAAGCCAAGTAAGCTAGCCGTCAACCGTGCAATAGAGGAAATGAATATCCAGGAGATCACAGGGAAGCAGTCTCCCAGTAGGAGAGTGAGCGAAGAGGCCTAAACACTCGAGAAGCCAGATCTGCAAAACATGAGGTGACCCTGAAAGCAACATCGATCGGGTGCTCGTGCAGGCCATCGCTCGCGCGGATTATACACACAAAGGTCATGTGGACATTTTAAAAACAATTTCAAAAAATAATCTGGTCGCGCGTTGGCCGCTCACGCAGACCCTCAATTGTGTACATGAGCCGAGAACCAGACCCCATTGTTGTCTTTCATGAAGCTTATGAAATTTTACCTTTTTCAAAACTCAATCAAGACAGACTTTCCAATATATGAAACTCTTCCTTTTTCTGCGTAGATTCCAAATATGAAATTGATTTTTCATGAATTGACTCATAGCTCTTGATTTTATAAAAAATTCGAAAGACGACGAAACTTTAATTCGACCGTTTGTCATGATCGTAAAGAATTAGCTTTTAAAATTTGAAACAGAGCCTCATGGGATCAAGACCTTTAATTTGATATAAAGATATTGAGTTTTTGTCACAATTTTTGTGCTCACTATTTTTAGAACCTTAACGATATATATGAGATTTATATATACATATATAATAACAGTTATATAAACAGAAATTAAAACAAGGGATTGTATAAAAACGCTTACCCAAATCAAAGCTTGAACCCAAAAGCTTTAGGAATATATATATGTATTTGACTATATATATATGTATGTGTGTATACATAATAATATGTGTGTGTGTGTGTATTAAGCCGAGAGATAGAGAGGGAATAGAGAGACAGTAGATTGTGTTTGAGAGATAGGAGAATGGTAGGGGGGTAGGTGTAACACCCCGTAATTTTCAAGATATAAATATTTATTTTTATATGTTAATGTGGCCACCCGAATTTTTATATATGATAAATTAGCTATAGGTATTTATGTTTATGGTTATATATCTATGTGTATTAATTTTTTTTAGTACAAATTACGATGTGAATATTTTTATAAACTTAAGTGATGGGATAAATTTGTGTAAGTTTAAATTTTAAAGAATTGATGTGTTTATAATTTAGTAGTGTTTATAGGGCCCGTAAATATTCTAAACAATGTATTTAACATAAGAATTAAGTATCTGGGTTATGGGTACCCAATGGGTAACTCATTTTAGTACTTTTGCAATGCATTTTGGGGTCATATGATGTATTTTTATGAAGGGGTAAAAATAAAAACGGGATTATGTCTTGTTAACCCTATATTAGTTCTCCCAACAATACATTCACCCCTACTATCTCAACCCTAGCCACCAAGGGAAGATAAGAAGAAGAGAAAGAGAAAGAGGGAGAGAAAAGAGAATAAAGAAGTAGAGAGGAAGAGAAAGAGAGAGGAAGCAGACGAAGAGGAAGAATGAGAATGATCGTTGAATCATATGCGGTGCATTCGTCGTGGTTAACGTCGATTCATATCTTTGTCGGATTTGGCACAATTGGTGAGTTAAATATATATAGTTGGGTATATATATATACACACGTGGGTATATATGTATACGCAATTGAATCAATCATTGCAAGTTAAATGTTTGGATTGATATATAAATTTTAGTATCGTATGCGATTTGTTGATTTGGATCCTAGTATTACCCAAATAGATATGGTTATACGTTGATAAACTAATGTTCAGATTCATGAGATTAACCTAGGGAGAAAGAAAAATAAATTAATTAAATAAGTAGGAAAATTCGTTTTTATTGGTTTTTCTATAATCGCTAAATTTTCAAAACATTGTACAGAATTGTTTGTTTGGAATTTTAGCTTTCTGGTCGCCAAGTCCCATGTAAAACGCAATTCTGCACAACTTTTGTCTAATAGCATTTTTCCTAATTCTGCACCGTTTGGGCAGAAATTTTATATTACAGTAGCCGCGAATGTTAACTCCGAATTTCGAATTTATGTTTATGAATATTGTTAGAGATGTTTCTTTGTGCGGAATTAGTATGAGGAATAATTTCAGTCCATGTTGGTTTTTGGGACTGTTTAATGTAAGGGTATGTTTGGGACTATTTTAAATAGTATTGTTGAGTGTCGATTTTATATGCTATGTGTTAAGAAACCCCAACTTATTCTATGTGTGGTATTAAATAATTATTATGAAAATACTACGCTAGAGACTTGAATAGAATTTTGGTAACAAATAAAAAAGGGCCTTATCGTGAATAATTGGATAATGATATTCCATGGAATAAATGATAAATTGCCGAAGTGATTAATGACGTGATTAAACCCTCATGAATGGGTACTTATGAGTATTAACTGCCAAGCTGTTAGATGGGAATGACTTGAAGAAAGGGAAAGGGAAGGATCTTGAAGAAGGAAGTCATGCATTGCATACACACTTCATCAAGAAAGGAGAAGATTTCCCCTACTACGGCTCTCCAGAGCCATGGGTGAACTGTAAAGATAAGTACTTGGAGCAAAGGTCTGAGATCTCTTTCTTACATGAGTTCGTTGACTATGAAGATCCATACCTGCAAGCGCTCACAGAACCTATGTCTGTCCAAGATTGGATTTATGCACTGGATGGCCTGGCCATGAGGAATCTCTTTAATGAAGAAAGCAGTAAGACCGAGGAGAGTGGTCCAAAGAAGATCATGGAAGTGAAGATTGGGAAAGACCAGATGGGAGAAATACTGAATGAAGAGGTCAAGGGAAATAAAGCAAGAAAGGAGGAGCCGGAGAATGGAGGAGAGATAGAATCAGGGAATTTGCCAAAATGTCCTTGAGTCTAGTGATAGGATTCCCTACCCCAGAAGTCTGTAATGGCCAGTATGAGCCAAACCTTTTAAATTTTCTGTTATCAATAAAAGTGACTGATTCTGCTTACTTGATTCCGCTTAATAACTGTGAAAAAAAAAAGAGCAAATGAACCTGCATGCAAAATCATTGAGGAAACCTTGGCATTTGACTTAGAAAATGAAGAAGATTCTCAAAGTGATTCTTTCCATATTTCACTCAATAAAGATGAAAGCATAAAATTGATCTCATTGCTAAAAGAATACAAGGATGCCTTGCATGGTCCTATGATGATGTGCCAGAATGAATTCAAAAATTATCCCACATCACCCCTTTATACCAAACCTAAAAGGTGAGCTCACAGTCCAAAGTCATGAACTTGTTCCTTAATGGTAGCTAGATATCTTCAATGAACTTCTTCTTCTTAAAAGAAAAAAAAAAAGAAAGAAAGAAGAAAAAAAAGAGACCTCGCTAGGATGAAAACCCGAAAGGGCGCCTAGGCAAAAGTTAAAGCAAAATAAGATGCGTGTTGATTTCAAAATCCGAATTCTAGCCAGTCAAAATCATGAAGAGAATAAGAGATAGTGAGAAAAGAAAGGAAAGAAAAAAAAAACAAAAAAGTAGAGAATAAATAAGATTGAGAATTCTTGAGTACTTCAAAGTACATGAATTGTCCTAAGAAAAGAAATTGGAAATGAAAAGAAAGATTTGAAAGTATCAATTAAATTTTTGTGAGAGACTCAATGGATAAGTGATAAGTGGACCTAAAACAATGCAGAAATATCTTTGAGAAAGATAAAGAGTAATTTGGAGGGCTGATATTACTATGTGAGTATGATAGAGTATGAGTAAAACATGATGTATTATGAGAGTTGTAAAGATTGACTGGCTAGTGATAAGGTGAAACGAATCAACCGCCACAAAACAAAAAAGGGGAAAGAAGAAAAGAAAAGAAAAGAAAAAAAAGAAGAAAAGAGGAATAAAAAAAATGCATAAGAAGGAGAAGTAGTTCATCATCTTGTTCAAAAGCTGCCACAAGGAATATGTTTCAGAAAATCTGCCCAGAAAGGGCACCCATTGAACCTAAATGAAAACATGGCTCGAAAAGCCCACCAATTCTTGAAGCCTTATTCTTTCAAGACCTCCAGAGTAGATGAACTACGTTTTGACCTGATTCCCATTCGGGGATACGTAGGCAGCCTGCAAGGTTCGGTCACAACTACACACACAGTCAATCATTGCACTTCTTTCAAGCCTCGATCGAACTACTATAGGACCTGATGCCCATTCGGGGATAAGTAGGCGGGTCTCCCAAGGCCCTCGGTCCAAAGAAGAAACCCAACCAATTCATGAAATTACCTTGAAAACTAGGGGCAAACTATCGTTTGCCCAGAGGCCGCGTCAACTCCCTCAAACCAGAGGCAAACTTCATTTGCCTAGCATTCCCAAGCCCCCTGTCAAACTAGGGGCAAACTGTCGTTTGCCAAATAAAATATCTCTGTGTTTACTGGCTTTCAAGGACCAAGCTTAGGCATCCTAAGAATTCTTGAAGTAAAAAGTTGAAGTTTTCATGCATAAATCTAAAATTGATTTAAGATGGAAAGAAACGTGAAAAGAAGAATTCTTCATTATCAAAAAGTCAATCGTAAAGGAAGATACAATGAAAGAATATTTTGGGATAACAATTTTTTTTTTCTAAAGTTGATCAAAGAAGCGCAAAGAGAAGAAAGCAGAATTGGTCACAAATTTGAAAATGTGTGTATCTCAACTCAGTTTGAGTCTACTTTCTTGAAATCCAAAAGATATATTCCGCAGAGGGATCAACAAGAATTGAAGATTCCAAAACAAGGGTAATAGCAGGGAGGTCAGGGAGTCAGATTCTGCTCCACTAAGGAAATCAAATAGAGGTCGAGTAATATCTTCAGAAAGAGCAAAATCAAGTGAATACCCTCAGCAGATCAGGCTCCAAGCCGTACAAGCTAATCATCGGATGAACCAGAATCGCCCAAACTGCTGTCCATAGCAAGCAATCCATAAAAAAGAATATTTTGAAAAAAGAAAAAAAGAAAAAAAACGATAAAGTTAAATCCGAAATAAGAAGCATATAAACATCTCTTCAGCTAGAATAGCCCCAAAGCAAATCTTTTGAGGCTGTACCGTCATCGATCAAATCCTCGGTCTTGGTATAAGTCATCTATCGCATCCTATGAGTCACCAATCAAATTCTCGGTCTTGGTATAAGTCGTCTATCGCATCCTATGAGTCACCGATCAAATCCTCGGTCTTGGTATAAGTCGTCTATCGCATCCTATGAGTCACCAATCAAATTCTCGGTCTTGGTATAAGTCGTCTATCGTATCCTATGAGTCACCGATCAAATCCTCGGTCTTGGTATAAGTCGTCTATCGCATCCTATGAGTCACCGATCAAATCCTCGGTCTTGGTATAAGTCGTCTATCGCATCCTATGAGTCACCAAACAAATTCTCGGTCTTGGTATAAGTCGTCTATCGCATCCTATGAGTTACCGATCAAATCCTCGGTCTTGGTATAAGTCGTCTATCGCATCCTATGAGTTACCGATCAAATCCTCGGTCTTGGTATAAGTCGTCTATCGCATCCTTTGAGTTACCGATCCAATCATCGGTCTTGGTATAAGTCGTCTATCGCAGCCTTTGAAGTCACCGATCAAATCTTCGATCTTGGCATAAGTCATCTACTGCAGCCTGGGGTTATCGATCAAAACAAAAAGGAAAGGGATAAAACCAAATTTAGAAATGCCGAAAACAAGTTGTCGAGTCTGCGCGACTCCAGGTCTTCGAAAAATAAAATGAATTTTTGATCTTTGAAAAGTAGAAATGAACTTTCGAGTCCGCGCGACTCCCAATCTTTGAAAAGTAAAAATGAATTTTCGAGTCCACGCGACTCCCAATCTTTGAAAAGTAGAAATAAATTTTCGAGTATGCGCGACTCCCGATCTTTGAAAAGTAGAAATGAATTTTCGAGTCTGCGCGACTCCCGATAGAAAATGAATTGTTTAAGTCCGCGTGACTGTTCTGAAAAGGAAAAGAAAAATAAAAAATTACCCTTGCAATACCGAGCGAATTTGGGGTCATTGAATCTGGAACGATTCTGACTTTTCTGCTCTTTGGGGTCATTGAATCTGGAGCGATCCTGACTTTTCTGTGATCATTGGGGTCATTGAATCTGGAGCGATTCTGACTTTTCTGCTCTTTGGGGTCATTGAATCTGGAGCGATTCTGACTTTTCTGCGATCTTTGGGGTCATTGAATTTGGAGCGATTCTGACTTTTCTGCTCTTTGGGGTCATTGAATCTGGAGCGATTCTGACTTTTCTACTCTTTGGGGTCATTGAATCTGGAGCGATTCTGACTTTTCTGCTCTTTGGGGTCATTGAATCTGGAGCGATTCTGACTTTTCTGCTCTTTGGGGTCATTGAATCTGGAGCGATTCTGACTTTTCTGCTCTTTGGGGTCATTGAATCTGGAGCGATTCCGACTTTTCTGCGATCATTGGGGTCATTGAATCTGGAGCGATTCTGACTTTTCTGCTATCTAGGGTCATCGAATCTGAAGCGATTCTGACTTTTCTGCAAAAACATCTCATTTCCTGAAAAACATCAGAGTATAAGGCGCAAAGCGCATCTCAGTCTTTTCAAAAACATGCTTCAAGATTCGGCACCGGAGTATAAGACGCAAAGCGCATCTCAGCCAATCGTTATTCTCATAAAAAAAATGGCAATCGCGACTTTCCTAGGACAGGACGTCATCAGCATAAAAGGATTTTAAGACAAAGGTACGTTTTGCTAACTCTAAGGAGTAGCCTTGTCCTAAGTCATTAAACCTGAAAACATAGAGCATAAATTTGCTTGAGCACGTGCATCACGATAGGATAGGTGCATTCATCTGTGTGACTACCTGCGTTTGTGTATTGTTGTCCCTTGCTCGAACTACGTCTTGGTCTGATTCCCGATGGGATACGTAGGCAGCTCATCCTTGAGCATGACCAGCATCTTGGCTCTCCGCGCACCCGATTTTGCAACGCACTTTTTGTTTTTACCTAGATTCGACTATTTGGTCAAAGGCTTGTCTTTCACACAGGCTTTGACATTCATTTGTGATACGCGTTGCTTCACAAACTCTGTCAAAGAGGGGCAAACTGTAGACACCCCAATTTTGACCAAACGTCAAATCCAGGGATTGGTTACCTCTCAAAGACCGATGATGACGATGACCGTGACGTTCGAAGATTTTTCAAAGAAATTCAAAATCTTCAAGATGTTCTTCAAGTTAAAATTTGCAAAATTAAAAAAATAAAAAGAGAGAGGATTTGGGTATTCGGGAGAGACCCGAACATTGAAGAACAGATGAAGAAGTCAGTCTGAGAATTTGCTCAACATACATATAAAAAAGGTTTTTTTTTTAAAAGAAGTATAAAATAAAAATGATAAAAAAAAGAGAGTTTTAAATAAAGAAAAATTGTCTCTTAAAAAAAATATAATGAATAATAAGAAAAGCATAGTATATTGAAAAATATACCATGCACATGGGTGCATACCACCCACATGGGTGCATTTTAGCACAAATATACATGAATATATAAAGATAACTCACAAAAATTAAGTTTAGATTAATTTTCCTTTCAAAAACTTAAAAAAAGGAGCAAATTCAGTTAGCCCCGGCACCCGGAAAACCCGGTGGCACTCACTGAGTACCTCGCCGGCACTCACGGGTTGCCGCTCGGCATTCAGTGAATGCCGCCCGGCACTCAGTGAATGTCGCCGGCACCCGTCGAGTGCCGCTGGCTGTAACAGACTGCTTTTCTCACATATTCTAGAAGAAAACTTTGCACATGGGTTTCCACCCGAATTTACCCATTTAACCTTGAATTGGTGGTCTATATAAAAAAACTTTCATCTTCATTTTGAGGGGGAATTGAATGAACACACACACATATACTTGAATCTAGAGAGAGAGATACAAAATCATATAGAGAGAATTGAGAAGAAGAAAAGAATTTCTTGAAGAATTGGAAGAACTTTGAGAAGAATTTGAAGATCTTGGAAGAGCTTCACAAGAAATTGAAGAATTCTTTGAGGTCATAGAGGTAACCTCTTAATCCTTGGTAGAGTTAAGATAATTCAATCACAAGTTCTTAGATTTAGGAACTTTTCACATTTTCAAAACCTCTCTTCTTACCCCATTTCATCACACACCACTTAGAACTTGTGATTGAACCTCATGACATCTCATTAATTTGGATCTAATTAATACCTTGGGTTTGAGATAAATTAGTTTTGAAGAATTTGTGTTCCTAAATAAAACTTTGATTTCCTTTATTTCTATTTCATTCATAAGGTTCATGAGATCTTCCATATCTCATTTAAACTCTTTGAATTTGATTCCTTATTCTCTTATAACCTTGTGATTCATATGGAGATTAAAATGAATCATAGTCATAATCTACACATAGTTGGTGAGATACTAGTATCAAATCATGACTAGGATATCTTTACTATGAATCTTATGGAATTCATACTATATTCCATGGAGATTAGAGTAGATTTGTTTTTTTAGTCTCCAATGACCATTAAATGGTAGGAGAAGTAGTTTAGTTTAAGTCCATCTCTATGGCTTAGACTAATCTCTTCCTTGGGTTTTGAGAAGTTCTCTATACTTCATCCAAAACTTACATGTATAGATGTCCTTAGTCTCCAATGACAATTAAATGGTAGGAGAAAATGGTTTAGTTTAAGTCCAATTTCATGATGTAATAGTTGGGGTTAACAAATAAAGTTGAACTTGACAAATGAAAACAGTGAGTTCACAAACTGTTTTTGATCAAAGATTTTTAGTTTGAAATCTAACCGTTGAAATCAAGTGAAACCAACGGGAAAGTGTTAATAACACAATGTTCTACCGCTGTAATTTTTGTTTTAAGGTAGTTTCATGTTTAAAATGGTTTGGTCATGAGTTTTGTGAAGTAACAACAATCTGCCAAGAATTTCAGCACAGCAACACTCTTTAGGAATAAATAAATCGGGATTTTAATAAAGTGTTTGTGACCCTTTAATAATTATTTCTAAGAACCTTAATGTGTTAAGAAGGTTCCCTAAAAAGAATGAAGCAATTCAGATTTGTTTGCTATTTTTAAAAAATCATACAAGATCTCTGGACAGAGAGTTGTAAAATCCTGAGTGAGGTCTAGTATTGTCCGTATTCTTGGAGATCTAACCGTTGAAACCTCGATTTTCCTTTTGGATTAGAAACTAGACTCCCAGAGGCATAACATATCCAAAAATCATTAAGATCCAACCGTTGGAAGTATTTTATGTCTATTTTTGTTTAAGATCTGGTCTGCTCCATAAAATTCATAAAAAACTGCTACTATTTTTGTCTAATCTTATTTATTTCAACTCAAAGGGTTCCCTAATCTTATTTTATTAAATCATGTTTTGAATAATGATAATTTAGCTTAAATCCAGAGGCTAAGTGATCCAAATTAGTGAATAAATCCATGTTTTAGTCTTATTCACATTCATTCATTCATGTACATCAATGCCTATGATTAGGACTAGCTATTGAATAAAGTTGGATTTCATGCTTAATAGATCTAAGCTAGAGAATTGGGATTGATTTTTTGATATCATATTATTATGTGAAGCATATGGACTAATCTTTGTTTTGTAGCGCATTTGAGGCACAATTTCTCATCTCTTCTCCGGTTTATTTACTTCATTGATTTTAATTGATTTTCGACTCCATGTGCGACACCTTAGCTTAGGTTTTGCCTTATGTGAATATGTGAATTAGAGACCTTTTCTTAGGCTTTGTATTTTGTGTATGCATTGCACGTTTCCATTTCGCGGCTGGATCCCGGGTAAGTTCTCTAGTCCCTTTATTGCATATCATGTTGCTTGCTACTTGAATTACGTGGTTTATGAATGATATTTTGTCATTAGCAATTTTACACCATTTCCAACATGCTTGTGTAATGTATATGTACATATGTATTAATTGAGGGCATTCTTAGATTATTAATTTGATTAAAAAGGATGTTGAGTACAGGCCTATCGTGAGATAGGATGAAAGGGGGTGTTTTAGTCCGCCGGGCTCCTTCCCCTTTCATTCCATAATCCCCGAACCCAGTTTATCTTTGGTTTCGCAAAAGATAAGTTTGCTTTAAAATGGTTTCTTAATTTTCCTTTTAAAAATTAAGTGGTGACTCATTTGTTTTTGAATTTGGAATTTGAAAAAATGTTTTAAAAACAAAAGTGGGCCCAAATGCCGGTATCCACAGGGGGTAGTGTGGAAATATCTCTTTTAGGGAGTTGACCTAACGTGTTAGGGTTAAGGGTCTTTTGACTCCTCTATCGTAGGCCATCTAAGGGGTTGACCCCCTATCACCGGACATACGCCTAAGTGGAGTTTTCTGCATGTGTACAGCATCCCCCGGGAAGTTTCGAGGTCTTTTTCCACACACAGATCAGTGGTCTTTTAGGTGCCCCAGCGTGACCGAGGACTTTTCTACGAAAAGCATCATTACAATAAAGTTAATTGATTCTTCCAAAATTATTGAGGGCTCGAAAAGAGCTACTCGGGAAATCACAAGAGGGCTCGAAAAGAGATACTTGGAAAATCAAGTATGTGCTACCCTAATATACTAGTAATACTTGTGTAA
Source organism: Hydrangea macrophylla (assembly GCA_033977485.1). NCBI lineage: Eukaryota > Viridiplantae > Streptophyta > Magnoliopsida > Cornales > Hydrangeaceae > Hydrangea > Hydrangea macrophylla. The sequence goes on from CM066992.1 coordinate 23,311,503, forward strand.
TACCTGTAATTTCTCTACGTGCAATAATACGAGTTTTATGAATTTCTATATCTGGTCTATTATTATATTATTATTTTAGTTGTGTGACTATATCAGTGTAATATAATTACTAATTAGAGTATAATCACTGCACCGACTCGACCGTAATTAGAATTAACTTAGTCCCGTAACCGGACCCGAACGTTAGAAACAACCCCCGTTTGGACGTAAATTAAGACCGACACGTATATCAAGGAACTTATGCACGCAAACCAAGGAAGTGGCACAAAATCCAAGGTGGGCCCTGATCGGCGACGAATAGTTGCCGTTTATAGTCCTAAAAATACACTTTGTTAGCCCATTTCATGTAGTTATTAGTTATTTTTTAATAAGTATTCTAAATTTTGTAGGATTTGGAGCTTTAACTTGAAAATGCACAAAAATCCAATGTTAGTGGCTTTGGAAGTCATTCTGGGCTCAAACGGTGATTCCGATGAAAGCTGAATGCAGTAGTAGTCTCGGAAAATTGCATTTTTGACAAAGAATATTTTGGATTTGAGAAATTTCTCCAGAGATATAAAATGTAGAACTTCGAGTTATGGACGCGTGGCTTCAAACGGCGAGTCAATCCCAGTTCCGACCAAAAGGTTATCGCAATTCTACGAAAGTCGCGCAGTGCAGCGGAAACTACCTCGCGCGAGCAGGCCGCGCGAGCGACCTTTAAAAAAACCAAAAATGCATATTTTATTAAATTAAAGTGCCCAGCGAAGGTGGTGTGTGCATATGACGTCCAGAAACGTAAATATAGCTGTTTTAGTGTGATTTGGCTTAGGAAAGCTTCTTAAATCATTCCAAACTCTATATAAATCCTATTCTAAATCAAATTTAAGGTTACACATCATTACACAACATTAGATACAGCCATATACAACTAAAAATTTCAGCCATTGAAGAGAGGAAAGCAAGGAGAAGAAGAAGAAGACCAAGGATTCCCATGGCCTCCTCTATCAACCTCTTGTTGTTCATCAATTCTATGGGCAACTAAACTCTAGATCTAGGGTTTCAATGAAACCTTAGCCAAGTAATAGGGTTTTATTTATGTTTTTATTTTAGTTTTATTATGTATGGATGATGATTACATGTTTAGAGGATTTTCATAAATAAATCATACTTATATTGATTAAATCATTACTTTAAAAGTTTATTCTTGTCTTAGATCTATTTTGACTGTGTTGCATGTGGTCAATGATCTATATTCGCTGTGCTTGTATGGATTGTTTGCATGTAATGGTGTTTAAATTGAATTGTGCTATCAAGTATCCGAATAGTCCATGCCTAGATTAGACGGATTATACCACAACCCTAGTTTAGTGTGGGATAATTCGTGCTAACCGAAGATGGATTATGTTGGTGCTTGAATCATAGTTATTTTCTTGACGGAGGAATTGGGATTGTAGCTACAATTCCCCATTATCATCCAACTTAATAATCTAATTGAATGCATAAATATTCCTATTATGACGCTAGTGGTGGATTTACAATCCTAGGTTCCCTTAAACATATTCATAAAAACACTTTTAAATTGCTTTCATAATTTAGATTTAATTTCATTAGTTACATTAATTTAATTAAAAGTCAAATCAAAATCGTTTTCTTAATTAATTAGATTTAGGTTTTAAAATTAAAGCACTGTATTATTTCAATCTCTGTGGGTTCGACCTTTACTTCCACACTGCAAATCTTTAGAAAAGTAAAGTATACTTTTATATCTTGATTTTGACAACATCAATTTTTGGCGCCGTTGCCGGGGATTGCATTACTACCTTTAGTTTTATAATCTTAGTTTAGTTAATTCGTAAATATTAGATTAGGTTTTTTTTTCCTTTTCTTATTTTTTATTTTTGTTTCGAGTTACTAACTTTTTATGTTATGTTGTAGTTTCTCGAGTCATCAAATTCTAAAGTTTCCGGGAGAAATAGCTTAGCACATCAAAGGAGCTTACGCAAATCAATAAAAAAAAATTTCAAGTAAATTGCTTCTTGTGAAACTCGCTTTAAACCACTGTAAGTCAGGGCGCTGTGACGCACTATTTGCATTAGTTTAGGGTTAATTGCACTGCATTAGCTAGGAAACCCGGGGCGCTGGGCTTGACGTGGTCACTGCATTACAGGATAATTTACATGCATCATAGTAGTTGAGTGCTTGTTATCTTAGTTGCGTGATTGCTATTTGTTTTTTTTTATTTGAGTCAGTTTTTGTTTTTAGTTTGTTTTCTTTTTAAGTTTATGTTTGGTACGCGTTCAAATAAACCTGAATTACAAACTTTTGATCTTGAACTTGAACGTACCCTTAGAATTAGTAAGTCTTGAACCCAAGCTCCGAGAGCTCAGTTGAAAATAGACGACGAATCAACGCCGATTTCGTCGTCGTTGTTTGAGGTCAAAATTCAAAGTACCCTTAAACAGTTAAGGAGAAATCGAACTTTTAAAATCGAACCGATTAAAATGGCTGACGGAAACAACGGAAATAATATGAATAATCTTAATATACCGCCACCTCCTCCGCTTAAAGATTACTTTATTCCGACGACTTACACGCCACAAACATGTATTGATTTACCGGAGGCTACGGCATCTCACTTTGAGATAAAGTCGTCTACCATCTCGCTACTTCCTTCTTTCCATGGCCGTTTAAATGAAGATCCATATCAACACTTAGGAGATTTTCAGGATATATGCTCTACCTTAAAAATCCAAAATCTAACCGATGATGAGTTAAAATTGCGGCTCTTTCCATTCTCTTTAAAAGACAAAGCGAAGCATTGGTTTCAATCACTTGAGCCAAACACAATTAAAACATGGAAAGCCTTACACACCGCATTTTTACAAAAGGTTTTCCCTATTATGCGTACAAATCAGATAAGGAAATCCATAACAAATTTTGTAATGCAAGATAGGGAGACGCTTTATGACACATGGGAAAAATTTAAAGAATTATTACGTTCGTGTCCACATCATCAGGTTCCTAAGTGGCAGTTGGTACAGGTCTTTTACGAGGGACTTACTCCCTCTGTCCGTAATACCGTCGATGCCGTTTGTGCGGGTACCTTCCTACACAAAAGCACCGACGAGGCCTGAAAAATATTTGAAACTTTGAGTGAGAATTGGATGCATCAGGCGGTGTCGGTACGTTCTAAAGGGTACCTTCGACCTAAGCGAGAGGTAAAGTTTGAGTCAAGTCAATCAATTGAAATACAAGAATTAAATAAAAAACTTGACCAACTTATGAGGATGGGAATTAGGTCCAACCCACCTTCTTCAGAAGTATGTGCATTATGTTCTGAACCGTCACATAATATCTTTGCATGTCCTTCTGCATCTCAATATCCGGAATTTGTTGAGCAACACATTAATTCTATGCAACAATTCCCACAAAGTAATTATACTCCTAGGTCGACTAATTTTTCTAATACTTATCGACCCCAGTTTCCACAAAATCAATACCAACACCCTCCTCCTAATCCTAACCCCCCAAGGAATAACGCTTTTGAGGAGACGGTGTTGGCTTCCCTTAAGAATATTGAAACTCAAGTCTAAGCACAAGCACAAATAGTGCACTCTTACACACAATCCATTGCAAAGCTTGAGTCCCAAATTCGACAAATAGCAAATACAATGAGTCATAGGAACGAGGGGAAGTTGCCTGCGCAAACTATTCAAAATCCTAAGGGACAATATGAGATTAAGGGGTCGAGTGAACAAGTAAACACCGTATCGACTAGGACGACTATTCGGGAAGATGAAGTTGTTAAGATTCTGGATCAAAATGACATTAACTTGAATAAAGAGGGTGAGGAGACGAGTCAAAATAAGAAAGATAAAGAACCGGTCCCAACTAACTATGTTCCAAAGTTTTTCCACCTAATGTTGAGGAACCGTCTAATGTTACAAAGAAAAAGTCGAAAGTTGAGGATATACTCGAGGTATTTAAACAAGTTAAAATAAATATTCCATTCCTCGATGCTATTAAGCAAATTCCCGCTTATGCTAAATGTTTAAAAGACCTTTGTACAAAAAAGCGCAAAATACGCAGTCATATTCCTAAAAAGGTCTTCCTCACGGAAAAAGTAAGTTCTATTTTTCAACATGCTCCTCCGAAGTATAAGGATCCCAGTACGCCTACGATTTCATGTGTCATAGGTGACACTATCATTCATCGGGCTCTCCTTGACTTAGGAGCTAGTGTTAACCTCTTACCTTATCATGTCTACAAACAATTAGGACTAGGTGAACTTAAACCTACGGCCGCTACTATTCAATTAGCGGATCGTTCTGTTAAAGTACCTAGGGGAGTCGTCGAAGACGTCTTAGTTAAAGTTGATCAATGTTTTTATCCTGTTGATTTTATGGTCCTTGACACCGAACCGGTGTTAGATGCTAGGAAACACACCCCGATCATTCTAGGTCGTCCGTTCTTAGCCACGGCTAATGCGCGTGTCAATTGTCGAACGGGGGTAATGAAAGTGTCGTTCGGGAACATGAACCTCAAACTAAACGTTTTTAACGCTCTTGATCAACCTCTTAAAGACGATGATTTCCAATATATGGAAGGTAGTGAGGTTAGAAGAACCATTGAACTTAATAAAGAAATAAATATAAGTGAGGAGAATAATATAGTGGAAAATGAGCAGATGGATTTGAATAACCTGGACCCTAATGACGAATTTACTCGAAAGGTTAGAAATCAAATTGAACATGATAAGGGAGATTCGTCGAATGAATTAATGCATAACGACCTTGTTTCTGCTTTCCACCGACATCTCCCTAATGCCCTAAAGGGTATAAACTCTGATTTACGACCTCCTTGAGTCTTGAGCTAGAATGGTCTAGCTAAAGACGTAAAAGATAGCGCTTCTTGGGAGGCAACTCAAGCTTTATTTCGTCTGTTTATCTTATTTTTGCATGTTTTTGGGTCGTTTTGGTCAGTTTTTGAGTTTTCTGGACAGGTTGGGGGTTGGAGTAAAGTTATGCTTAATTTATATACATAAAATAAGTGACCTGAGAAAAAAATATCATTCTCGCTCGCGCGGTCCGCTGGCGCGAGAATGTGCCTTAGTGAAATTTTCGTTTTCTTTTTGTTTTGATGCCTCAGCTTCTTCTCGCGCCTGGTTTCGCGGGCGCGAGGTGGCTCGCTCGCGCGAGATTTTAAATTAAAAAAAAAAACTTGGGATTCGCGCGCGCGACAGCCGCTCGCGCGATACCCCATTTTTATGATATTTTCTTTTGTTTTCTCTATCAGTCCTCCACACCTATTCTGATAGGTTTTATTTTTCTATTTTTGTTTCTTCCATACTTTTAGATTGAGTCGTTTGTTATTTTCATAAGTTCTGGTTATCTTTTATTTTCTTTTATAGTTTATTTTCATGTTGTCTTCATAGTATTGTTAATTCTTATAGTTTATTTAATTTCGTGTAGTTTAGTTATAGTTCTTTTAGCTGCTTTTATTATTTTCTGTGTTCGTCTTTTATCAAGAAGTAACAGGTAACATTGAAATTTATTGACATATTCCATTGTGTTCACCTGTTTGTGAGTGCCGAGATCGAGGTATTACCGTTCCTTCTTTACATACTCTCTTTTCTTTCGTTTTATTGTTTCATTGGGGACAATGAAAGGTTTAGGTTTGGGGGCACACGCATGCACATTATACTGCAATTTTTCAAAAATTTTCGATACTTGTGCTTAAATAGACGATATTACCGACGTTTTTGCAATCTTAATTTGATACTTCTTGTTATGTAACTATGATTGTTATAGAATGATAAACATGAAAAGATGTGATTAAATATTTGCTAAAGTCATGTTGAGACGTTTTAGGTCATGTATCATTTGAATCGTAGTTTTATATAATAAATTTGCACATAAACCTATGCACTGCACGTAGTCAGTTGAATACATGTTTGATGTGAAATATAATATGATTCGAATTTCTAGATAACACAAGGTGGAGACTAGACCCGGTGAGGTTTTGAGCCTATCTTTTCTTTTTAGAGGGTTATAAATACACATTGTGTTTGTCGAATTTCATTGAAATAGCGCATCTACTTGTTGTTTAGTCTCATTATTCTTGTTTTGGTTGATAAGTCAAGTTAAAATATTTGCTACCATGCTAAATAATCTTCCGTTGTAAACATTAAAGAACCATATGACCATAGGAGATGATTTTTAGGCCTTCTTTGTTTACTGACCGATAAATGATAAAAATTTCCTTAGTTCGCCCTTTGAGCCGTTAAAATGCCATTTCTCTTTAATTACCATTATCCTGTTTTTGCTCCAATTTGGCCAACTTGGAGTTCACCCCTGAAAGATTGATCAACTTTTAGTGGTGTTAAGGCAATGTGTGATTGAGAAGAAGAAGAAAATAAGATGATGTTTGGGGTGGTTGCCTTATTATTTATTGATTGATTATTCAGAAAGCAACGAAAAGGAAAGGAAAAAATTGAAAAAAATAAAGAAGAAGAAGGTTGATAAAAAAAAAAAAAGAAGAAAAGAAAGAAAATATATGAAAGAAGAGAATGAAAAGATGAATGTGGTAGAAGAGACGAATGAAAGAAATCGAACATGCCTTACAATGCCATTCTGAAAATTACCTAATGAATCCTTTCTATCATTTCTCATTGCCTGAGCCACATTACAACCTTTGAAAAGTCCTATTTGATCCTAGGAAACATGGTTCGGATATGAAAACGATGGGAGGGGGATTAAAACATGGTAATGATTAATTTTTCTTGATTATTGGCAACCTATCCATGAGACTACCGTTCTTTCGTGTCATGCGTCTTTTTTGAGTCATATGTGAGCATTTCTCGTTTTGAAAATATATTTCTTTGCTCCCATATATTAGAAAAATTACACATGTTTCTGAGTGTTTCATTTGAGAGTGTAATTAACATTGTGAGATTCGTAGTCGAGACATAGTTAAATGGTTATCCGAAGTATATTCCAAGTTCGTGACATGCGCGTGTTTATTTGACTACCATATCACACACGTGCAATTGTATGAGAAACTCTATTGATTTATACGATGCATGTGCTTAGGATTATTTTTCATGACTTAGGTGGATGTTTCATTATGTTTCTTTATATTCGTTATTCTATTTCAAATTGTATTTCTATGATAAGGAGTATTGATTGTTTTATTTTTTTGTTTGAATAAAACCTTTTAAATTTATAAGTTAATAAAGATGGTTGTGGGTGACTTGTTGATGAGAACCCTCACGAGACTTCACTCGTCCGACTGGGGACACCTAGGGGTTTAAAAGGCTTGTTGCATATGCTAAATGCAATCGCGTTTCCTGCGATAGTGAGTTAGGATTTTTAAGTATAGTAGTATTTAGTTATATGTTTTTCTTTTTGCTCGAGGACTAGCAAAGAGTAGGTTTGGGGGTGTGATCGACGACGAATAGTTGCCGTTTATAGTCCTAAAAATACACTTTGTTAGCCCATTTCATGTAGTTATTAGTTATTTTTTAATAAGTATTCTAAATTTTATAGGATTTGGAGCTTTAACTTGAAAATGCACAAAAATCCAATGATTAGTGGCTTTGGAAGTCATTCTGGACTCAAACGGTGATTCCGATGAAAGCTGAATGCAGTAGCAGTCTCGGAAAATCGCATTTTTGACGAAGAATATTTTAGATTTGAGAAATTTCTCCAGAGATATAAAATGTATATCTTCGAGTTACGGACGCGTGGCTTCAAACGGCGAGTCAATCCAAGTTTCGAACAAAGAGTTATCGCAATTCTACGAAAGTCGCGCAGTGCAGCGAAAACTACCTCGCGCGAGCGGGCCGCGCGAGCGACCTTTGAAAAAACCAAAAACGCGTATTTTATTAAATTAAAGTGCCCTGCGAAGGTGGTTTGTGCATATGACGTCCAGAAACGTAAATATAGCTATTTTAGTGCGATTTGGCTTAGGAAAGCTTCCTAATCATTCCAAACTCTATATAAATCCTATTCTAAATCAAATTTAAGGTTACACATCATTACACAACATTAGATACAGCCATATACAACTAAAAATTTCAGCCATTGAAGAGAGGAAAGCAAGGAGAAGAAGAAGAAGACCAAGGATTCCCATGGCCTCCTCCATCAACCTCTTGCTGTTCATCAATTCTATGGGCAACTAAACTCTAGATCTAGGGTTTCAATGAAACCCTAGCCAAGTAATAGGGTTTTATTTATGTTTTTATTTTAGTTTTATTATTTATGGATGATGATTACATGTTTAGAAGATTTTTATAAATAAATCATACTTTTATTGATTAAATCATTACTTTCAAAGTTTATTCTTGTCTTAGATCTATTTTGACTGTGATGTGCTCAATGATCTATATTCGCTGTGCTTGTATGGATTGTTTACATGTAATGGTGCTTAAATTGAATTGTGCTATCAAGTATCCGAATAGTCCATGCCTAGATTAGACGGATTATACCACAACCCTAGTTTAGTGTGGGATAATTCGTGCTAACCGAAGATGGATTATGTTAGTGCTTGAACCATAGTTATTTTCTTGACGGAGGAATTGGGATTGTAGCTACAATTCCCCATTATCATCCAACTTAATAATCTAATTGAATGCATAAATATTCCTATTATGACGCTAGTGGTGGATTTGCAATCCTAGGTTCCCTTAAACATATTCATAAAAACACTTTTAAATTGCTTTCATAATTTAGATTTAATTTCATTAGTTACATTAATTTAATTAAAAGTCAAATCAAAATTGTTTTCTTAATTAATTAGATTTAGGTTTTAAAATTAAAGCACTGTATTATTTCAATCTCTGTGGGTTCGACCTTTACTTCCACACTGCAAATCTTTAGAAAAGTAAAGTATACTTTTATATCTTGATTTTGACAACATCAGGGCCCACCATGGCCGGCCACATGGAAGCTACATGCAACCCCATTGACACATGTCACCACCCCATGTGACACTTGTCCACTTGTAGGACACTTGTCCTAACATGCATACATGCATGTGACACCTAGCATAAGTCTTGCATTATATAAGCTTCCATGCATATGCATTTTTAGTTCTTTTAGTACATTACAATCTGCATATATGGAATTAGAAGGGACTAAGAGATGAGTTTCATGGAGATAGATGAAGAAATAGAAGTAAAACCAAAGTGTGTTCATTTCCCTCCCTTGTATACACTTCCATGCAAACACCTATACACATCTATATACTTATATATGCCACCATGTGAACTTAGAATCTATAATAAGAAGTCTTAGAAGACCTACAAGAATCCCATAAGTTAAGAAGTGAAGAAGAAGGAGAAGAACAAGGAACATCCACCATTGAAACTTGTGTTCAAGCTTCCTAAGCTCAAATCCAAAGCCCAAGCTCAATTTCAAGTTTATGTGAGTATTCTAACTCACTTTAGAACCTATATAGTATGTAGTAGTGTTTATTAAGTGCTTGATGTTGATAGTTTGAGAGATCCATGCCATGCAAGATAAATTTTCAAATCTGGGAAGCAGAAACTTCCAGTAGAATGTTGTTTAGTAAAACAAACATTTCGAGCAGTTAAAAAATGGGAATGAGGCTTGGTTTTTTTGTGGAGAAATCTAACTCATTTATCTACAAATAACTCATCTATAGCTCAGTCTGAAAATCACTTCTTCATAGGTGAAATGTACATGCAACGAAGTACTTTAAATCTGAGAAACAGAAACATCCAGCAGAATGTAGGTCAGTAAAATGAGTGTTTTAAGTAGCTCCGAAATCTGAATTATGCTAGATATTTTTGTGAAAAAAGGTAACTCATTTATCTACAAATGCCTCTTCTATAGCCTGGTCTAAAAATGACTCCTTGATAGGTGAAATACACATGCAACGCAGTACTATAAATCTAGGACAGAGAAGTACGAACATTTAGAAATGTCTAAGTAAAATAAATATTTTGAGCAGCTCAAAAATGTAATAGAAGCTAGATTTTTTTGTACATGAATCTAATCCAATTATCTACAATGTTCTACTTTTGAGTTTGATTTTCAAATCAATTTATCATGCCCAAATAAATCATATCAATTCAGTCGACACAATAAAATTAATTCCTGGCAGATTGTATAACTACTTGTATGATGTGTTTATTAATGATGCTTGCTTACCGGTACCTGTGTGGTTATGGATATCTTGTGCTATGGTAGTGCTATCGAGTATATGAGTATGTTAGGGGCTTCATCTATATATTATTGGTATTAAATCCACGAGCTACACGCTAGGTTTTCGTTGTTATGAATATAGTGTGATGACCATAGAGAGTTCATACCCAAGCTATAAGTATGTTGTACGACATGATTATTGCGTTGATAGTGATTGGATAAGTTTCCATTGTAAGTATGTTACGACATAAAACAGGATGACGGATGTATAAACATAACTTCGAAAGTATATTCGGAAGTCCTTTAATGAACTAAATTTCGAAATGAGTGACGAATGCGCGGTCGGGAAAACGTAAGGGTCGGTTGTGCTATGTTAGAAGTAGATTATGATAAGGATAATTGTCGGATAGGTAATCTGGGCAGTCGAGATCAGGATAGTAAGAAAAAGGGATGTGTTGTTGAGTCGTGACGAAGCGGTGATTCTTTGAGTAAAGACTCCTTTCGGTTCTTCGTGATGAAATGGATGTTCTTGTACTCCGTAACGCTTTCGGTTCTTCGTGACGAAGTGGTGATTCTTTGAGTAAAGACTCCTTTCGGTTCTTCGTGACGAAATGGATGTTCTTGTACTCCGTAACGCTTTCGGTTCTTCGTGACGAAGCGGTGATTCTTTGAGTGAAGACTCTTTTCGGTTGTTCGTGACGAAATGGATGTTCTTGCACTCCTTAACACTTTGGTTCTTTGTGACGAAGTGGTTGATGAAAGATGGTTTGGTTAGCAAGAGACACTTTGGGTTTGTAAATGATGTCGGATGCTAGAAATGAATGGTAGTGGCATTAAGAATGTCTAGACGGGTCTCCTGAATTGTTTGTATTCCTATCGAATACGTAGTCGGGTAAACTACTAGTTATAATTCGACGGTGAGAACCTAAAGATCCTAAAAGACATGTTGAAAGGTAGTAAATGTATTCCTATTGTGTTTTACTATATACGTTCCATTTGATTTAGCTTACTCACTCAGCTTTCATAAGCTAATGACGTTCATGTCGCTAGACATTCCCATGTCCAGCTTATCCAGGTAGCGAGTACACGGGTTATGATGCTACGCAAGCGGAGAACGTGGAGGAAGAGTACACTGAAGATGGCTATGGATATACTTGTTAGAGAGAAGACTAGTGGTTGTCTTTTGTAAATGTCTTTGGTGGAAAGCTCTATCAGAAGACTTATTATAGCTTTTGTAAGGCCCTAGAGCCATAAGACTCTAATGTATCTACCATGATGTAATAGTTAACTAGTACTGTTGCCTTTCTTTGTAATATATCAATGTGAGCAGATGTTGGTTTTATCCTTTTGGTTACGTTGTTTATTATTAGTATTTGGTCATGGACAATTCGATAATGCAACCAGTCACGTGACTCAGGGTCCAAGATGGAAATTTTAAATTTTTTCCCTATTTTGGCTACGCTGGGGCGTCACAGGGATTTTTGGTATCAGAGCTTTAAGTTAAGACGTGTACACTTTTTCCATCCATAAATACATAAACCTTATGGTAGCTTTATGATTAGCATGTCTCCTTAATACATCCTGGATGGATATGGAGGATGGGGTTGATGAGGAGATTGACCCAGCAGTGGGTATTGACCTAGCAGAGGATGTTGACCCAACAGAGGGTGCTGGTGAGGGGGAAGCAATGATAGTCATGGAGGCTGGAGAGCCAGAGGTTGAGGATGACTTTGAGGATGACTCTAAGGATGCAGATATAGAGCCTTTGGATAAGGATGAAGATGAGATGGTTGATAAGTTTGACCCGTACTTGGACTGGGTTCCACCTATGGAGATTCCAATCTTGGATGATGTTCTACCATATAAGTCAGATATGAAGGACTTTTGGGATAGGACTCCCAGAATCTAGAGCTTTACTTATATTAGGACTAGTAGCCCATCTTTTTGTGTATATATTATGTACCCAGGCATATAACACAAACTAGTGGTAGCGTGTACGCCTTTCTATGTAAATATTTGAAGTTATCTATAAAGATTTGTTTCCTCTACTTGATGAAATGTATTGATGTGATATGTACTCATATTAGAATTGTTAGCTATACCTTATATCGTTTATATATCTCGTAACCATAGTTAGGACTGGAGGATAACCAGTAGTTATTCAGTTAGGTTCATAACACACAAACAGATGACAAGTCAGCCACCTCAGCTTAGGAATGGACCAAGGGGAAGAGCTCTGACCCGTTTCCAAGGAAACAAACACCCGTGGAATAGTGGTAAGAAACCAGGACACACCTTTCCCCGGAATAAGCATGCAAAACCAACTGCACCACAAGTACCAACCACTACTACCGGGAACAACAAGGATGGATGTTTCAATTATGGGATCTCCGGACTACACAGCCCCCAGAACCAACAACCGAGCTAATGTTATATGCTACAACTGATGCAAAAGAGGACGCATGAGCATGGATTGCAATGCACCAAGAGAAAACTATCATGGGCCTACTACTCAAGGTCAAACTAGCAAAGGTCGACTAAATCATATCATACCCGGAGCGGCTAGCTATAATGAAAAGGAACAGCAGAACTTGGAAGGTACACTCTCATTATATACTAGTCGAGTTAAAGTACTTTTTGATACAGGTGCTACGAATTCGTTTATTGCCTTTAAGATTGTACGACGATTGGGTTTAGTACCCCAAGCACTTGAGGTAGCCCTGAATGCAGCATCACCTTTGGGAGTGACCGTGAAGCTAGAAAAGGTGTGCAAGGACTGCACTTTGACATTGGAGGATAGGAACCTACATGCAGATTAAATTGTTCTGTCAATGAAGGAATTCGACGTAATCTTAGGATTTGACTGGCTTACTAAGTATCATGCAAAGTTAGATTGTGCTGGTAGGTCGATCACATTTTCAGTACCTGGAAGTACACCCTTCAGTTTTCAATGCAACCCCACTAGTGATGCCTTTCTTACAAGTCGTTTAGCCGTTATGGAAACTACATGCTCAGATGTGACGATCGCTCAGATTCCGATAGTCCGAGACTATGAGGATGTCTTTCAGGACGTTTCTGGATTACCACTAAAGCGCGAGATCGACTTTTGTATTGAGTTAGTACCCTAAACAACACCGATATCCAAGGCTCCTTATCATATGGCCCCAATGGAAATGTTGGAGCTGAAGAAGCAAGAACAAGAGTTAGAAGATCTTGGACTCACCAGACCGAGCATGTCACCTTGGGGAGCCCCATTACTATTTGTTAGAAAGAAGGATGGAAACCTCTGACTCTTTATCAACTACAGAGAATCGAATAAGGTCACCGTCAAGAATAAGTTCACCTTCCCAGGATAGATGATTTATTCGATCAACTGTAAGAAGCAACAACCTATTCGAAGATCGATTTATTATTCGGATACCACCAAATACTCGTTAGGCCTGAGGATATACGGAAGACGGCTTTCAGGATAAGATATGGGCATTATGAGTTTTAGTTATGCCTTTTGGATTAATTAATGCCCCGGCTGTATTCATGGATAGGGTGTTTAGACCTTACTTGGATAAATTCATCATCATGTTTATCAACGACATCCTTATTTATTCAAAGAATGATGAAGAACACGAGAAGCATGTAAAGATTGCACTTCAAACACTTAGAGAGAATCACCTTTATGCCAAGTGTAGTAAGTGTGAGTTTTGGCTAAAGGAAGTTAAGGTCTTGGGGCATGTAGTTTCATAGAATGGGATTTCTGTGGACTCAACAAAAACGGATGCAGTTTCTGATTGGAATAGACTAACCAATACATCAACATACGAAGTTTCCTCGGATTGGCTGGATACTACAGGAGATCCATGGAGGATTCTCAAAGGTTGCATCTCCTTTAACCAAACTAACGAAAAAGGACTCGGAGTTTGAGTGGAAGGGCAAGCACGGACGCACCTTTCAGGAACTAAAGGAGAGGTTGATCTCAGCGCCAGCGCTAGCTATACCCAAGAGTGGTGAATAGTACACTATCTACAGTGACGCATCATATCAAGGATTAGGATGTGTACTTATGCAGAATGGTCAGGTGATCGCTTATGGATCCAGACAATTAAAGCCACATGAGTTGGACTACCTAACGCACGATTTAGAATTGGCTGCAATTGTCTTTGCACTTAAGATTTAGAAGCACTGTCTCTACAGAGAGAAGTTTGACTTGTTTTCGGTTCACAAAAGCTTGAAATACTTGTTCTCTCAAAAGGAACTAAACATAAGACAACGATGCTGGATGGAGCTACTTAACGACTACAACTTCAATTTGCAATACCACCCCAGTAAAGCAAATTTGGTCGTAGATGCTTTGAGCAGGAAACCCCGAGGGTTTATCACCCCACTTTTAATCAAGAATGGAAAGCCTTAGAAGTTTTAACAGAATTTGACATTCAGGCAGCAAGACCAGATAAGGGACGACCTTTTGGACGTCTTATGGTGCAACCAACCCTCATTTATTTAATACTCGAAGCTCAAAAGAAGGATGAAGGATTGAGAAAATGGTTTGAGAAGGCGAAAGGATTCAGATGTAAGGAAAGGTTATGTGTAACCGACACAGATGGTTTGAGGAAAGACATTCTGGATGAAGCACATAAGTCGAGAATGACCATACACCTCGGTGGAACCAAGATGTACAAAGACTTAAAATGGAACTTTTGGTGGAAAGGCATGAAGAGAGAGGTCGTAGAATATGTAGCCAAGTGCCCTACTTGTCAGCAAGTCAAGGAGAAACACCAATGACCTCTAGGATTACTACAACCGCTACCAATCCCAGAATGGAAATGGGAGCATATCACCATGGATTTTGTTGTGGGATTGCCGAGATCTCAGCAGAACCATGATGCTATTTGGGTATTTGTTGATCGGCTGACCAAATAAGCCCATTTTACTACCTACAACATGACCTATTGTATCGAGAAGATGAGTCGAGTATACCAGTAACAGGTTGTGCGATTACATGGAGTACCGGTGTCAATCATATCAGAATGTAATTCGAGATTCACTACTAGAATTTTGGGAGAGTCTTCCGCAAGCAATGGGAACGTCTCTGACGCTAAGTTCTGGATTTCATCCACAGACTGACGGATAAAAGGAAAGGATGAAAGCAGTGCAAAGTAGATACAAGAAGCTACGCAGACAAATGACGTCGAGATCTAGAATTTAGAGTTGGAGATCATGTGCAATCGAAAGTTTCTCCGGCTCGAGGCATTGTAAGGTTTGGAAAACAGAGGGGAAAGCTATCACCGCGCTACATCGGACTATTTGAAATTCTAGAGCACATAAGGAAAGTCATCTATGGATTGGCGTTACCACCGAAGTTGTCGGGAGTTCATAATATTTGCCATGTAAGTATGTTGAGCAAGTGTCTTCGCAACCAGGCACACGAGATTGATTTCAAAGATATTACAGTAAACAACAATGCTACACTCGTCGGAGGACCTGTAAAAATTATGGATCACGGAATCGAGAAGCTAAGGAACAAAGAGATTCCGCTGGTAAAGGTTCAGTGGAAGCATCATGATGAAGGAGAAGCTTCTTGGGAGCCAGAATCGGAGATGCTAGAGAAGTTTCCATCTCTGTATAGTACTAGCTCATTCTGATTTCGAGGACGAAATCCTGTAATAGGTGGTGGAAGATGTAATACCTGTAATTTCTCTACGTACAATAATACGAGTTTTATGAATTTCTATATCTGGTCTATTATTATATTATTATTTTAGTTGTGTGACTGTATCAGTGTAATATAATTACCAATTAGACTATAATCACTGCACCGACTCGACCGTAATTAGAATTAACTTAGTCCCGTAACCGGACCAGGACGTTAGAAACAACACCCGTTTGGACGTAAATTAAGACTGACACGTATATTAAGGAACTTATGCACGCAAACCAAGGAAGTGGCACGTACCCAAAGTGGGCCCCACCATGGCCAGCCACATGGAAGCTACATGCAACCCCATTGACACATGTCACCACCCCATATGACACTTGTACACATGTAGGACACTTGTCCTAACATGCATACATGCATGTGACACCTAGCATAAGTCTTGCATTATATAAGCTTCCATGTATATGAATTTTTAGTTCTTTTAGTACATTACAATCTACATATATGGAATTAGAAGGGACTAAGAGATGAGTTTCATGGAGATGGATGAAGAATTAGAAGTAAAACCAAAGTGTATTCATTTCCCTCCCTTGTATACACTTCCATGCAAACACCTATACACATCTATATACTTATATATGCCACCATGTGAACTTAGAACCTGTAATAAGAAGTCTTAGAAGACCTACAAGAATCCCATAAGTTAAGAAGTGAAGAAGAAGGAGAAGAACAAGGAACATCCACCATTGAAGCTTGTGTTCAAGCTTCCTAAGCTCAAATCCAAAGCCCAAGCTCAATTTCAAGTTTATGTGAGTATTCTAACTCACTTTAGAACCTATATAGTATGTAGTAATGTTTATTAAGTGCTTGATGTTGATAGTTTGAGAGATCCATGCCATGCAAGATAAATTTTTAAATCTGGGAAGCAGAAACTTCCAGCAGAATGTTGTTTAGTAAAACAAACATTTCAAGCAGTTAAAAAATGGAAATGAGGCTAGGTTTTTTTGTGGAGAAATCTAATGCATTTATCTACAAATAATTCTTCTATAGCTCAGTCTAAAAATCAATTCTTCATAGGTGAAATGTACATGCAACGAAGTACTTTAAATCTGAGAAACAAAAACCTCTAGCAGAATGTAGTTTAGTAAAATGAGTGATTTAAGTAGCTCTGAAATCTGAATTAAGCTAGGTTTTTTTGTGAAGAAAGGTAACTTATTTATCTACAAATACCTCTTCTATATCCTGGTCTAAAAATGAATCCTTGATAGGTGAAATGCACATGCAACGCAGTACTATAAATCTTGGACAGAGCAGTCCAAAAATATAGAAATGTCTAAGTAAAATAAATATTTTGAGCAGCTCAAAAATGTAATTGAAGGTAGATTTTTTTTACATGAATCTAATCGAATTATCTACAATATTCTAGTTTTGAGTTTGATCTACAAATCAATTTATCATGCCCAAATAAATCATATCAATTCAGTCGACACAGTAAAATTAATTCCTGGCAGATTGTATAACTACTTGTATGATGTGTTTATTAATGATGCTTTCTTACCCGTACTTGTGTGGTTATGGATATCTTGTGCTATGGTAGTGCTATTGAGTAGATGAGTATGTTAGGGGCTTCATCTATATATTATAGGTATTAAATCCACGAGCTACACGCTAGGTTTCCGTTGTTATGAATATAGTGTGATGACCATAGAGAGTTCATACCCAAGCTATAAGTATGTTGTACGGCATGATTATTGCATTGATATTGATTGGATAAGTTTCCATTGTAAGTATATTACGACATAAAACAGGATGACGGATGTATAAACGTAACTTTGAAAGTATATTCGGAAGTCCTTTAATGAACTAAATTCTGAAATGAGTGACGAATGCGCGGTCGGGAAAACGTAAGGGTCGGTTGTGCTATTTTAGAAGCAGATTATGATAAGGATAATTGTCGAATTGGTAATCTGGGCAGCGGAGATCCGGATAGTAAGAAAAAGGGATGTGTTGTTGAGTCGTGACGAAGCGGTGATTCTTTGAGTAAAGACTCCTTTCGGTTATTCGTGATGAAATGGATGTTCTTGTACTCCGTAATGCTTTCGGTTCTTCGTGACGAAGAGGTGATTCTTTGAGTAAAGACTCCTTTCGGTTCTTCATGATGAAATGGATGTTCTTGTACTCCGTAACGCTTTCGGTTCTTCGTGACGAAACGGTGATTCTTTGAGTAAAGACTCCTTTCGGTTCTTCGTGACGAAAAGGATGTTCTTGTACTCCGTAACGCTTTCGGTTGTTCATGACGAAGCAGTGATTCTTTGAGGAAAGACTCCTTTAGGTTTTTCGTGACGAAAAGGATGTTCTTGTACTCCGTAATGCTTTCGGTTCTTCATGACGAAGCGGTGATTCTTTGAGTACAGACTCCTTTCGGTTCCTCATGACGAAATGGATGTTCTTGTACTCCATAATGCTTTCGATTCTTCGTGATGAAGTGGTGATTCTTTGAGTAAAGACTCATTTCGGTTCTTCGTGATGAAATGGATGCTCTTGTACTCCGTAACGCTTTCGGTTCTTCGTGACGAAGCGGTGATTCTTTGAGTAAAGACTCCTTTCGGTTCTTCGTGACGAAATAGATGTTCTTGTACTCCGTAACGCTTTCGGTTCTTCGTGACGAAGCGGTGATTCTTTGAGTAAAGACTCCTTTCGGTTCCTCGTGACGAAATGGATGTTCTTGTACTCCGTAACGCTTTTGATTCTTCGTGATGAAGCGGTGATTCTTTGAGTAAAGACTCCTTTCGGTTCTTCGTGACGAAATGGATGTTCTTGTACTCCGTAACGCTTTCGGTTCTTCGTGACGAAGCGGTGATTCTTTGAGTAAAGACTCCTTTCGGTTCTTCGTGATGAAATGGATGTTCTTGTACTCCGTAACGCTTTCGGTTCTTCATGACGAAGCGGTGATTCTTTGAGTAAAGACTCTTTTCGGTTCTTTGTGACGAAATGGATGTTCTTGCACTCCTTAACACTTCAGTTCTTTGTGACGAAGTGGTTGATGAAACATGAAGTGGTTGATGAAAGATGGTTTGGTTAGCAAGAGACACTTTGGGTTTGTAAATGATGTCGGATGTTAGAAATGAATGGTAGTGGCATTAAGAATGTCTAGACGGGTCTCCTGAATTGTTTGTATTCCAATCGAATACGTAGTCGGGTACACTACTAGTTATAATTCGACGGTGAGATACGCAAAGATCCTAAAAGACATGTTGAAAGGTAGTAAATGTATTCCTATTGTGTTTTACTATATACGTTCCATTTTATTTAGCTTACTCACTCAGCTTTCATAAGCTGACGACGTTCATGTCGCTGGACATTCCCATGTCCAGCTTATCCAGGTAACGAGTACACGGGTTATGATGCTACGCAAGCGGAGAACGTGGAGAAAGAGTACACTGAAGATGGCTATGGATATACTTGTTAGAGAGAAGACTAGTGGCTGTCTTTTGTAAATGTCTTTGGTGGAAAGCTCTATCAGAAGACTTATTATAGCTTTTGTAAGGCCCTAGAGCCATAAGACTCTGATGTATCTACCATGATGCAATAGTTAACTAGTACTGTGGCCTTTCTTTGTAATATATCAATGTGAGTAGATGTTGGTTTTATCCTTTTGTTTACGTTGTTTATTATTAGTATTTGGTCATGGACAATTCGGTAATGCAACCAGTCACGTGCCTCAGGGTCCAAGATGGAAATTTTAAATTTTTTTCCCTATTTTTGCTACGCCGGGGCGTGACAACTTGTGTAGTTTATCCACGTTCCATGGGTGCGATAGCTCTCGGCCTACCCTAGTTTATAACAAGTTGGTTCACGGTTGGTTTATCCGAGTGACCATGTATGGACCCTCCCAGTTGGGCCCAAGCTTTTCGTGACCTGTAACCTTGGTGGATTAATTCACTACTTTGAGGACGAGGCCCCCACTTTGAAGCTACGATGTTGCACCCTCCTGTTGAAGTACTGTGAGGCCTTCTATTTGTAGGCCTCCATCCTTATATAAGCCCGATCCCTTTTCTACTCAATTAGATCGAGCTTCATCTTAATCAGTCCAAATTTCTCCTTGGCATTGAAGTTGCCCACTCTGTACGATTCTAGGTTGAGCTCAATCGAGACCACTACTTCAAAACTGTATGTGAGTGAGAAGGGGTCTAACCTGTTGAGGCTCCGGTGTCGTGCGGTAGGCCCATAGGAGGCTCGGTAACTCTTCTACCCACAGCCCTTTGGCTTTTATCAGTCTTGTCTTGATGGATTGTGTGATGGTCTAGTTAGTTTCTTACCACGACTTGCCAATTTGCTTGAGGGTGTTCCGGTAAGGAATAGTGGTTTGAAATACCATAGCTCGAGCAGAATTGCTTGAACACTGGTGTATCAAACTATCTTCCATTATCACTAACCAGTACCCGGGGGATGCTGAACCTGCCAAGGATGTTCCTTTCCACAAAGCTTTCCATCTTCTTCTCGGTTATGGCATCAAGGGCTTGAATTCCACCCACTTAGTCAAGTAGTCCACCATAATAACAGCAAACCTGACCTGGCGCTTTAATGTCAGTAGGGGGCCGACTATATCAATGCCCCACTGAACAAATGTTTTGGTATGCCCGGATCTACTACTTATCAATTCCATAGATGCATAAAACAAGAGGGAGAAGAGTTTATACCTAACGTTCTTGAGCCTAATTCTGATTCTCTTCTTCCTTGATGGTGTAGCAGCCTCCACTAGATAGTCTTCACTCGTATGTCTCTTAGTGGATACTTCTAGAGAGGCTAGAGTTTGTGGGAACTCTAATGGTGAGGATAGAAAAGGTATGAGAAACCCTAAAATAGTTTTTGCATCTATTGGAGTGAAGAAATGACGATCAAAGTAATTCTACATGCAGTTGCCCTATTTCTACATTCTCAAACCGACATTCACGTTCAATCGGTCAAAGTTGTTTCGACATTCCCAATGAGTAGAATGTCATCAACATAAAGAATAAGAAAGACCACCACTTTCCCTTCACACTCCTTGTTTACACAAGGTTCATCTAGATTTTGTATGAAGCCAAACGATTTGACCGCTTGGTCAAAATGAATGTTCCAACTCCTGGTTGCTTGCTTAAGCCCATAAATGGACTTTTGCAACTTGTATACCAAGTTACCTTTCCTACCAGCTATGAACCCTTATGGTTGTTGCATATAGACGTCCTCCTCAAGATTGCCATTTAAGAATGCAGTCTTGATGTCCATTAGTCAATGGATAGAAGCATTCTGATGGAATTGAGCATCGCAACCGACGAGAAGGTTTCCTCATAGTCAATGCTCTCCCTCTGAATATAACCTTTCACTACAAGCCTTGCCTTAAAGGTCTCAACCTTTCCATCAGGTCCTCTTTTTTTCTTATAGACCCACTTGTAACCAATGAGTTTAATATTGGCTGGAAGTTCCACAAGATCCTAAACCTGATTGGAATCCATAGATTCTAATTCAACCTTCATCGCTTTAACCTAATGAGCTGAGTCTACATTAGCCATTGGCTCTTTGTATATGGTAGGATCAGATTCAGATTCTATGGAGAACACTTCAAAAAATTCTCCTAAGAACATGTATCTATTAGGCTGGCTGACCATCCTCCCACTACGAAAAGGTATCTGTGTGGAAATGGGTGAAGAAGTGGTATTTTCTTATCTTACATCGTTATCAACTTTGTTGGATATGTGGAAGGTTCTATTCTTTTAGATGGTATAGTTTCCACTGAGTTATTAAGTTCTATGCAAGAGTCTTTATAAATATTAGGAGTAATCACATACAAACCATTTGCTTTAACACTAGAACACACAAAAGAACCATTTCTTTTTATCACAACTTCAATTCCAAAATGAAAAGAATAACCATTATTCGATAAATTAGAAATTAAAATTAAATTACATCTCATTAAAGGGACGTAAAGTACATCTGATAAAATCAAAACTTTATTGTCTAAAAATTCTAAAGCTACTACTCCCACTGTAACCGCAGAAACGGTTGCACTAGATCCCAGAGTCAGCACAATTTCTCCATCACCGCATTTCCTAGTTGATCTGAACCCCTGCAATAAATTTCTCTATCACAAGTGTTTGAAGTATCCGTTATAAAACTTACTTCAATCACATGTGATTCAATCATGCATTGAACTCTTGTAGCCAAGAATTGTGGACAATTCCTCTTCCAGTAGCCCTTCTCACTGCATTGGAAACACTTCCTTTGCCTTTGCCACCCCCTTACCCTTACCCTTTCCCTTAGATTTTGCAATATTAGGGATTGGTCGAACACTTGGACCACTAGTGCTAGCTTTCTTCTTCCCTTTCTTTCCCTTCAGTATAGATTGGGAGGAGGAAGAGCCTTTCTCAACGTTCAGAACATTGCCCCCCAAGTTTGATCACCCCTTCCGTTGCTAGTAAGGAACTCATTAATTCATTCATTGAAAAATTCATTTAATTCATATTATAGTTAAGTTTAAATTGAGTGAATGAAGGCGGCAGGGAATTGAGGATCATATAACCTTGGGTCTATACATCGATGTTGGCTCCTAGGGTCTCCAGTTCATTCAAATAACCAATCATTTTTAAAACATGTTCTTTGACTGGAGTCCCTTCCGACATCTTAGCACTCATTATCTTTTGCATGGCAACCTGTCTGGCAGGTCTGCCATGATCCCCAAACATCTTTTTTAGGGATTCGATAATGTCACTGGCATAATTATTTGACTGGAATTGATGTTGCAACACACCAACCATTGAGGTGAGAATGTAACAACGGGCCATTCCATTCTACTTCTTCCACTTGTCGAACTCGCGTCTGGCAACTGCCAAAGCATTTTCCACAGGTTCTTCAAGGCATAGAGTGGTGAGGACATATATGTGATCCTCCGCAGTTAATACGATGTCAAGGTTATGTTTCCATTCAGTGCAAGTGGACTAAATGCAGATCTAGACATTATGATTTACTGAAAAAAAAATTTGGATATTGGTGTAATAACCTGCATTTTCCTGCATGATCATAATTAAAATTTATTTTCATTATCATTTGCATTATCATATTTAAAATTTAATATATATTGTCTGTTTATATGTTAATTTCGATTCTTATGTGAAAAGTTTAATTCTTGACTAATTGAAATTACTTTTGGGGTCAAAATGCAATTTTCATAAAAACTTGCAATACCTGTGTTAAAATTCAAAACTATATTTCAAAACGGTGGAATTATTTCTTTTAAACTCAAACTGTATTTTTATAAAATCAGAAAACTATTTCTAACGTTAAAATGAATTCTCTGTATTTTTGTGATAAACACCGTGTCACGAAAATACCAGTGTAGGTTTAAAACTGTCCGCGCAGTGTTAAACTTCCACAGAATTTTGGAAGTAAATGATTGAACAAATTTATTTATACTCAATTATGAATGCTGATGCTTTTCCCTTAGGTCTTGTTTGGCAAATGTTGTAGTATGTGTGTTGTCCTTATGCCATAAGCTAGATTACCCAAACACACATTGACCCACCTCATCTCCACCTACCTCTTACTTTCAGTAGTGGAGAATAAAGGGGAGTGTATACACATCATATCTGCACATTCATGGTATTATATGGAGGTTAATGGAGATTGGGTGGAGGGTTAGGCCAATGTTTTCTTAGTGGGTATTTGATTATATATACACCCAACCACACTACACATTCTGCACTTCCATCACAACACATTTCAGAATTCACAGAGAGTTTAGAGAGTGCAGAGAGTTCTTCAATTTCGTAGAGAGAGAGAAGAGCTCAATCCTCCATAGCCAAAGCTTGGAATTCGGGAATTTCGTAATTATATTTCTGTCTCAACAATTTCTTCAATCTATATCACGGTGAGTATTACTAACTCACTCAAAATGTAACTCATTCCTTATTTACTGATTTAGGTAGTTAATTTTAACAGTAGCAGAATTTTGTTTTCAGATTTTTGTTAGGAAAACGAATGAAATTTAAGGTTCTACCCGCGTTGTCCCAAGTAAAACTCGATTCTGCACACTTTTCGTCAAATGCAATTTTCTCAGATTTTGCACCGTTTGGGCAGAAAATGAGGATTACAGTAGCAGAAAAAGTATATTAGAAATTCAATCTAATATTTTCTCTTTTAATTTTAACAGTAGCAGAATTTTGTTTTCAGATTTTTGTTAGGAAAACGAATGAAATTTAAGGTTCTGCCCGCGTTGTCCCAAGTAAAACTCGATTCTGCACACTTTTCGTCTAATGCAATTTTCTCAGATTCTGCACCGTTTGGACAGAAAACGAGGATTTCAGTAGCAGTTTTTAGAATGCTATTAGTTATGTTTAAAATGATTAAGGCAATGAATTACGAATTTTCAATCCCCGTACGCGTATTATTTCTTTAATTCTGTGAATTCCTTTATGTTTAAAGTTTGATGACATTCATGTGGAGTCAGTTGTACATGCATGGTGAGTGTTGGTAGTGTGTAAAAGAGTAATGATAGTGTGGAAAAGAGTAATGATTGTGTGGAAAGAGTATGAGTTTGAGTTGTGGTTGTGGTTGTGGTTGTGGTTGTAATTGTGGCTGTGGTTATGGTTGTGGTTGTGGATGTGATTGTGGTTGGAGTTGAAAAAGAGGATGAGGGTGTCTTTGAAATGCGAAGGTGGCAAAAAATGGACACTCCCTGACGCCCATGGAAGCGTTAAAGTGTGTGAAGCCGAACTTGGTCACTCACTGGCACCCATGGAAGTGCTAAAGTGTGGCCTATAGACACTCCCTGAATGACTCGAGTCTGGATACCTGTGTGGGGGTTGCCCCGGTATTTGCATGGCGGTTAGGGTATTCAAAGTGTGAGGCATTGGACACTCCCTGGTACCCCGGACCAAAGTGTGAGGCAAACTGGACACTCCCTGGCGCCCCGTTGCTAAAGTGTGGCTATCTTAGTATTTCAAAGATACCAGGAGTAGGATAGAGGGTTGTTGGGTGTTGTCGAGAGAAAAGAGTCGGATAGATGAGATGGTGCATTGTTCTCATACACGGTCACATATGTGTGAAATTATCTTTTAAATAATGTTGTGGTTGTTTTCTAAAACGAGTTTTTTTTTATCATAAATATAAACTTGTGGTATTTAAATGGAAATGGGAAAAAGGTAAATGAGTATGTTTTACATTCAGAGTTATGTTTTTAATACTCACCAGCTTCTTGAAGCTGACGGCGTTGATGCGTCCTGGACATTCGTGTTCAGGCTTTGCAGGTTATAATCAGGATGAACCATATGACTATGCTAATTGAGATCAACTGCTGAGAAGAGAATTTACTTTTATATGCTTTATGTTTATGTGCTTTAAGATATGATTTGGTTTTGTAATAAGGATGACTGTAATAGACTTTAAGTTATTGTTTTATTTTAAGGCGGTCTGTGCCTTAGTTAACCCCGTACCATAAGTTGTAATAAGTTAGAAAAATTTTTATGAGCCCTGTTTGCCCTACTCTGATTAATAGTTTTATGTTGTTAGAAGTTTTTGGGACGGAATCGATCCTTCAAACTGTCGCGACCTACGGGTCCATAAAGGAAATTAAACGCTTTCCATATTTATGCTACGTCGGGGCGTGACAGGATTTGGTGGTATCAGAGCCATAGGTTTTCTAGATTGACCAGACTCAGTTATTCACGCCATAGATTAGTGACATAGGTTACCCTTAAGTTTTACTAAGCTATACAACCAAGTTCTAGTGTTAGTTTAGTACGGATTACCCTTAGTTCAGAAACTAAAATCCTAAGTTGGTTTTATCATAGAAATGATTACCCGTTTGTCTTGTCACATCGACAAGAATAATAGCAATTTCCATATACCTTCAGACATATCCATTTTAGGATTAGTCGAGATAACCATAACTTATGATACCCCTACAGAAAGATAGTAGCCGAGTTTCTAAGGAGTTAAAGCATACCATAGCCCTCATTAATAGCTTAGGCACTGACAAATTTCCTGAGTCAAATCTCGGAATAGTCAGTATGGCCCACAACCCAGAGTCTAGAGGATAAGAATACGACCTCTTTGCTATTAGACAGCCCTAGTTCGAATACGAGTATTATATGTACTTAATATATATTTTATTGTATGCTTATGTGATAATACGAGTATGTGATATAGTGATAAATACTCCTTTGAAAATTTTCGTCATAGTACTGTTGCATGCATTTCTCATTCTACTACCCCTATCCTGCATAGAATGGCTGGAAGACCAAGGAGGAACAGAAATCTGATTGAAGGAGCGCCCGAGGCTGCCGACCCCACGGGAATATTTGAAGCTTTTATCAGACGTCTCGAGAGGGTTAGTAATGCGAATGAAAACCAACGAGACCGCCAGACGGGAGATAAGCTGCTGGAGAGATTCCGTGCGCTCAGACCCGAGCAATTTGCGGGTACCACGGATCCCTGGAAGGCAGAACAATGGTTAAGACAGATGGACCGCATGTTTGAAGCTGTCCAATGCAACGAGATGGACAAAAGGAGATTGGCTACTTTTCAACTAACCGACGCCGCTGCAGATTGGTGGGACTCGGTCATAGCCACTATCGGAAACACCGCTGCTATGGGGATGACATGGACGGCGTTCAAAGGGAGATTCCTGGAGAAGTACTTTCCGGCTACGGAGAGGCACAGAAGAGAGAAGGAGTTTATGGATCTGACGCAAGGAACCAAGACGGTGCAAGAGTATACCACACAGTTCGAGAGGCTGTCACGGTTTGCCCCGCACATGGTTGATACTGAGGAGAAGAAGATCCGGAAGTATAACCAAGGGTTGGCACCGCAGATTCGTCGCCTGACTCTCGGCCACCTAGACAAATCGTTTGAAGGACTAGTCGGCCTGGCTACCGACCTGGAAGAAGATGCTCGAGTATATCGCAAACAATTGGAATTCCGACCGCCTCAGAGGGGTAATTTTGGAAATAGACCACCAATGAACCGTACCCAAGGGCAGAAGAGGAACTTTGATGGGAGCAAGAAGGCACAAGCTATTACCCATCCGACTCAACCCCGAGTAGGAGAAGGAAGTAGTGGTGTAAAGTGCTTCAACTGTGGCAACCCTGGACATGTGGCTCGGGACTGCAGGGCACCAAGGCGTGCTGCTCAGCCAGGAATAGTCTGCTTCAACTGTGGTGAACCAGGTCACATCAGCAGGTTCTGCACTGCTCCTAAGCAAGCAACTTATGGACAACAGGGTCAGACCCGCTTGAATGCTGTTATTCCTGATGCCGCTGGATATGATGGAGCTGTATATGAAGAAGGAGATCATGGAGAAGCTCAACCTGATCAGCAAGCAGTGGAAGGTACATTGACTCTATTTAACTCCCATGTTAGAGTATTATTTGATACGGGTGCTGCTCTATCATTCATATCTGTTAATACAATTCGGAGATTGGGTATCTTACCTCATCGCTTAGAGAAAGCTTTGAAGGCTACATCACCAATAGGAGCTGCGGTCAGTTTAGGACATGTGTGCAAGGATTGTCCCTTAAGATTAGGAGACCGAGAAATCCCTGCGAGGTTGATTGTCCTATCGATGAAGGAGTTTGACATAATCCTAGGAATGGATTGGCTCTCTCAGAATCAAGTGAAGTTGGATTGTGCGAGGAAGAGAATTACTTTCCCCGACAATGAGAATCAACCCTTTAATTTTCAATGTAACACTTCGGGAGATATGTTCCTCACCAGATGTTTAGCCAACATTGAAGTCGTCAGTACAGAGGTGACAGCATCATCTATACCTGTAGTCAAGGACTTCGAAGAAGTATTTCAAGACATTTCTGGATTACCGCCCGAGAGAAGTATAGAGTTCTGTATTGAGCTTATACCGGGTACCGTACCGATTACCAAGGTTCCCTACAGAATGGCCCCCACAGAACTACTAGAATTGAAGGGACAAGTTCAAGAGCTCGAGAACCTAGGTTTTGTACGTCCTAGTACATCGCCTTGGGGAGCACCGGTGTTATTTGTGAAGAAGAAAGACGGGACGCTCAGGCTGTGTATCGACTACAGAGAATTGAATCGAGTGACGATCAAGAACAAGTATCCTTTGCCTCGGATCGACGATTTATTTGATCAACTACAAGGAGCTACGATATTTTCCAAGATAGACCTAAGGTCGGGGTATCATCAGTTGAGGGTACGGAAGGAAGACATACCTAAGACTGCTTTCAGAACCCGATATGGTCATTATGAATTTCTGGTGATGCCGTTTGGATTAACGAACGCCCCGGCAGTGTTTATGGATCTGATGAACAGAGTATTCAAGCCTTATTTAGATCAGTTTGTCATCGTCTTTATTGATGATATTTTGATCTATTCTAAGTCAAGAGAAGAACACGAGCAACATCTTCGGATTACGATGCAGACGCTTAAGGACCACCACTTGTATGCCAAGTTCAGTAAGTGTGAGTTCTGGTTGCAAGAAGTGAAATTTTTGGGACACAAGGTGTCATCTCAAGGAATTTCTGTGGATTCGTCCAAGACCGATGCTGTATCCAACTGGGTTAGGCCAAGCAACCCTACAGAAGTTCGGAGTTTTCTTGGACTCGCAGGCTATTACAGGAGATTTGTTGAGGGATTCTCCAAGATAGCTGCACCATTGACTGGGTTGACAAAGAAGAATTTGAAATTCGAATGGACAGAGAAGCATGAGCGAGCCTTTCTAGAGTTGAAAGAGAGACTCACTACCGCACCAGTACTAGCAATACCCAAGCCTGGTGAGAAGTTCACTATCTTTAGTGACGCATCATATCAAGGACTAGGGTGTGTACTTATGCAAGATGACAGAGTTATAGCCTATGGATCCAGGCAGCTGAAGCCGAATGAGTTGAACTATCCTATTCATGATTTGGAGTTGGCAGCAGTGGTTTTTGCACTCAAGATTTGGAGACATTATCTCTACGGTGAGAAGTTTGATTTGTTCTCCGATCACAAGAGTCTGAAGTATTTGTTCACACAGAAAGAGTTGAACATGAGGCAGCGCAGATGGATGGAGTTGATCAAAGATTACGACTTCACATTGGAATACCACCCTGGTAAAGCTAATGTGGTCGCTGATGCTTTGAGTCGGCAGACTCGTGAGACGATCGCCTCCTTAATGGTTAGAGAATGGCGAGCATTGGAGACGTTGGCAGAGTTTGATATACAGAGTGCTGAAAAAGGAGAAGGACAACTTTTCGGATGTCTTATCCTACAGCCTGTTCTCATTGACCGCATTATTGGAGCTCAGAAAGAAGATGAAAAATTTCAATCATGGTTCAAGAAGGTGTCAGAAAAGGACTCGACAGAATGGAAAGTGGGAGTCGATGGAGGGTATCGGTGCAGGAATAGATTATGTGTGCCAGAGGTTGGGGAGCTTAGGAAGGATATCCTGGAAGAAGCACATAAATCAAGGTATACAGTTCACCCGGGAGGAACTAAGATGTATAAAGATTTGAAGAGAAATTTCTGGTGGGAAGGCATGAAGAAGGATGTGGCCGAGTTTGTATCCAAGTGTTTGACGTGTCAGCAAGTCAAGGCCGAACATCAGAGACCGTCAGGATTGTTGCAACCGCTACCTATTCCTGGTTGGAAGTGGGAGCACATTACGATGGATTTTGTAGTAGGATTGCCCCGGTCGCAACAGAATCATGACGCTATTTGGGTAATTGTGGATCGATTGACGAAGTCAGCTCATTTTATTGCTTACACTATGACATACCCGGTGGAAAAGATGAGCCGGATGTACATACAACAAGTTGTGCGACTTCACGGTGCACCTGTATCGATTGTGTCAGACCGTGATGCACGTTTTACTTCTGGATTTTGGGAAAGTCTGCAAGAAGCTATGGGAACTTCGCTTAAGATGAGTACTGCTTTTCACCCTCAGACAGATGGACAAACTGAGCGTGTGAATCAGATCATGGAGGATATGCTTAGGGCTTGTGTGATCGATTTTGAAGAATCTTGGGAGACACACTTGCCTTTGGTTGAATTTGCCTATAACAATAGTTATCATGCGAGTATCGGTATGGCTCCGTTCGAAGCACTGTACGGACGACCATGTCGTTCTCCATTGTGTTGGGCAGAGGTTGGGGACACAGATTTGTTGGGACCAGATTTGGTTAGAGAAACCAACGAGAAGATTTCCTTGGTCAAAGAAAGGATGAGAACCGCTCAGAGCCGGTATAAGAGTTATGCTGATCGACGCCGAAAAGATTTGGAATTCAGTGTTGGAGATCACGTACTTCTTAAGGTTTCACCAACACGAGGAGTAGTACGCTTTGGTCTCAAGAGGGGGAAGTTAGCTCCGCGTTTCATTGGACCGTTTGAGATTTTGGAACGTATCGGGAAAGTGGCCTATCAACTGGCGTTACCACCAAAGATGTCTGGGGTTCACAACGTGTTTCACGTGAGTATGTTGAGGAAATACATACGAGATCCCTCGCATGTGGTTAGTTATGACGACATTGAGACGAGTCATAGCGTTTCTTACAAGGAGAGACCTGCGAAGATTTTGGATCAGAGTATCAAGAAGCTGAGGAATAAGGATATTCCGTTGGTGAAGGTTCAGTGGAATCACCACGACGAGAATGAAGCCTCGTGGGAAGTTGAAGCTGATATGAGGAAGAAGTACCCGGAGTTGTTTCATGACTAGTTAGTCTTGATTTCGGGGACGAAATCCTGTTTAAGGGGGGAAGGGTGTAATAACCTGCATTTTCCTGCATGATCATAATTAAAATTTATTTTCATTATCATTTGCATTATCATATTTAAAATTTAATATATATTGTCTGTTTATATGTTAATTTCGATTCTTATGTGAAAAGTTTAATTCTTGACTAATTGAAATTACTTTTGGGGTCAAAATGCAATTTTCATAAAAACTTGCAATACCTGTGTTAAAATTCAAAACTATATTTCAAAACGGTGGAATTATTTCTTTTAAACTCAAACTGTATTTTTATAAAATCAGAAAACTATTTCTAACGTTAAAATGAATTCTCTGTATTTTTGTGATAAACACCGTGTCACGAAAATACCAGTGTAGGTTTAAAACTGTCCGCGCAGTGTTAAACTTCCACAGAATTTTGGAAGTAAATGATTGAACAAATTTATTTATACTCAATTATGAATGCTGATGCTTTTCCCTTAGGTCTTGTTTGGCAAATGTTGTAGTATGTGTGTTGTCCTTATGCCATAAGCTAGATTACCCAAACACACATTGACCCACCTCATCTCCACCTACCTCTTACTTTCAGTAGTGGAGAATAAAGGGGAGTGTATACACATCATATCTGCACATTCATGGTATTATATGGAGGTTAATGGAGATTGGGTGGAGGGTTAGGCCAATGTTTTCTTAGTGGGTATTTGATTATATATACACCCAACCACACTACACATTCTGCACTTCCATCACAACACATTTCAGAATTCACAGAGAGTTTAGAGAGTGCAGAGAGTTCTTCAATTTCGTAGAGAGAGAGAAGAGCTCAATCCTCCATAGCCAAAGCTTGGAATTCGGGAATTTCGTAATTATATTTCTGTCTCAACAATTTCTTCAATCTATATCACGGTGAGTATTACTAACTCACTCAAAATGTAACTCATTCCTTATTTACTGATTTAGGTAGTTAATTTTAACAGTAGCAGAATTTTGTTTTCAGATTTTTGTTAGGAAAACGAATGAAATTTAAGGTTCTACCCGCGTTGTCCCAAGTAAAACTCGATTCTGCACACTTTTCGTCAAATGCAATTTTCTCAGATTTTGCACCGTTTGGGCAGAAAATGAGGATTACAGTAGCAGAAAAAGTATATTAGAAATTCAATCTAATATTTTCTCTTTTAATTTTAACAGTAGCAGAATTTTGTTTTCAGATTTTTGTTAGGAAAACGAATGAAATTTAAGGTTCTGCCCGCGTTGTCCCAAGTAAAACTCGATTCTGCACACTTTTCGTCTAATGCAATTTTCTCAGATTCTGCACCGTTTGGACAGAAAATGAGGATTTCAGTAGCAGTTTTTAGAATGCTATTAGTTATGTTTAAAATGATTAAGGCAATGAATTACGAATTTTCAATCCCCGTACGCGTATTATTTCTTTAATTCTGTGAATTCCTTTATGTTTAAAGTTTGATGACATTCATGTGGAGTCAGTTGTACATGCATGGTGAGTGTTGGTAGTGTGTAAAAGAGTAATGATAGTGTGGAAAAGAGTAATGATTGTGTGGAAAGAGTATGAGTTTGAGTTGTGGTTGTGGTTGTGGTTGTGGTTGTAATTGTGGTTGTGGTTATGGTTGTGGTTGTGGATGTGATTGTGGTTGGAGTTGAAAAAGAGGATGAGGGTGTCTTTGAAATGCGAAGGTGGCAAAAAATGGACACTCCCTGACGCCCATGGAAGCGTTAAAGTGTGTGAAGCCGAACTTGGACACTCACTGGCACCCATGGAAGTGCTAAAGTGTGGCCTATAGACACTCCCTGAATGACTCGAGTCTGGATACCTGTGTGGGGGTTGCCCCGGTATTTGCATGGCGGTTAGGGTATTCAAAGTGTGAGGCATTGGACACTCCCTGGTACCCCGGACCAAAGTGTGAGGCAAACTGGACACTCCCTGGCGCCCCGTTGCTAAAGTGTGGCTATCTTAGTATTTCAAAGATACCAGGAGTAGGATAGAGGGTTGTTGGGTGTTGTCGAGAGAAAAGAGTCGGATAGATGAGATGGTGCATTGTTCTCATACACGGTCACATATGTGTGAAATTATCTTTTAAATAATGTTGTGGTTGTTTTCTAAAACGAGTTTTTTTTTATCATAAATATAAACTTGTGGTATTTAAATGGAAATGAGAAAAAGGTAAATGAGTATGTTTTACATTCAGAGTTATGTTTTTAATACTCACCAGCTTCTTGAAGCTGACGGCGTTGATGCGTCCTGGACATTCGTGTTCAGGCTTTGCAGGTTATAATCAGGATGAACCATATGACTATGCTAATTGAGATCAACTGCTGAGAAGAGAATTTACTTTTATATGCTTTATGTTTATGTGCTTTAAGATATGATTTGGTTTTGTAATAAGGATGACTGTAATAGACTTTAAGTTATTGTTTTATTTTAAGGCGGTCTGTGCCTTAGTTAACCCCGTACCATAAGTTGTAATAAGTTAGAAAAATTTTTATGAGCCCTGTTTGCCCTACTCTGATTAATAGTTTTATGTTGTTAGAAGTTTTTGGGACGGAATCGATCCTTCAAACTGTCGCGACCTACGGGTCCATAAAGGAAATTAAACGCTTTCCATATTTATGCTACGTCGGGGCGTGACAGGATTTGGTCCAAACATAATGGCCTAACAATCTAATTATTAACCACTAACTTCTAATTAATTGGTAGTTTATAAGGAATATGCAAGATGATGTAAACATACACTAATGCACCTATAACTCCACTAATATTAGTGTATAAATAACCAAACATAATGGCCTATCAATATAATTATTATCCACTAACTTCTAATTAATTGGTAGTTTATAAGGAATATGCAAGATGATGTAAACATACACTAATGCACCTATAACTCCACTAATATTAGTGGAGTTATAGGTGCATTAGTGTATGTTTACATCATCTTGAATATTCCTTATAAACTACCCATTAATTAGAAGTTAGTGGTTAATAAGTGGATTGTTAGGTCATTGTCTCCAAGTGAAAGCTTGGCTATTTATACACTCACATACTCTCTCAAACACACACATTCTACACTTCTAGCATAGAGAGCTTGAGAGAGTCACATAGAGAGAGATTTATATATATACACAATTATAGATATACATACACCTCGAGTTAGAAGAAGAAGAAGAAGAAGAAGAGAAGTGTTTGGGAGTTGCTCAACATCATTTATAGGTACCGGGTTGTGTACAATATGCTTTCTAAATTCTCCGGAGTATTTCTTTGTTATCTCTACTTGTACTCTTTTTGCAGTTATGTTGTGTTTTCATTTGGAATCAATGAGTATGTGTTTATTGCTAAGTGCTATGGGACTAAAGGGTCATGAGCAAGGAGCACCTACCAACAGTCCAACAGGCCTCAGGGACCGACGTACTGGAGACGGGTGAGGTGAGGTGAGGTGTCTCTTGCTATGTGATCAAGAGGAACCTGGTATGATGCTATTGG
This sequence comes from Hydrangea macrophylla, assembly GCA_033977485.1. Classification (NCBI taxonomy): domain Eukaryota; kingdom Viridiplantae; phylum Streptophyta; class Magnoliopsida; order Cornales; family Hydrangeaceae; genus Hydrangea; species Hydrangea macrophylla. Next base: position 23,345,510 of record CM066992.1, read on the forward strand.
TATGAACGTTTGGGTAGTGTGAGCAGTTGGGTTGTGAGACTGGTCAATTGATTTGATGTCATTCTATGTATTTGATTGTCATTATCCTTTTGAGCCTTTATTATTCATGTCATATTGTATACTTCCCGGTATGGTTTTTAGATGCAGGCAGTGCCGGTAACCGAAGCCTAGAAGGGAGATAAGGTTAAGGATGATATAGGAGATCCGTGGAGAATATGGACCTGCTGGGAGTTTTAAAGAAATTTTGTATTTTTATTTTAAAGAATCAATTGTGATTTATTTAATTTTTCAATGGAAATACGCTTATTTTTGCGGGGCGTCACAATTGGAATTTGACAGTTTAAAATAAAAGAATCCTTACAAACTCTTATTTTAAAACAATGTCACCGAAATATTAAAACGAAAGAATAAAGCCTCCGTGTGGTGGTCAATATTCAATCATTCGATTAATCATGACTTATCCACTATACAACTCTTACAAAACAAGTTATGACTCCCGAACCTATTTGATCCCTAAAGTTTTAAATAATGCCCCGTGTGGGATCCCTTATCCATAGCTTAGCTAGTGTGCACCATTAACTAGAACCCAATCACAATCACTTTAAGTAGTGCCTCCGTATGGTGGTCACCCTCTAACATATCTGATTGATCCTATCCATAGGAAGTTCACATCTTGTAACCATTGAGCAATGTATCCTCCGTATGGAATGATCACCCCTGGTGAGGTGACTCAGAATGCACGACTCATCTTACAATAGGACATTCTCCCACTAGATTTAATAGTAAAGGATTTTTCTTTTGGAAAAATTATTTCCACATATTACCCATAAACATCTAATGTTTACTAATGCGTTGAAACGGTTTTTTGAATTTTATTTTAGAAAACTTGTTTTACGTGCATGCAAGTAGTAACAATATAATTAAATTTCAATCACAAACGAAGCACATAAATAAAAAAAAAAACTAAAATTAAACAAAGGCATTCATATGCCTCTATCTCCCATGGCTCTATCTTCATAGAACCTCCTCCTTGGTTTGATCGCCTCCAGTTCCATCGTCATGGATTTTCTAATTCTATTACATTGGTCCTTGTAGACACCCAATTTTGACAACACTGATAGGATTTAGGGTGGACAACATCTTGGAGGATTTGATGATGAAAAGTACCCCGTATAAGGTACTAGATTCGACACAATCAAAAGATCAAACTTTGAAAAGTGACTTCAAGCTCAGAAAAGCTCTTTTCCATGAATAAATCCCAGTTTTGTCAAAATCTTCTTTTAGAATTCATATTCACTCAAGGTTATATGAGTACGAAGTGTTCTAAACACAGTATTCTAGGTGTCCAAAGATTCAATTTAAAAGAAAAGTTCGAAATCGATGCGCATTGAAAAGTAATTTTAGAAAAGACGTCGTTTGATTTAGAAAAGACGAGGAAAGTTTCGGAGGACTTCTGGGCTTCAATTACACTTCAATTTTCATTTCAAAACTCCTTGAAATATTTTTTATACTAAAATTCAACTCGACAGCTTTCGAACGGTATGTGAACGGACAATTTCGGACACCAAAAAGCATTTTTATGAAAATCTGGAAAGGCAGTGCACCTAATATTTTAAACAGAGCTTAAAGGCAACCAGAGGAGGAAAAATAGGTGGCGGGTCCCACATAGGGGGTGACGGATCCCACCTAAGCCATCACCCACATAGTGCCCCCTCTATCGAGCTTTTTGAGTTTCAGGCCTTTCTAGAAGCCTCCCACTACGAGGAAATTCCCTAGAAACTACGTTTATGCACCGAAATGGCCATTTTAACCCTTTTCTGCTCTCTAAAAATCTTGTTTTAACCCTGTAACTTAAGAGTTGAGTTTTCAAAACTCTGCATATAGATCCATATGAGATCACCTTTGACACAAGAGAATATATAAACATACAAGTACATATAGAGGAGAGGATATACAAGAGAGAAGTACATACATGTGAATATACTTGCAAAAAAAATACTTTCAATTTAAAAGAGATTTCTAGAGAGATGGAGTGAGTTATGAATTAAACTAATCTCAAGATAATTAGATTAAAAATTTGAACACCAATTACTTCCCTAAAACTTTCATGGATGAATGCTTGAAGAATTTGAAGAATACTTGAAAAACAAGACTCTTCAATTCAACTTTGGTGATATAGTTGAGAATCCTCCAAGAGGTAAACACCACAATTCATCTCTAATTCCTACTTTTATATATAGATCTATAAGACTTGGATTTAGTTTAGTTTTATTTTCTTTGTTAAAACACTCATCTTCTTCCTCTCTTGTTCTTCATACACTCACATAGCTAGATCCAAGTCTCTTTTGATTTAATTTGTAATTCTTAATTAGAGATTGATTTTCACTTTTATTTTCAATTTTGATCCCCTCTTCCTACTTAACTTAGATCCATGCATACATGATTATACATATGTATCTACTTTGAATTTATATGATGGTTTGGAAGTATGATCTATGAGAAGGATGATTCCCATGTTCATACCTATCTCTTGATTATTCCTATAACCTAGAATTCCTATTGAACTTCATCTCCAATAGAATATTTGTAAGTCCCTTTGATCCATGATCTAGAGTTCATCACAGAACTTGAGGGCTAAATTGATTGAGAAATATGTTAATAAAGTGGATCTATGAGTTTGATCTCTCAAATAAACTTCAATCACCACCTAAGATGTTTTTCTCACACTTTAAAATAAACTAGATAAAATTCAGCAAAACAGATTGGTTTTGTACATAAGATTTGATCCACTAAAACCCATAGTTTGATGGATTTCAAATTTTCTGGATTAAATTTGATGAATTAGCTTTCATTTGATCTATTTTGAGAACCTCTAGGATCAATGAGCTATTTTTAGAAATTGTTGAGAAATTGGTTGATAGATTTGAACATAGTCTCTTTGTGATTGAATTTCAAAAAATCTATAATAGCTATCGATGTTCCGATTTTTGGGGATGATTCCTAACTCATGTATCTATATGCTGATGTAAAATTATGAGCATACGATCAAGTAAAATGATTTTCTAAGCATTTGAAGTTGATATAAGTATTCTGGAATTATCTAGCTTTAACTATAATTATGATCATGTATACCAAATGGTCATACCTTGATCAATCAACAACAATTGATGAATAAAACTTGGTTTAGAAATCATCTAGGATAATTTGATGAAAGATCAAAAGCTTAGAATAACTTGATTAACATGATTCATGAACTTCTATTATACTTCTATTATGTTTTATGTTCCTTTGTCAAATGATACCAAACTTTCAAAATAACAGAGTCTATTTAAAATAACTTTTTAGAAACCTTAAGGTCATGACATGTACATGGGATTATTTTTGTTAGAAACTACAATGAAATAGGTTTTGTTTCACATCAAATAGAGCTTCACATGATTTTTTTAGAATTAATTATGATTTTTACAAGAATAGTGGATAGTCCAGGTCCACTGTTCCAAAAATTCTTATTTCTCAAAATTCAAAAATGGTGAACAGGTTCTACTTTTTGGAGAAGTTCCCTAAGACATGTATCTAACTTTCTGTAAAAGGGTTTAACCCAGCTCATGGTTAAGACCACTTTTGATAGGATTCATTAGAGATTGCTAAATCTGGAAGTTTGATTGATGACGCATTTTCTTTGTTTTTCATGCATATCATTTGTTTGCTTGCATTTTTGCAATGCTTGGGTATTTCTTGGTGTCTTAGTGCAGAGAATTGAATGCCGTGGATTCAGACTTCGATTTGTGGACTTGCCTTGTCAACATGTGGCTTAGTGACCATGTATTGTGTACTATCTCTCTCATTTCACTTAAAATTTTTCTAGGTTTACAACTTTGTTTTCAACGACACATTACTTTAGGATAGTCTCCGTTTATGTGCTTATGTGTTAGAGACATCTTATCTAGGATTATAGCATAATTTCATTACACGTTCCCTTTCTCTTTGCTTTTTGGGACTCCGCTTGAGTCAACCCAATGTAAGTTCTCTTATTCCCTTTTGCATATCATGACATGTTTCCTTTACTTGCAGCGGTCCCGGGCGGGGCTCACCACTGTGAGTATACCTCTCTCTTGTATTGCATGTACAATCGACTTCTACTTGATTTAATCTCTTGACATGATTTTCTTAGATGTTCCCTTTTTTACATGTAGATATATCTAGTATGTTTGAGAAAACAACACCAATTATGAATTAAGAACAAGGATATTTGAATCAAGGCCTACCGTTCGGTAGGGCGAGGAGGGGGTGCTTTAGTTCTGCTTGGGCTCCTTCCCCTCTTGTACTAAGACCCCTGAACCTAGTTTCTGGTAATGAAGGGCGAGTAGCCTTATTCAATTTTGGGCAAGTCAAACTTGGGTTTCTTAATTCCCGATAAAAATTAGGTGGCGACTCTTTGTCTCTAGGATCGCATGAGAAAGTCCTAGTTTTCCTTAAAGTATGCTCCTTCGGATCCGTCCTAGGACACTATCGAGGGAGAATGCAAGGATCCTCTCATCCGCATCATGATCCACAATCTGGCGACTCTGTTGGAGATTTGAACGTGAAACTTATAGTTTCTTGTTCTTCGAGGGTTTGACTTGAGCCAATGAATATCCTTGTTATTATTTCGATAATCCTATTATTTCTGCCAACAATTTCACTTGCATTGTTCTTTCACCGCGAATGCTTGAGACCATTGCCTTGTGGGTAGAGGGCCCACTTTCCTCCATTTGTCACGAGACTTGGTAGTATGTAGTCACCGTTAGCCTTATACCGCGTGCGGTATACAGAGCGCATGTGTGAACGACACGCCCTTGGAGCGGCGGTCACCCACACCACTGAGTTTGCTAATGGACCCCTTTATAAGACTAAAACCCAGCCTTTGCATATAGTTTCTATAGAACCCTTCAATTAGGACAATGTGATGAATTATTTGCGTTTGCTCATAAGGGATTATGTAGGTGATGAGGACGTGTATGTGAAGGCATTATCAAACCTTGTATGGTAGATTCTTCTAGAGTAGTATGGTCTTTATCCAAAGACCCAATCATTATTCATGGACAATTTTTGAAAATTTTGAAAATACAAGCACTTCTTTGAAAAACCCGAGTCTCTTGAAAATTCCAGGAATATCCCTTTTGAAAATTTTCTTTGAAATTCCTTTCACAAAATCCTTTCAAAATTCTCCCTGGATTTTAGAGAATTTCAAAATTCCTACTTTAATGATTCAATTTAAAAACCTCCTCGCAAATTTTAGAGGATTTAAAACTCCTACTTTAGTTTTTGAATTCCAAAAGAAATCATGATTCCACACTATGATGATTCAATTCCAGATTTTAGAATTTCAGAATTTCCTACCTCGATTTTCAAGAATCATGATTTCACACCACAAGCATTGATGGTTCAAAAATATTTTTGAAATTTCTAAATCTCCTCCTCTCTTTCAAGATTTTCATGAAAAATTCAATTTTGTAAACATGAGCCATCAAAAATTTCAAAGCTAAAAATCCTTAAATAATGATTAGATTAGTAGGGTAATTAGCATACTGAAGGAATCTTGTGTGCTTATGTGCTCATATACTAGGTCTAAGCTAGATTAAGGTGCATTGCATTTAGATTAGATTTCATTTCATCTACATTGTATACACTACACGAGCATTGCATATACGGCTCACGAGTGCGACGCCTTTAATATATTTTTGAAAAGAAAAGATTTGTTTTCCTCAAAAATTTGAAAAAGATATCTTCAATTTTAGAAAATGTTTTTGGAAAGGAAATGATTTTCTATCTTTAATTTTCCATTCTTTTGTAAATACTATTTTTTAAAAAAAATTCTTGTGCAAATAAGACAAATGATTATTTTGAAAATCCCTAATAAACCAAAAAAGAAGATAGTACCAAAAAGTTGTACTCCTTCCTGGGTCAGAGCTTCGAACAGTCGTTTGATCAAATCAGGGTTTAAAGAAGGAACCGACAAGTTGACTGGGGTTGAGGGTATGACGTGCGAAGCTGACATGGAAGCCAAGTTGGTCGTAATGCAAACTGCGTTGGATCAGAGCAGAGAGCAGAATCGGGAACAACTTGCTACTATGATGAGAATGATTGAACAATTAACTAATATGCCAACGCCTCTGGTGCATCACGAGAAAGAAGACTTTGGGAGACAGTTCAACCAAAGGTTTAGCTAGATCAGGAAACTCAAGACAAGTTGGCTAAGATTGACAAGCTAGAGAGTGTGATAAGGAAAAGCAAGGGGGTGGATGAGTATTTGTTCGACGTTGAGGGATTATATGACTCTCCGAAAGCCAAACTCCCAGAAAAGTTTAAGATGCCGTATATTGAATTCTTCAAGGGAACCAGAAATCCAAAGAGCCATCTGAGGCTTTATGTGGGAACTCTGCAGCCTATGGGTATTAGGTCTGACTTCTTTGCTCTGCTGTTTCCAAGAGTTTTGAGTGGGGCAACACATTCATGGTACCTGACGCTAGAACCAGCCAGAACCAGAGATTGGAAGGCATTGGCTAAAGCTTTCATGGCTCAATAATCGTATAACCAGTCATTTAATGTAACTACGAGAGATTTGGAGACCACTAGACAGGAGTATAGGGAATCCTTCACAGGTTTCCTTACTCGTTGGAGGGCAAAGGCTGCTCAGAGGACTAGCAGGCTGACAGAAAAGGATCAAGCCCGAATGATCATCCGAAACCTATAGCCCGAGTACTTGGAGAGGTTAGAATTCTAGTCCATTATGTGCTTTGAATAGCTATTTGACGTGGGGACTTTAATAGATCTGTCAGGCTAGCTGATAACCCTCCCACTACGACGAGGTACCGGTGTATGAATAGGTGAAGATGTGGTGTTTTCTTGTCTTACATCATTTTCAACTATTAGAGGATGTAGAGGGCTCTCCATCTATTTCTCTCAGATCTATCATTCCTTTAGGTTAATGGTTCATGATATAATCATCCTCCAAGAAAATAACATTTGTACTAACAACCACTTTCTGTTCTCTTGGATTATAAAAAATATCATCCTCAAGTACCCTTTGGATAGCCTACTAAGTAACATACTTCCGAACTAGCTTTCAATTTGCTCATCTTTCCTTTCAACACATATGCTGGACACCACCATATCCGAAGATATTGCAAAGAGGGCTTGTGTCCAATCCACATATCTCGTGGTGTCTTAGGAAAAGATTTGCTTGGAAATAGATTTAGTCTGTAAATAGTGGTTTCCAAAGCATAACCCCAAAAAAATAACGGCAACTCCGAATAACTCATCATCGACCTAGTCATGTCCAAAAGAGTCCGGTTCCTTCTCTCCGCTACACCATTCTATTGAGGCCTACTAGGTGTAGTCAACTATGACAGAATCTCATTCTGTATTAGATGATTAATAAACTCATTAGAGAGGTACTTGCCACCTCGATCAAATCGAATGGCCTTGATATGTGTGCCCAATTACTTCTCCACATCAGCCCTAAACTCTTTAAACTTTTCAAAGGCTTTAAACTTGTGCTGCATTAGGTACACATATCCATACCTAGAGTGGTTATTAATAAATGTAATAAAATACTCACAACCACCCCTAGCTCTAATATTTCTTGGTCCACACACATCAGCATGAGCTAATTCTAACAATGCATTAATCTTGTTGTCCTTGTAGGAAAGAGCCTTCTGGTCATTTTACCCTCTAAACATGATTCATAGACTTCCAGTGGTTCGAGAACCAAATCACCTAGGACCCCTTCTTTGAATAGTCTACCAATCCTATTTAGATTGATATGACTTAGCCCCATGTGCCAAAGCCCTGTTAGATTAGTGGAAGGTTCCTTTCTTTTATATGGTAAAGTTACCCTTGAGTTATTAAGTTCCATGTTAGAATCTTTAGAAATATTTGGAGCAATCACACACAAATCATTGACTTAATACCAGAACAAACAAAAGAACCATTTCTTTTGATCGCAACTTCAGTTCAAAAACAAAAAGAATAATTATTATTTGAAAATCCTGAAACTAAAATTAAATTACGTCTCATTAAAGGGACGTGAAGTACTTCTGATAAAACTAAAGTCTTATTGTCTGGAAATTCTAAAACTACTGCTCCTATTGTAACCACAAAAATGGTTGAGCTAGAACCTAGAGTAAGCACGATCTCCCCATCATTGCACCTCCTGATTGATCTGAACCCCTATAACAAATTATAGATATGGTTAGTTGCACGGAGTCAATGCACCAAGTGTTCGAAGTATCCGTTATATAACTTACTTCAATCATATGTGATTTGATCATACCTTGAACTCTTGTAGCTAAGAATTCTGGACAATTCCTCTTCTGTAGCCTTGTATAGTAAAAACGATGATTAAATAGTACTATACACAGCTGCCCTATTTATAGATTTCTAAACCGACTATAAGCCTCCAAGCATTCTAGCGGAGCTAAGAGTGGGATCTCCTAGGTTATTTATTGTTGGCTTAGACCAGTTATTAATTCCCATGATCAAACTCTTTGATCTGTAAATTAACTAACTGATCAGTTAGCGTTTACTCCATAATAAAATGATAACTACACTCGAATGCAAAAGAACAAATCTGAAGCGATAACTAAACATATATGGTGTACTAATGTCCCTCTACCGTTAGCGTTCAAAATCATTTTCAGGTAGTCAGATAACTATTACTGTCAACCTAAATTATGATTGCATCTTCCATTCATTTTAAAGTGTGAGAAAAATATCTAAGGTGATGGTTGAAGCTTATTTAGAGAGATTAAACTCATACATCTACTTAATTATCATGATTACCAATCAATTTAGCCCTCAATTTCTATGAAGAACTCTAGATCATGGATCAAAGGGACTTACAAATATCCTATTGGAGATTAAATTCAATAGGAATTCTAGGTAATAGGAATAATCAAGAGATAGGTATGAACGTAGGAATCATCCTTCTCACAGATCATATTTCCAAACCATTATAGAATTCAAAATAGGTACATATATATATAATCATGTCTGCATGGATCTAAACTAAAATAGAAGAATGAAATCAAGAATGAAAATCAAACGTGAAAATCAATCTCTAATTAAGAATTATCAACAAAATCAAAAGAGACTTGGATCTAGCTATGTGAGTGTGTGAAGAACAAGAGAGGAAGAAGATGAGTGTTCTAACAAATAAAATAAAACTAAACTAGATCCAAGTGTTATAGATCTATTTATAAAAGTAGGAATTAGAGATGAATTATGATGTCTACCTCTTGGACGATTCTCAATTATGCATTCAAAGTTGATTTGAAGGATCTTCTTCTTCAAGTGTTCTTCAAGTTCTTCAAGCACTCATCCATGGAAGTTGAGGGAGGCTATTGATGTCCAAATCCCTAATATAATTATCTTGAGATTAGTTTTAAAAAAATTTAATCATAATTCACTTCACCACTTTAGAAATCTCTTTTGAATTCTAAGTATATTCTTATATCTTGCAAGTATATTTACTTGTATGTACTTCTCTCTTGTGTGTACTTCCTTCTCTATATTATCTTGTATTGTATCTCCTCTTAAGATCATCTCATATGGATATATATAGAGTTTTGATAACTTACCTCTTAAGTTTCAGGGTTAAAACAGAGATTTTACAGGTTAGAAAAGGGTTAAAATGGCCATTTCGGTACCTAAACACAATTTTTAGGAAATTTCCTCGCAATGAGAGGCTTCTAGAAGGGTTTGGAACTCAAAAAACTCAATGGAGGGGGCACTATATAGGTGGCGGCTTAGGTGGGACCCGTCACCTCCTAAGTAGGACCCGCCAGTTAATATTCTGGTTCCTCTGGTTGCCCTCATGCCCTACTTTAAAAATTACATTCACTGCTTTTCAAGATTTTTGTTAAAATGCTTTTTGGAGTCTGAAATCATCTGTTTACGTACCATTGGAAAGCTGTTGAGTTGAATTTCAGTATAAAAATATTCCAGTAGGTTTTGAATTAAAAATTGAAGTCCAATTGAATCTCAGAAGTTCTCCAAAACTTTCATCATCTTTTTGAAATCAAACGACGTCTTTTTCAAAATTGCTTTTCTATGGGCGTCGATTTTGAACTTTTTTAAAAAAATGAAGCTCTGGACATCTAGAATACTGCGTTTAGAACACTATATGTTCATATAACCCTGTGTGAATATGAATTCTGAGAGACGATTTTGACAAAACCGAGATTTATGCATTGAAAAGGGCTTTTCTAAACTTGAAGTCACTTTCTGAAGTTTGATCTTTCGATTGTGTGGAATCCAGCACCTTCCACGGAATAATTTTCATCATCGAATCTTCCAAGACATTTTCCAACCTAAATCCTATCAGTGTGGTAAAAATTGGGTGTCTACACTAATAGGACTTGAAATTCCAAAACATTTCTAAGTACCTATAGTGCCCAAAGAAATCGTACGGGCAGTAACCGGACCAAAATCCTACACCTTCAATGGTTCGGGAAGTTTGAGAGAACAAGTCCATAAAAGACCAAGTGTTCTCCACCGGTCACAGTCCTAAAACTTTTGCAAAGGCAGGGTTTTGGGAAGGCTTACAACCGGTCGGACATAGGCATATAAGTACAAGTATATGGACAATAATTTCCACAAAAAGAGGAAGCTAAGAGTTGTCAACAATGACCACCTCTTTGATCTCCCCAACCTCGCCATCGGGAGCAATTTTACCCTCTATAGCAGTTAGGGCCCCATCGAGAATCTGCTCCTCCTTCTATTAGTCAAACTCAGCCCATGAGTAGCCTAAGAGGTCCCAATCTGGATGGTCTGCAGCTGTCCGCTGGGTTAGGTCAGCATAGCTTGTGAAGAAGCCGACCTCAAACTCCTCCTCGGTGTCCTTTGCCCCGGCCTCCTGGGCAGCAATGGCCTTAGAGAGATCAAGTTTCTTGTCTTATGTGGCCTCTTTCCCGGCCTCCATCAATTTTTTCCTGACCTCTGCAGCAGTCGCCTTTGGTTCTATGGCCTTCTGGGCTGCCCGCTCGGTGGTAAGGATTTCCAGGGCGTCCCCCAACTCCAGGCCAGGGCCTTCATCTTCTCCTCCTCCATGGTGAGGGAAAAGTTTGCAGACTCTCGTGCCACCTTCTCCGTAACCAGCATAGCCTCAGCGGCAGACAGTCTTTCAGCCACCCCGGGCAGGTAAGCCTCAGCCCCCGCCGCCAAACTGCCAACCTGCAGGAAGGAACAAAAGCCAACAGTATCTTAAATAGAAAAAATAAGGAAAAATGAATGCGAAGCTACTTACCATGTGGCTGATGCTGTACAGCCAATCGATCAGTGCTTCGGGACCCAACCTAGAGCACTTGTCCACCTGGCTTGGCAACAGCCTCGGTTGGACTCTTCCTCGGACCTCGTTTGCCGTCTCCACTGCCAGCATCCCGGCTGGAATGTAACGTGGCCTCGGGGGCAAAGTGACAATGCGAGGGTTCGATGCACTGACCGGTGTAGCATCAGCCGGATTTGCGAAGGGAATGACAACGCACTCTGGGAGCTGACGTCCTGACCACTTCTTCAACCATACGGGGCCCCTGGTAAAGTCTCTTCAATTGCTGGCCCTCAGTGATGCCCTGCCACTTTCTCCTCTGGCCCGCCTGGGCAGCCAAAGCAGCCTCCTTTTCTGTTAGAGCTGCCACATCTCTAGAGCCATCTTTGTGAAACCAAGGAAAGATGCATGTCAGCTACACGTGAGATTGATCAAATAGTAAGGCAACTAGAAAATAGCAGAAAAAAACATACTAGTGATGATCAGAGGAAACATGGGAGCTTCGAACTGATGCTTGGGCTGATAGAAAGTCCTCTGATCCCCCATCCTGGTCAACAATTTATTGATGTTTGTGGGGTCCTTGGCTAAAGACAAGATCCTTGCCTGGCACTCGTCAAAAATACTGGATGGGTCAACTGATCTCAATGCAGAACAAAGGGCAGTTAGCTCCGTGATAATAGCAAAGTAAAACAAAACAAGAAGGAAGACAAGAGCTTACTCTGAAACTTTACCCCCCGGAAAGTCCTCAACTGTAATCCTGGGACCTTCACACAAAACCCAAGGGTTGATATTTTGAAGAATTTCATCTTCCACCCTCTTTTGTTACTCAGGCGGTTGACTATGATTCTCCTCCCCTGCCTGGCTCCCAGGGAAAAGAAACCAGCTTCCCCACGAATCGAGAATGGTCAGTGTGTATAGAAAAACTCCTATACAGTGAGCATGTACCCGAGAACTTGGGGCCACAGGGAGATAGCCCCCATCAAAAACCTCCACCCATCCCGGGCTAGGGGGTGGAGGGGAAGGCGAAGGCCCGCCATGAGGGCATCCACGTAAAGGGTAACAAAATCCGACTGTTGGAAGTGAGTCCTGCCAGCGTGTACGGCCAAGGAGTGATGGTCGGGGATGTTGTACCTATCCCTGATCCGACCTAGGTCTCGTCCTCGTAAAGGGTAACAAAACCCGATTGGTAGAAGTGAGCCCTACCAGTGTATATGGCCAAGGAGTAATAATAACTATGGAATAATTGTATTATTATTTCTTTTAAATTACAACAAGAGTTGATTCTTCACAAAATATTTCTCCATTCAAAGTAATGGATGATACTTCTATTTTTAAACTTGGAAGCCACGTTCTACAAAATACTTCGACATCTTAATTGCTCCTCCATATAAGTCTGTTAATGACCCTTAGAGCTATGCTACCTTAGATTATCCATCAACTCTACAGTGATAGTGAAATAAATGGAAAGTAATAGCAGCAATAATTACTTTGATCAAATGACATTTAACTAGTCGTGATGAATTTGTATATTTGATTCTCCAACCTATTGAGATTCAAATCCACAAAAGCTACCCAAAATAAGTAGTTTTCGACAATCACAATAAGAAGTTTGGCTATGACTTCAATACTTCTACACTGGAGTGCTACTAGTATTATGTAAAGAAAGAAGCTGGTCTTGAAGGTTTTATTTCTATCCACTTAACCTGCAGCTTTTGGATCTGTGCAGTTCTTCTTTGTAATTTCTAGAGTTGGGAGTGGATCTTCAAGCAATGTCGTACTTTTTCTATATGAAATAATGGGGATGTATTTCGTATCTTCTATTTTTTTGATAAGAAAAAGCCTTGCAACTGAATATAGGTATGGTAATTGTAAATGCAAGATAATTTTAATATGCATTGTTTTCTGTTTTTTCCCTTTGACTATTGGTGTTTCTCTTAAAATTTGTGATAGATTAATAGATTATGCATATTCTCCTAGAGTTTTTACTTTCTAGGGAGGACATGAAATTTGTTTTCATTTCCACTAAACCATGCTCTGGAAAGGAGATGATATGTTCCTAGATAACTGAAAGTTGACCCCTTCTGTGCCAGATGCATATATTCCTTCTAAAATCAGCAATGGCTTGTGTCAAATATTTGGGCTCAACTATATGATCTCTTTCACTATTTTGCTTTGTATGAGACTATAGCCTAACTGAAATTCCCAGCATCTAGCATTACTCTCAACGTGGCGGCTATCACTCTTACTAACAAGTGATAGATTCTGATTGTACTTTTTCCCATTCTAGCTTCTTGGATTTGTTGTATTGAAACTTGCCCGTAATATAACTGGTTTGCTAGTAAGCTAACAAATTAAACTTTTTCAGTTGTATTTCACTTGAGCTGGTTTTTCTTGGCAGGATGATCATAACTGAGGGCCCTAAGAAGAAAATTCAGATATTACCATGGAAATGATACTGAAAAAAAGAGAGGTAGTGATGATGAATTCTGAGTAAATCATAAACAGTTAGAATGGGGCTCGTTCATGGTGGGGCAACTCAGAGCGGTAATCTTTCTCTCTTTTAGGCTTTGTACCCATGGCGTAGTTTCATTTTTGGTCTGATTTATTACAGATCTAAGCCTTAAAAACCCTTTCTTTTTTCAGTTTTTAATTACCTGATCCACTGTTTGTTCATATGGGAGATTCTTTGATACATCCAAGTGGTTTTGTATATATGTATCATTTGTATGTTATATATATGAGTGTGTGTGTGTGTGATATTTTTTACTTTAAAGCCTTTGTTTTGTTTGTTTTGGTTTATTTAATTAAAGGGTCTGTTTGGCAACAGCCTTTGCTTCTATTGACTCACTTTTGTTGAGAAGTAATTCAGTGAGACCATCACCAATGTACTACCTTTGAACTCAGATAGAATGAGGCTAACGAAACAGAGAGAATGGGATGTTTCTGAGGGTGGTTGCCCCTCTCTATGATCATCAAAATGCAGATGATTCATGTGAATAAATCAACACCCCTCTCACTGCTCACTCTGCCAAGGCAGTGTATGTGTGTACGTATGTATGTATGTGTGTGTGTGTGTGTGTATATTCCATGGAGCATGGTAATGAATATTTTATCCCCTGTGGTTGGCCTAATTGGCAAAGAAGCTAATGTTATTTGCAAAATCAATGAAGCTGTGATGATAAAATTTTTTAGTGGATATGGGTTTGAGAATCCGATCTGTATCTTGGCAGGGCAACCTGTTGGGTCTATGAGATATGGATCCGATCCGTATCTTTTCTCAGTCAACTTTAGTTGCAGCCATGACAGAGTCTGTTCTCTACCTGATCAAATACAGATCTGAGCCCCTCTCTGCCTAATGTTCTTCTTAAGCAATTTTGTCCCACAGAGCCCGTTTGTTTGTGTTTATGTTTATGCTTATGTGATTTTGATCCTATGTGGTAGAATTACTTCAAAGTAGAACTGATTATTATGCTTTGGATGTTAGTTGAAATGTCGCCCCTGCCCCTCCCCCCCCCCCCCCCCCCCCACCAAACCCATCCAACCCCAAATAGCGTATATTGCATCATGATTTCGGCAACCAAACAGTTGCGAGCTGCTTTTGGCGCCCAAAACTACGATCTTGCCTCCAAAATCGTAAAGACGAACACGCTCTTAATATTCTTGTGACAAGACTGGATTTGAGCCTTGACTCTCAAGGCATTATTGATCACTGGTGAAATGTTTCATGCAACCTGGTTTGGAACAAAATGGTCTACATCGTATCCTGCTTAATAGAGCTTCAGTAAAGCTTTGTAGGTAGCGAATACTTCAGCTTACCTCACGAAGGCTCTGTTTGATTCACGGTGAGATTTGCCAAAGCAAAGAGAGAACCAAAAAAGTAATACTAATTCAATTGTGGGAAGGCTATGGATGTGGATTAAAGACTTGATTTTTAGGCATCTGAAAGGTACTAAATAGAGTTAGGCCATCCAGCATGTTATGTTGGTATCCATTTTTTTGCCCCACTTTCCTGTAGGTTATGAATTATGATCTATTTCAGCATCTAAGAGATTTGCATCTAAAAACAATTATTTATTTTGCCTTGATTTAACTGAATATTTATGTTTTCCTGTGTTCTCGAAAAAATGAAAAAGCAAAGCTTTCTTTATTATATGTGTGGATTAAACAACTTTCCAGTTTCTTCTGAACCAAAGTTTCGGACATAGTCACAATAAAAGGAATTTTACCATAAAATGGTTAAAAATAAGATCAAAGAAAGCAGGAAGAAGAAGCCTGATCACCTGTAAAATAAATTAATTTGGAATATAGGGAATTCTCAAACAGCCCTTAGGTTCTAGGAGTTAAATTTTCCAACAATAACAGTTTGGTTGTAACCTCCCTGTCTAAACAAGTGTAGGACTGAGTTTAGGTTAAACGAAGGGAAGCCGTGAAACCACAATTTTGTGAGTTAGTTACTTGATAACATTGGGTTCCTAAACAAGTTTATTTCAACATTTTCTAGATTGCCAAAAAAAAAAGGGATTCTTTTGCTCTTGATCAATTCTTGCTGATGATATCTGATGACCGTCTTATGTTGTAAAGAACATTATGTAGTCATGGAAGCTTCAATTTGTGTTTGGGTATCGAGTCCTTGGAAATTTTTTTTTAATCTTTTTCTCCAAAATTTCACCTCTCTTTTGGGAATGGGTGCTCTGTAAATCGAAATGCCAAATATAGTAGCATCTTGTATTGTCCTAATGTGTTTTTACGCACATTTTTATGCAACAATCATATGTGCTGGTCCATGCATTGTGTCCAGCATTTTGAATGGAGCTTTCATGGAAGTTTTGAATTACAATTACGCTTTGTATTATTTAAGTATTTGGTGAAAAATTTGACCAAGATTTTTATGTTTATCCATGGGGAATGTTTCTTATGGAATAGGTATGGCTTACATTTCATTTGTTTTGAGGCCAAAAGCCCATGCATAGGGATTTCATAATTTTATAACTCATTCACACTTTTATCATCCTTATTTTCCCACTCATGGTAGGGTGTGACACGAGACTTTTCTATGTGCTATACCCAAGTGTAGGTAATCGTGCAAGTAGTAATTTGGTTAAGTCTAGTTCGATCCCACAGGGAAGGTGTTAGACTAATTACCTAGATTAATCTCAAACAAGAAAATAAAAAAAAATCAAAATTTTAAAGGAGTGTAGAACACAAAGTTCCACAGTTTATCAACTACTAAAGATAAAGCAATAAAACTAGATTAAACTAATTACTAACTGATTAATTAAAGCGATGATTTAAAACGTATTTTTATTAATAAAAAGGAATGTTGGGATTACATGAATCCACCGCGACCTAGCCATCTACCATGCAGTTACATTGAAGCTCAATGGAATACATCTTCTACAGTATTCCGTATTTTCTCTTAGGATAAAGAATCCTAGTCCTTTCATGACCGGGACTATATCATCACAATTAAGTTTGAAATACACAAAAGCGGTTTAAAACAATAGTTAAGACTTGCACCTACAATGGTGTTAGCATTGAGGGTGGTTTGCAAAGTTTATTGAAGAAAAATGCCTCAAGGCTTTAAGTTTACAGACTGTTTTGACAAACTGAGCTTTTGGGGACAATTTGATAACAAATCAATAAAACAGAAAGTCTAGGAATACTGTATAGAATGTCCTCAAGAATCAGAAGGTTCGATCGATCGACGCACTTTCGATCGATCGAACATCTTCATCTCTCGATCGATCGAACTGGCTTCGATCGCTCAACAATGTCTCTGGTCCGATCGATCGAACTTTCTCAATCGATCGAACACAGGAATTATTCTGCTGCATAGCAGAGGCTTGAGATTATGGTTTCATCGTGATCTCCCAACCTGGGGACTACTCAGACATAGTCTGAAGTGTCACAGATGCGTTTTTAACGTAAAAGTTCATTAAGGTCTTGTTTGTTTGTGCTTTAATCATGAAAACTAAGAAAACTAATGGTGTGAACTTGTCTAGCATGCAAAACTATGAAGTTAACAGATTATACTACTATATATTACGTGCAGAATTTAAATAAACAATAAAGAGGTAATCTGGAATGAAAAACTTTGATTAAACCAAGGGTAATCAGGCTATAAAACCATAAATCAATGGAAAACCTACAAAAAACATCAAAGAAAAAGTCTCTTCTCTCTCTAAAAACTGATGAAATCTAATGTGGGCGTCCCTATGGACGTATACAATACGAATATTTATACTAAAAACCTAATGCTTAGGGTTCAAAGTCCATTCCGCTGCGTGCGCGTATAATCTGATAAAAGCCATGTACGATCGATCGAACATCGTTCGATCGATTGAACTTCTGGGATCTTCGAGCTCTTGAGCTTCTCTCGATCGATCGAACCTTCGATCGATCGAATGTTCTTCAATCGATCGAGGTCCACTTTTCATCTTTTAGTTATCTTCATTACAATTCAGCACTTCCTTTTATCTTTCGCATCCAATTCTTTACACGGCAACAATAACGTGCACGAATAACCACTAAAACAACACCACTTATTATAGTTTAATCAAATTGTGCACAAACTGGCGTTGTAATTCAAACTGCCGATAAATAAAGGAATTGTGAAATAATTTAGTACATTTTCTTCATTTAGCGCAGTTGTATTTTACAAATACCCCCGCTTATCACAACCCCCAACTAGCGATTTGCTAGTCCCTAGCAATAGAGCGAAAATAAAAACAAGCTAAACTAATACTATACTGACTAAAATAGGCTAGACCCAGATTAACTAAACTAAAATAACAAGAAAGAAACTACCTAACTCACTTTCGCAGGAATTACGGTTGCATTTAGCAAATGCAACAAGCCGTTAAACCCCTAGGTTCCCCCTAGTGGACGAGTGTTGTCTCGTGAGGGTTTGCAGTGAATGTACCCACAAAGTTCTTCCAATTTTAAGCTAAAAAAGATATAGAAAAATTTTTAAACACTCCGTTCTATTCAACTATTAATTTAGCTCTAAATGACATATCATCCTCATTCAAACCATGAAAGAAATACACATGCTCCTCATGTCACCAAGATAAAATAACATATGCATCATATTCATATATCTGTGTGTGTGTGAAGTTAACAGCTATACATCGAACTTTATTTAGAGTTGTTTAAACTATCATACTCTCAGAACTTGTAGTTTCAACTCAAGTCTCACATAGTTATTACACTAAAAAATGAACATCTTACCGAAACTTGGTTAATAATGATAGCACAGGCTATGGAAGCTTTGATAGGAGTGATTTTTCGGATACTAACGCTTCCATACTCGACTCTATAAAAGACAAACATTTTAGAGTGTATAGTCTCACGAAAGGAATACTACTTACCAGAGGAGCGAAATACTGTGGATAACTCAAATTACACATTCGTGTTTCAACTAAGTTGTTAAGAATCATTAAGACTTTGACTTGACGGTTTTTATTTAGTAGGGTAGAAATGAAAGGGGTAAGAAATTGCACATCTCCATGTGATTTAGTTTAGTAATTTCTTCTTCACTTCATTCCAACCATCCTCTCTATACATATATATACATCATTATTTTTTTTAACCTGGACTTCCTCCTTCCTTTTCTTTTCTTTTATGCAGTCATTCCCACTACTACACCCTCCTCATACTTCAACAATTTAATCACTTTGGGTGTGCAATGGGGTATATTCAGAATTTCACAATAGATTTGGAAGTATTTACTAGGTGTGGGGTTAAGAACAACACATATTCTTAGAGTGTTGATACAGGTAAATGGAAAGGTAAGGAGCAAATAACGATGGCTTAAATTATTTTCTCAACTTCTTAATTTTTAACACTTAAATGTTCATTGAGTTTAGTTGCTAAATCCTGAACGTTCTCCTCTACTAAGAAGCCAAAATGAAGAATCAGAGACTATTCAACGAATTTAATACGTTTATTCAATAAGAACAATTCGAATTTGATGTGATAATTCCCTCAAGATTGAAGATTACTAGTTTCCACTACTTTGTTCCTTAAAGTACGAACGTCGTATTAACTCTTATTTTAAGTTTTCTGCATAGCTATTAACACGTGCAAATAATTTTGATACAAGAATGGTCAACGTATGCATTCATCCTAGAGAAACTAGAAAAACGCGTGAACTTAATTCATAAAAGGATGAGAATAAAAGGGTTATCTCATTGCTCGACAACAGGTAAATAGAAGTGAATGTTCAAAATTATTCTACCAATTTAATTCAAACCTTACTTAATCGTTTGAAATTTTTGAAATTTTGTTGAATTTGAAATTTTGTAATTTAATTTAATTAACAAACTTTAAATGGAGATTGTATGACATATGAAATAGATAGAGTGGTCCAGATTGCTTAGTAAAAATATGCACAGGTGATTATCTATCTACATCCCACCCCCAACTGAAAATTGCAATGTCCCCAGCAGGCGATTTTCAAAAATAGATAGAGAGATGTCAGCTGATATATCATCATAAGAATCGCAAGTGTAATAACCTGTACAGAAAGCATACAAACTCCAAGCAGCAAAGATAAAAAAGATATGAAATGTAGAGCATGGGATCCATACTTAAAATAGAACTAATCACTGGAAATATAATAAAGTGAAAGAACAGAACAGTGATACTATATGCCATACAAACTAAAATGCAAAACATCCAAACCAATCAACATTAAACAAAATAACCCAACAGTATCCAAAAATAACAAACAGACCAACCAACAACATCCAAATCCAACCACCATGTCCAAAATATCCAAACAACCAAATAATCAAAAACAACCAACAACATCGATCCAGCAGAAACTTGACATCATCGGCGACGTCTGATAATATCTCAATAAACACATCGGGAGCATCCCCACCGCCACCCTCAGCAACAGTCGTAGCCGTCGCCGGGTCACTTGCCATCGTGGCAGTTGTAGTAGATAATGATGTGTCGGCCACGACAGGAGGAGGTAGAAGTGGTATCTCTGTAGCAGGCGGTGCCGCCGACGACGAAGAAGCTGTAGGATCAATCTGGGAAGGTGGAGCGAAAGATGATGGGCCAGTGGTGGGTGGTGGATCTGCAGTAGTGAAAAGTGGGACGGTGGAGGTGGCGGGAGAAGCTGTAGGTGGATCGCTAGGGAGTGGTGCAGAAGCTGAGTGAACTTCCTGGTCGACTCCAATCTGGATCAAGATTGCCTCCAGCAGATTCGTCATCTGATCAACCTTGCCCTCAAGTCTAATCCAGGCCTCTCTCTCCTCTAATAGTAACTGATGAACAGTCGGGAGAGGCGCAGAAGAAGACTCTCCCTGGGCACGAGCCTGAGACCTCTGTCTCAGCTCAAATCTCACAACCTCCTAAATAGGATCCATCTCCTCCTCAGACTCATGCTCCTCAGCCTCTGTGGGCGTCCCAGAAGCAGCACCCTCTATATCAGTGCCTCCTCCTCTCCTCCTCTTCTCGCCTACCTTCGCCTTGCCTTTACCTCGCCTCTTTCTCTTTTGCGCATTAGACCGGCGGGAAGCAGTCTCGCCAAAACGACTGCGAGACTGGGTAGTCACATCACTCGCCAACGGAAGTAGACCTGCCTGCTCAATAACCCGATGAATGGCCCAAGCACCCTTCAAGTGCTTCTTGGCCTGAATGTATCGTGTGGGGTGCCTCATGAAATCAATGTAAAGGTTGAGGCAAACAGACCGGCTGTCATGTCCCGATCGCATATAACACACGTGCGTACCATGCTGCAATCTTCTCCTGATAAGATGTCACTAAGAGACAATTGCTAAGGGCGAGGTGCAGCATATGATAATTATCTGTGAGGTAGAAGTCAGGAATAAGGGCCTCGCCATCCCAACCCGGACGAGCACCTGCAGTGATCTCTCTGATAATAATAGTCGGGGAGAGCAACAGTGTGTTAGCACGGTATGGACAAACACAGTCAGGTAACTCGGGTACCCCTAAAGCAGCGGAGCCAGTGGCCAGACTAAAGATGATCTCCCGACCATGAAAAAATGATCATAGTGTAAACGGAGCAGTCGGGTCCCTGACCATCGTCGCACATGCCTCCCTAATCCAGGATAGATTAATGTGCTTAGGCTGGGAGAGGAGCGTGTACCACTATGGCATAGCGCGTATCCGGGCAAGATACCAAGGAGTGACAAGCCATGCTGTCTCAAGGGGTCGCTCGAGCATAACCTTCCGAGACTGGAAGTATCTAGTGAACCACACCAGGTCTTCCTCATTCCTGAACCCATGATCGGATATAGGGTCGGGTATGGTTAGGTCAAATGGATTGAACTTGTGATACCCAGTGATAGGGTTCATTGTAAAGCCCTGAAACAGAAGAAACAAACATAGAAACATTAAAAATAGGAAACCATAAAAGAAAAAGGAAACAGTTGCACTTCGATCGATCGAAGGATATTCGATTGATCGAGAAGTTAGCCGCTTCGATCGCTTGAGCCATGTTCGATCAATCGAGAAGAGGGCTGGCTTCGATCGCTCGAAGCTATCTCGATCGATTGGACTGTAGTTGAGCTCAATTGCTCGAACCTATCTTGATCGATCGAGCACAGCGAAGGTGCAGCGACAACTAATGATTACGGGAAATGCCCGCAAACACAAAATTAAGCAAACAAGCAATAAAATAACGGATTAATAACCATTGGGGGCACCCCCAAAACAATTCGTATGAAAAGAAAGACATGGGGGGGGGGGGGGGGGTTGAAACCGAAACCTCACCTCGAGATACGTGCAACAAGGTGGAGGAGAAGATTGAAGTTTGTGATCTGAATGGTCCGGTTATCTTCAAGTAATGTAGTTGTGCACGGGGTTCAAAAAATGCGAGCTTCTCCTCTGTCTCCGATCGCTCGAACGTGAGAGAGAGAGAGAGAGAGAGTGAGAAACTGAGAAAGTGTAACGACGATGCCTTGTTTAAATACAGGTGCGGATAACTTCGATTGATCGAGGTGAGTTCGATCGATCGAACCTTGAAATTTTATAATATTACTAAATTAAAGGATTATACACCCCCAACTGACCAATATTGTTCTGGACATACAGGAAGGTGATAAAAACAGTTCAGTGACAGGACATGTAAGCCAAAAAGTCATCATTAACATAGAGAATCGCAAATATTTTATAGATAGAATGGTATTTTAGCATCCATTTGCAACATTATTGCCCCCGCATGGTATTTAAAACCTTATTGAAACAGAAAAATTAAAAGAAACTAAAACTACTAAAAACATTGTCTTGGAATACACTTCAATTGATGAAAGAAATATGAAAATGATGGAATACAATTGAAGTGTAGCACTATTCTTCAAGCATGAAGATATCATCTTCCACAATGTCTCTCTCTACCAAAGCTCCGAATGTGGGGTCCAAATTTGCTGATTCCCTTTTCCAGAATAGCCGGAAGGCATCCAGGGTATCATTAAGCAAGTCTGAACTATCCAAAGAATTGATTGCACGTGTAGGAGGTGATCCGGATGGAGAAAGCAATAACGGCGTGTGATTTTGCATTGTACTTTCCTCCTGCGGTGGAGTACCCGGGGGCCGTATGTATGGTCCAATCCCGTGGAACAACTGATGTGGAAGGAACAGTGGTGGTAACATATGATTCATAGTGACATTCCTGAAAAAGGAAAACAACAAGGAAAACAAGAAATAAATAAACTAGAACAAGGGAAAGAACTAACAGAAAGAAATAAACAAAGCAAAAAGAAAAAAAATAGAATGTGACCAAGACTTAACCTCACTATTAGTATGATACACCCATGTGCATTAGCAGGTAGAGGGCAGTGAAGCCGGAACAACACATAGCTCAAGTGCACATAAATGTAGGGAACCACTTGGAAGACAAGGAAATCGTCAACATATGTGAATACGGCATTATGGCGTTCGGTCCCCACATCCTGTAAGTCCTCTTCTTCCCATGGTTCCCACATTGAGTCATTCTCCCACTGTTCCAACAGAGCGTCATCGATTTCCCAAACAGCATATCCCTCTGGTTCACCTTCCTCTTCAGGGAGTTTCATGTGCTCAAAAGGATTTATCTGGAGGAGAACAGGATCGTAAGGGATGTACCCATAGGTCAGATCCACTACATCATCCACTCCTGGTCCTTGATAGGGAGTAAAGCAGAGTGCTATCTCGTCGGCAGTCCAAGGGGGGGATAGGATATTCCGAATCAGCCCATGACCCTATAGAATGAACATCATCGTCCCTCATTTCTAATATCCTGCAAGGGAGAGAAAGCAAGGAATAGCAGATTAAGAATCGAAGTCACATTCAAAAAGATAGAAAAGAACAAAACAAAAATGAAATGCAGTAAAAGAAAGGGTACAACAACAAAGTGAAAATGCACTCGAGCATTTTAGGTTGAGGCATAGTCGGGCTCATCCAGTTGGATGTGCTCGACCTCGGGTTGGAAATCCTCTAAGAACGGTTTTACCCTTTGGCCATTGACCTTGAAACTTCCATCATTTTTAGGATTAAATAACTCAACAGCCCCATGTAGAAAGACATATTTGACTATGAAGGGTCCTGTCCACCGAGATCGGAGTTTTCCTGGGAAGAGATGAAGTCGTGAATCGTATAATAAAACTTTCTGTCTCGGCTCAAAAGATTTTCGAAAAATCGTTCTATCATGGCGAGCATTCAACCTTTCCTTATGAAGTTTAGCATTGTCATATACATCTCGACGGATTTCTTCCAAATCCGCCAACTGGAGTTTTCGGAGATGACCTCCCTCTTTAATGTCGAAGTTTAATGAGCATGTCGCCCAATATGCTTTGTGCTCAATTTCAACGGGGAGGTGACATGCCTTGCCATACACTAGCCTATATGGGGACATTCCCAGATTTGTCTTGTAGGCAGTACGGTATGCCCAAAGAGCATCAGTCAGTTTATAAGCCCAGTCTTTTCTATTGAAACTAACCGTCTTTTCTAATATATGCTTGATTTCACAGTTAGCCAACTCTGCCTGCCCGTTTGTTTGTGGGTGGTAGGCTAGAGCGATCTTGTGATTCACCCCGTATTTCTTGAGTAGTGATTCCAAAGGCCTATTGCAAAAGTGTTTGCCTTGGTCACTTATTAGTGCTTTTGGGGTCCCGAAACACATTAAGATGTCTTCCTTAAGAAAGGACATTACCGTTTTGTGGTCATTGCATCTCGTAGGTATTGCTTCTATCCATTTTGATATATATTCCACAGCCAGGAGTATATATTCACAGTTATTAGATTTAGGAAACGGGCCCATAAAGTCTATGCCCCAACAGTCGAATATTTCAATTGTAATGATGGGAGTTAAGGGCATCGAATTCCTTTTCGAAATTGTACCAAGCTTTTGACATCGTTGGCACAATTTACAAAAAGCATAGGCATCTTTGAACACGGTGGGCCAATAGAAGCCGCTGTGCAATACTTTATGTACAGTCTTTTGGGAGGCAAAAATGGCCACCGTAGGCTTCAGAATGACATGATGCCAAAATTACAGTTATGTCCTCATTTGGGATGCAACGCCTGAGGACCTGATCAGCATAATACTTAAATAAGTAAGGGTCATCGAAAAAGAAATGACGTGCTATCGAAAGGAACCTTTTCTTGTCCTGATTTGACCAATGACTTGGGGTCTCTCTTGTAACAAGATAATTTATTATATCTGCGTACCAAGGCAAACTGGAGACAGCCATCAGTTGCTCGTCTGGGAATTCATCTTTTATTGGAACGGGCACAGTGTTTTCAGTAAATGTCAACCGAGATAAATGATCGGCGACCACATTCTCTACGCCTTTTTTATCCTTTATAGTGATATCAAATTCCTAGAGTAGGAGTATCCAGCGGATAAGCCTTTGTTTCGCATCTTTCTTAGATAACAGGTACTTGAGGGCCGAGTGGTCTGTAAAACAGATGATTGGGGACCCTATCAGATAAGACCTGAATTTGTCCAGAGCAAAGACTATTGCCAGTAGCTCTTTCTCAGTAGTCGTATAATTCATTTGAGCTTCATTAAGTATTCGACTAGCATAGTAGATTACATAAGGCTTGTTATCCTTCCTCTGTCCTAGAACTGCGCCAATGGCATAGTCGCTAGCATCGCACATTAACTCGAACGGCAAACTCCAGTCGGGTGCCTGTATTATCGGTGCGGAGATAAGGTGTTCTTTTAGCGCGTCAAAGGATGTTTGACAGTTTTCCGACCATTCGAATGGCATGTCTTTAACTAACAGTTGACACAGTGGTTGGGAGATTGCACTAAAAAATTTTATAAAGCGACGATAGAATCCCGTATGTCCCAGAAAAAGATCGGATGTCTCGGACTGTACGAGGGACAGGTAGATTTGAGATTATATCGATTTTTGCTTTATCGACTTGGATATCCTTATCAGAAATAATGTGGCCGAGGACAATTCCCTTGGTCACCATGAAGTGACACTTTTCCCAGTTTAGTACTAAGTGTTTGTCCTCGCATCTTGCTAACACATTTTTAAGGTTTTCTAGGCAGTTATCAAAGCTGTGGCCAAACACTGAGAAGTCGTCCATAAAGACCTCGAGTGTCTATTCGACCATATCACTGAATATGCTTAGCATGCACCACTGAAAGGTGGCAGGTGCATTGCATAAACTGAAAGGCATACGACGGTAGGCGAATGTACCGAACGGACAAGTGAAAGTCGTCTTCTCCTGATATTCAGGAGAAATTTTGATTTGATTATACCCACTATATCCGTCCAAGAAGGAATAAAATTTATGAGCTGCCACTCTTTCTAGCATTTGATACATGATTGGCAATACAAAGTGGTCTTTCCGAGTTACAGTATTTAACTTTCGATAATCAATACACATCCGCCATCCAGTGGGGACGCGTGTTGGTACAAACTCGCCATCTTTGTTTGGGATAACTGTTATACCAGCCTTTTTGGGCACCACTTGGGTTGGACTAATGATGTTGTCAATATCAAGATATAAAAAGTATACTTTACTTTTCTAAAGATTTGTAGTGTGGAAGTAAAGGTCGAACCCACAGAGATTAAAATACTAAAACACCTTAATTTTAAAATCTAAATTTAATTAATTAAGAAAACGGAATTGGATTTGAATTTTAATTAAACTAATAACAATGAAAATAAATCTAAATTACGAAAGCGATTTAAAATTATTTTTTATGAATATGTTTAAGGAACCTAGGATTGCAAATCCACCACTAGCTTCATAATAAGGGTATTTATGAATTACTTTAGCTTATTAAGTTGGATGATAATGGGGAATTATAGCTACAAGCCCAATTCCTCCGTCATGAAAATAACTATGGTTCAAGCACCAACATAATCCATCTTCGGTTAGCACGAATTATCCCACACTAAACTAGGGTTGTGGTATAATCCGTCTAATCTAGTCATGGACTATTCGGATAGTTGATAGCACAATTCAATTTAAGCACCATTACATGCAAATGATCTAAACAAGCACAGCAAGCATAGATCATTGAGCACATCACAGTCAAAATAGATCTAAGACAAGAATAGATTTTAAAAGCAATGATTTAATCAATAAAAGCACGGTTTATTTATAAAAATCCTTGGAACATGTAACTGTCATCCATACATAATAAAACTAAAATAAAAACATAAATAAAACCCTATTACTTGGCTAGGGTTTTATTGAAACCCTAGATCTTGAGTTTAGTTGTCCATAGAAGTGGTAGATGACAAGTAGTTGATGGAGGAGGCCACAGAAATCCTTGGTCTTCTTCTTCTTCTCCTTGCTTTCCCCTCTTCAATGGCTGAAAGTATGGTTGTATATTGTGTGTATAATATTTTTCAACCCTTTAATTGAAGTAAAATAGGGTATATATAGATTTACAACAAGTTTTTGAAAGCTTTCCTAACCCAAAACGCACTAAAATGGTTGTATTTAACTTTCCAGAAGTCATTAGGTAGTTTCGTTCGCGTAGGAATCATCAGTGTACTGAAATACGCAAGTTCCATTTTTACACATGTCGCGCGCGCGGGCCGCGCAAGCGCGATATGGGGACCTCACGCGATATGGAATAACATCATAAGTAGAATGGCATAGGGTGCATTTTTTATACTAAGAAAGAACAATATGTTGCTGAGACATTATATGGAGCACGAGATTGCTTTAGCACGTGCATCACGATAAGATAGGTGCATTCATCCGTATGACTATTTGCGCCTGTGTGTGTTTGACCCTTACCCGAACTACGTCTTGGTCTGATTCCTGAATGGATGCGTAGGTAGCTCATCATCGAGCACGACCAGTGTGAACCGCTGCCGCGCGCATGTTTTCTTTTGCAACGCGTTTTGTTCTTCCTAAAACCAACGGTCGGGTCAAAAGGCATGTCTTCACACAGGCTTTGACATTCACTTATGGGACGCGTTTCCCCACAAGCTCTGTCAAAGAGGGGCAAACTGTAGACACCCCAATTTTGATCGACCGTCGAATTTAGGAGAGCGTCACCTCCACGTCCAATGATGATAAGGACCGAAAGATTCAAAGTATTCCAAGCTCTTCAGAAAGTTCTCCAAACGCAATAAAATTTCACAGAAAGAAGAAAATACCAGGTATTTAGGAGAATTCAGGTATAAAACATTACTTTTGGAAAAGATCTTCGAAAATAAGTATCTTTAAGAAAAAGGAGGAAAGAAAAGACCTAAAAGGGGAAGTTCAACAAAAAAAACGGCACACGGAAGTATTTTGCGGCACTCAGTGAGTGTCGAACGGCATTCAGTGAGTGCCGAACGGCAGTCACGGAATGCCGGCCCGGCATTTACTGAGTGCCGCCGACAATTTCTTACTGCCGTTTGCTTTAACAGTCCGTATTTTGTGGTACAATACGTATATGTATGCGGATAAAAACAAAAATCTGATAAAGTAAGGTTGGCAAAAATGCGGCAATCAATAATTTGGCGCGGCACTTACTGAGAGCTGTACGGCAGTCATTGAATGTCGCAGCGGCATTCACGGAGTGCTGCAGCGGCATTCACTGACTGCCGCAAAAGATTTTTGAATGCCGCCCTGTGCAGCAATCTGTCTATTTTCAAAAAGTACGCATTGTACCACCAAATGCTGTATTTACAGTTGTTTTTTACTCCGAATTCACTTAAACTACCTAGGTGTTTTTGTCTATATAAGAAGAGGTATCTTCATAGAGGAGGGGGACCAAGGGAGAAGAAAGAACATTGGGAGATCAAGACAAAAACATATACAAGAGGAGAAAGGGGATATACCAAAAGATACCAATATAAAAACACATATTTGAGAGAGATAGAGGGTTTTTTGGGGAGAGCTTGAAGAAGAGCTTGGAAGATCTTCAAAGTAGAGAAGCTTTGAGGATAGTTGGAGGTGATCCTCTAAATTTTAGTTATGTTTTCATTCTTGTGTTTCTTTCTTTCTTCCTTGTGTTTTCATTCTTGTGTTTCATTCTTTCTTCCTTGTGTTTTCATTCTTGTGTTTTCTTCTTTTTTATACATTTCTTTTGAAATTCTTGGAGATCTTCAATGTCTCTCTTGAAATCTTTTGAGTTTGATCTTTTGAACCTCATGTAAGCTTATGCTTCACATGGGAGTCAAAGTTTGATCATCACTGCATTTTATAAGCAAATAGATGGATCCAAGTCCATACTTATGACTTGGGTCCTCTACCTTGATGTTTCATGGAATCCTTTCTATATTCCTTTGAGACTCATGAGTATTACTCATGTTTCATCTCCAATGACCATCAAATGGTAGGAGAAAGTAGTTTGAGTCTAAGCCCATCTCCATGGTTTAGATTCATTATCTTAAGATTTCATGAAGTCTATTCATACTTCATTTGAAATCAACAAATATGAAGGTCTTTAACCTCCAATGACCATCAAATGGTAGGAGAAAATGGTTTGGTTTAAGTCCAACTTCATGGTCTAATAGTTGGGGTTAACAAATAAAAGTTGAACTTGACAATGAAACAGTAGATTCATAAACCGGTTTTGATCAAAGATTTTTAGTTCGAAATCTAACCGTTGGAATCAAGTGAAACCAACAGGAAAGTGTCAATAACTCAAATTTCTACCACTGTAATTTTTGTTTTAAGGAGATTTCATGTTTAAAGTGGTTTGGTCATGAGTTTTGTGAAGACACTACAATCTGCCCAGAGTTTCAGAACAGCAACACCCTTTTGAAATAAGTAAATCAGAACCTTAATCAAGTATTTATGACCCAAAATAATTTGTTCTAAGTAGATTAATGTGTTAGGAAGCTACCCTAAAAAGAACAAAGCATTTCTGATCTTTTTGCTATTTTTAAAAAATCAAACAAAATCTCTGGACAGAGAGTTGTACATCTCTGAGTGATGTCTGGTGTTTGTCCTTTTCCCAGAGATCTAACCGTTGAAACTTTGATTTTCATTTTGATTTGGAAACTAGACACACAGAGGCATCTTGTGTCCAAAAATCATCAAGATCAAACCACGGGAAGCATGCTTTTATTTTCTTAACGATCTGGTCTCCTCTCTGCAATTTTTAGAATTTTATGGCAGATTTGACCAACTTTATAAATAATGATCCAAATGACTTTTCTATGACCTAGAGCTCAAACCATGTTTCAATAATAATTAGTTAAGCTTGAATTCAAAGTTTAAGTGATCTAAATCATTGAGTACTCCAATAGTTTATTCTTTTCATGTACATATTCATATGGCTTGACACTTATAATTAGGACTTGGTTACTTTAGATTTAATTACATTTGATAGATTTAAGCTAGAAGTCTAGGATTGTTATTTAAGATCCAACTTTATATATTGTATATCATGTGGACTAACCATTTGTTTTGTAGCGCTATTAAGGTATGATTTCTTGAACTCCTCTTTAGTTTATCTTTATTTTATCGATTTTTCAACTTAACGCGCGACACCTTAGAATTAGGTTTTGCTTTACTTGTATATATGGATTAGAGACTCTTTTCCTAGTTTTTATTTAAATCGCATGCACTGCACGTTTAGTATTCGCGGCTGGATCCCGGGTAAGTTCTCTTGTTCTTTATTGCATATCATATTGCTTGCTACTTGAATTACTTGGCTTTTGAATGATATTTTGTAAATTGGTAATTTTACACCATTTTTACATGTTTGTGTAATGTATACATATACATATGTATTAGTTGAGGGCACATTTAAATTAATAATTCGATTAAAAGGATGTTGAGTAGAGGCCTATCGCAAGATAGGATGAGAGAGGGTGTTTTAGTCCGACGGGCTCCTTCCTCTCTCATTCCATAATCTCCGGACCTAGTTAATCTCTGATTCTAAAAAGATCAGTTTGCTTTAAAAAAGGTTTCTTAATTTTTCCTTTTAAAAATTAAGTGGCGACTCATTTATTTTGAATTTGAAATTTAAAAGAACTTTAAAAGAAAAAGCTGTGGGTAGGAAAAAATGCGATATCCACACTCTCCTCATGTCATCCTCCAATATGTGCCTCGCCCTTGGGCAGATCCGTTGTCGATATAGTACGGGGTCGGCAGGCTGGATATGGCCGTTGAGAATATAGTGTGCCCTCCGAAATCATCATGAATGAAGATCGGCTCCATAGTGCGGCAAGAGGAGCTAACTTAGTGTCAGTACTACTACAAGGTAAATCTTATGCTCATAACTTAAGGTATAGGACAATCAGTGAGCGCGTCTAAACCTAAAGCTCTGATACCAAATAAATTCCATGTCATACCTCGAAGTACCAAAAATAGGGAAAAATAAATTTCCTTTATGGGTTCGTAGACACGTGACTGGTTGTGAGTGTCACCTGATTGTCCAAACATGCTTATAATAATAATGTAATACGGGAAGATGACTAAGTTCTGCAGAAGCAAGAATCTAAAACATTCAAGTCTTACATGATTAGTATATTACAAACCAAAAGATATCCAAAAGATAGATACTACAAGTTCAACTAAGCTATTACATCAATAAACATAATAATAACAGAACTATGATAAAAGAAAAACTCCAAGATCTTCAGCTGGAGAAACAGTATCCTTCCTCATAGTAATCTTCACAAGCATAGTCTTTAGTAGTAAAATCTATATCTTGATTGTAGCCAGCTCCGTCTGGACCTGCAAAGGCTGGACGTGGAAGGTCCAGCGGCATGAAAAGCCGTTAGCGGTTAAGCTAAGTGAGGGTCCCCTTAAGGTTGCCACCACTAAGGTAAGTTATTCTTCATTCCTTCTTATTCTCAGACTATGCCTCATTAATCTTTTATTATTGTCAAAACTATGCCTTGTTTAAACCCAATCATTCCTTTTGAAACTTAACCCAGAACTGAATTGACCAACGACATTTACTAAAAAGAACAACACTCGACAAAGAACCGCTTGATTGAACACATCACGGATGATCTTTAGAACAAGTGTGAGGGATATTAACAGTCTCTTAGTCGAACACGTCATGCCAATCCTCAGGTCACCCACACGTTACCGAACAGGTCATGCCGATCCTCAGACCAAGGGTACAAGATATTAACAATCACTTGGACGAACACGTCATGCCGATCCTCAGGCCACCCGTACTTGACCGAACACTTCATGCTGATCCTCAGTCCAAGGGTGTGGAAAAATAATCAACCACTTGATCGAACATGTCATGATGATCCTTAGGTCATCCGCACTTGACCAAACACGTCATGCCGATTCTCAGATCAAGAACACAAAACATAACTCTCTGATCGACTCCATGGAATTACCGAAAGACCAACTTTGCAAGAAATATCCGAACACGATACGAAAGTTTACTAATCAACTTTGACTGGTAGTCACATGATGGAAAACAACACCCAACATCCCTTATTTGTATAAAACCTATTATTGAAGGTTTTATCGTTATCTTACGGGTTCGTACATTTCGTAGTTTAGTTTATTAATAGCTTCCAATTACAACTGTCAAGATTTCGCTATACATCCGACATTCCGTTTTACCCCTCAATATACTTACGATGAGAACTTACCCAATCATTATCAACACAATAATCGTGTTGTAAAACATACTTCAAGCTTGGGTATGAACTTTCAATGATCATTAAACTATATTCATAACAATGGAAAACATAGCACGTAACTCATGGATTTTTAACATGGATTTAATACCAATAAACATATGGCTGAAACCCTTAACATACTCATCTACGCGATAGCACTACCATAGCACGAGATTTTCATAACAACACAAGTATCGGAAAACTAGCATCAATCAATCAACACCATGCATAAACAAAACATTATACAAAAAGCTGTACAATCTGCCAGGATATATTTTCACTGTGTTGACTGAATTAACATGATTTATTTGGGCATGATAAATTACTTTGTGGATCAAACTCAAAACTAAAACATCGTAGATAATAGAATTATCTTCATGTATAAAAAAAAATCTAACTTCAATTACATTTTTGAGCTACTCAAAATATTTATTCTACCTAGACATTTCTATATTTTGGACTGCTATGTCCCAGATTTATAGCACTGCGTTGTACGTGAATTTCGCCTATGAAGGAGGGCTTTTAGACTGAGCTATAGACATTTCTAGCTAGGCTTTTATTCTACCTAGACATTTCTATATTTTGGATAAATGAGTTAGCTTTCTTCACAAAAAAAACCTAGCCTCTTCATGATTTTTGAGCTACTCCAAACGTTGATTTTACCAAATTATATTCTGCTGAAAGTTTTTGTTTCCCAGATTTATAACACTGCGTTGTACATGGATTTCACCTATGAAGGAATGATTTCTAGACTGAGATATGGAAGTGTTATTTGTAGATAAATGAGTTAGCTTTCTCCATAAAAAACCTAGCCTAATTCAGATTTTTGAGCTACTCCAAATGTTCATTTTACTAAACCATGTTCTGCTGAAAGTTTCAGTTTCTCAGAGTTAAGGATTTGACTTGCATGTTCCATAGAAGTTTCAGTTTCTCAGAGTTAAGGATTTGACTTGCATGTTGCATAGAACCTCAAAGTACAACATCAAATACTCACTAAACATTACTACAAACTATATATCTATTCTAAAGTGAGTTAGATTACTCACTAAAGCTTAGAATTAAGCTTGGATGTTGATTTGAAACTTGATGAAGCTTTGAACTCAAACTCCAAGTATGAACTTCTTCTTCTAACTTCTTGGTTCTTCTTACTACTGGAAATTTTCTTCAGCTTCTAGGACTTATAAACATAGCTCTTAGGTTCCCATGGTAGTGTATGTAGGTGTATGGGTATGTATATGTGTTTGCATGTGAAGTGTATATATGGGAAGAGGGGTGAATGCTTGGATTTTTCTTCTAATTCGATTCTCTCTCTCCATGGAACTCCCAACTCCTAGCTCTCTCTCTAAACATATGTGCAGATTTTTATGGACAAGATGAGTGAAATGCATGGGTGTATATATGTTTATATAGCAAGGGAGGATGCACATGTGTCTCCATGCATGCTTGTATGTGTGCATGGAGGCCATGTGTCCATCTAGTGGACAAATGTCACATTGAGTGATGACAAGTGTAGGGGATGATGGATGGGGCTTGCCATATGGCCGGCTATAAGGGTCCCACCTTGGGATGTGTTCTACTTCCTTAATTTGTGTGCATTAGTTCCTCATTATACGCGTCAGTCTCGATTTACGTGCAAACATGTATTGTTTCTAATGTCCGGGTCCAAGTATGGGACTAAGTTAAATCTTATTATGGTCGAGTCGGTATGGTTACTATAGTCTATATGATAATACTACAACACGTCGATATCGTCGCGTAATTAAAATAATAATATAATAATATCGTCGGTCCAATACATAAATTTGAAAAACTGATATTATTAATGAAAAGAAAAGGGTGATGCTATTGCCACTCCATTATTGAACCAATGCACTCCATGGTACTACTCTTAAATCATGTGGTACCATGCATGCCATGCATTATATATATGGTACCACATGCTCTAAGAGTGGTACTAAGGAGTGCTTTAGTTCAATGATGGAGTGAAAATAACAATTCCCAAAGAAAATTATAGGTATTACACTGATAATGCCACGTCCTAGATCCCTAGCCCTTTGGTGATACGCTTAGAGAGAGAAACCGTGAATGAGAGAGAGAGAGAGAGAGAGAGAGAGGCTGCTGAGAAAACTATATCTTATTAGGTTTTCCATGTGATATATATGCATATATATATAGGCACATAAAAACCTATAAGGCTTGGGACTCCAAAGACCGTTATTTGGCGTCCAAGCCAGGCCTCTCTAGACCCAATCCAATATAATGTGGGTGCCCGTATGGTCCGATCACAATATTTTCCTATATCGCCCACTCACCCACATAGGGTTAGGACTAAAACCAATCTCTCAACACAACAGAACTTCTCAACTCCTCATACAAGGAAATAGAACATGCGACCTTACAAAAAGAAAGTACAGCGACAGGAGTGTAATGCCAAATCATCACCATAACCAGCAAGACACTTCACTCAGAAGCTTCTCGTGCATGCCTTAGATGATTCAACCACACTGGACACAGC
The DNA here is from genome assembly GCA_033977485.1 of Hydrangea macrophylla. NCBI lineage: Eukaryota > Viridiplantae > Streptophyta > Magnoliopsida > Cornales > Hydrangeaceae > Hydrangea > Hydrangea macrophylla. Next base: position 23,380,362 of record CM066992.1, read on the forward strand.
ATTCTCAATCCCTCGGTGAAAAGAATTGCTGCACCATCTCAATGTAGTGTACTCATGACATATCAGTAACAAAATACGATTATCGCAGGCCTGCTAATGAGTCACACAATATGGTGTGTTATTGAATAATCTTCCCTGAGTCCACATGTCAATCTGACAAACTTAACCGCTTGCCTAGACACGCCCCATAGAACGGAATTAACTCTTCGTCCTAGGATAGCATGCTAAAGCAGTTGTCATCAAGCGTCTTCTTTATGACATAGTCTCAAGTCGTGAAGGTAACCAGTTTGTAGGATAACCAATGTCTTGGAAATGCTACGTGGCTCACACGGCAATGAAGAGGAATCCATTCACTGCTCCACAGTCGATCGCAAAAGCACATATAGTATGATATGTATGCTATGGCGTTCTTCTATAAAAATGGGCTTGTCACTCTGTGTTTGGAAAAATAAGTAATGCCATACGAATCTTAGTCTAGACATTACACAAAACGTCTAACTTGAGTCTCCAGCACAGTCGCTTCTCTTAGCGCCCGTCTGAAAACTCACATTCGGCTGTAAACAGGCTACATAGAGTCGTGGGATATCTATATGTTCGACCAAATGTAAAGGTCTCATCTTAGATCTATCTAAGGCGATATATAAAAATAATAGGATTTATATCTAGCTAGCTGTTCTTATACTGCGTAGATATAAGTGTTCAAGCTCTCTTTCCAAGCGCTATGGACACAAATGTCCTAGCTAGCTATCTAAGCGCCATGAACACAAATGTCTCATCTTGCTCGCCATCTAAGCACCATGGACACGCATGTCCTAGTTTGCTACCTCGGTGCCAAGGTGAATCACCCGTGTGAGCAGGTCGATTCAAGCCCAATGACATATTATAAATGTGCTTTCATTCCATTCATACAACAATTATATATATGAAAATCAACAAGTTTATTATTAACTGGATAATAATAAGAATAATAATGTCAAATATAAAACAAGTGTCCTAGCATATCAAATCCTACGGAGTCCCATGCAACTAATGTGGGACAGAAAAACATCTCTGGCAATGAGCTTAGTCAATGGATCAGCCACCATGCTGCCAGTAGAGATATACCTCAAGACGACTTCCCCTTGTGCAACCATATCTCAAATGTAGTGATGACGGATGTCTATGAGCTTTGAATTCCTATAGTATTTGGGGTCTTTTGCATAGGCCAATGCTGATGTGCTATCGTTGTAAATGAGCACTGCTTCATCCCCATGAGGCGAAGAGCCTAGGCGTTGCAAAAACCTCCTCAACCAGACTGCTTCCTGAACAGCTGTCGAACAAGCCACATAATCTACCTCCATCATGGATAGTGCGATGAATGACTGCTTCTTGCTACTACAAGAGATTGCTCCACCTCCTAGTGTGAATGCGTAGTCAAAAGTGGACTTGCGTTCATCTTTATCGCTAGCCCAATCAGCATCACTATATCCTCTCAGCTTCAAGTCTCCTCCATGATAACAAAGGGCAAGGTCCATAGTTTTGCAAATCTATTACAGGATCCTCCTCAGTGCTCTCCAGTGATATGGACTAGGGTTACTCTAGTAACGACATAGCAGATGTCTGGATAGGTACACAACATAGCATACATCAGACTCCCTATTGTAGATGCATATGGCACGTTGGACATTTGTTCCTTTTCCACTTCATTCTTAGGAAAATGATCTAAAGTCAAGTGGAATGCCTTATCGATTGGAGTGTCAATGGGTTTTGAGTTATTCATGTGAAAATGCTCAAGAGCCTTCTTTAAGTAAGTCTCTTGAGACAAACACAAAAGTTTCTTCGACCTATCTCTCATAATCTTAACTCCCAATATATAGTTGGCCTCACACATGTCCTTTATCTCAAACTGAGAGGACAACCACTCTTTAGTGGTGATAATGGCACTCATGTCATTTCCAGCTAAAAGGATGTCATCGATGTACAAAGATAGAATCAGAATACTCTTCTTGGACTGTCTGATGTACACATAGTGATCCTTCTCAATCATCTCAAAACCAAAGGATGTGATTGAATCATGGAACCTCAAGTATCACTGCCTCGACGATTGCTTGAGTCCATAAATAGATCACTTGAGACGGCACACTTTGCGCTCATTCCCTTTGATTATAAAACCAACAGGTTGATCCATATAGATCTCTTCGTCTAATTCTCCATTGAGAAACGTAGTTTTGACATCCATCTGGAAGAGTTCTAAGTCTAAATGTGCGACGATTGCCAGAATAAGGCGTATGGAGGCAAATCTCACCACAGGGGAGAACGTGTCTCCATGGTCTATACCCTCTATAGACACCCCAATTTTGACCGAACTATTAAACTTAGGGGGATTTACCTCTAGAGATCAATGATGAATATGTCTCGTCAGAGTCAAGACTCTTACTAGCAATCTGATTCTCTTCCAAGGAGAATCTTGGTCCAAAATTGCCCTTTTCAGCCAAAAAGACCAAAATTCTCATTTACCCGTCACCTTGTAGACCATGAGTTTTGAACACGTATAGAAACACGGCATTGTTCTGGGAGCATCTTAAAACCATTTTCAAAAGGAGAGAAATTCAGCATGAACCCCAAAAAGGTCATCAAAAGTCAACAGTTGACCCAGTGAAAAGTCAACGGGTCAAAAGGAGGTCAATTGTAAAATTTTCGAATTTCAAGATGAAAAGTCCCAGTAATTGTTCATTGGGTCTCCCTCATGCTAGAAATGAGTTTTAAGAATTTTAAATGAAAGGGAGCATTGAGAAATCGAAAGGTCTTTAAGAAGAATTGTGCAGGAAATTGAAAATTTTACCTTCGGAGGGAGAGTTGACTTTTTTTCATTAAGGATTTTGATTTTTTAGACATTTTTGTTGAATCCAAATGGGGGGTACTTCCTTCATTAAAATTAATGTCTTAAGTAAATACATAAATTAAACGACATTTACTTAAATGACATGAAATGAAATTAAGGCGCTATATTGCTGTGAATAGTACTGAACTGCTGTGCAGCGGCACTCCAAGTGCCCGAACGACAGTCAGTGGATGCCGCTGTGGCACTCACTGAGTGCCGTTTCATCTTCATTCGGCCTGGGCTAGTTTGCATTTTTAAGTCAAAATTCTTTTTCAATCTTTGATTAAATGAATGTACCAAAACGATGCCATTTTTTGTGTACGTATTTACTACTCCTAGGTCATACAAACCATGCTCCCACCATCCCTAATTGACCTATCTACCCTTGTCTTAGCTCCTAAGATAATGAAAGTCTATAAAAAAACCCCATTTTCTCTCATTTTGAGAGGTGGGAGACTTGAATCTTGAGAGAGCGACTTGAACCTTGAAGCTGAGACTTGAATCTTAGAAAGGGAGGTTGAATTTTGAAGATGAAATTTGTTCTTAGAGAAATATAGAGAGAGAAACCCAAAACCCCATAGAAATCCTGCCCAATTCACCCAATTCCTCAAATCTCCATTGAAGAACCTTGAAGCTTAAAGGAAGAAGAAGAAGAGTAATGCTTGTAAGGCTTGGATCTCTCCTAGTCAATCAAATCCTGAGAAGATCTAGAGGTAAATCCTTATTCCTATACTTGTTCTACATAATTCAATCACAAATTCATAGATCTAGGATTTTTACACATTTTCAAAACCTCTCTTCTTGCCTTATTTCATCACACACCACATAGAATTTGTGATTGAATGATCATGTGTTATTTTCATTGATTTGGGTCTAAATAGGGCTTTAGATTTAAGATTAAAAGAGTTTTTGACTTGAATTTTTCATATAACCTTTGATTTCATTTCTTTTGTTTATATTCTTCTTATAGGATCTATGAAATCTTCAATATCTCATTAGATCTCTTTGAATTTGATCCTCTAGTCCCTTATGATCCTATGATTTATATGGGGATTAAGATTGGTGAAAGTCATATCTACCCATGTTGGGTTGGGTTCAAGTCTTAGTCTATGATTTGGATCCTCCTACTAAGAATATCATGGAATCCACTACATATTCCATAGAGGCTCATGTGGATTTAGTCTTGTTTAGTCTCCAAGGACCATTAATTTGAGAGGAGAATATGATATACTAAGTTAACATCCTTCAAGGATCATCAACTATGAGAGAGGGATTTGACTTAATAATTTCTTATGAATATCAAGTCAATATTGGTGAAGTGAATCCATTAACCAACTGTGATCAAAGATTTGTTTTATTAAATCATGGTCCATTGGAATGGGATGAGACTAATTGGAGAATGTTCATAACTTACTTAAGTACCTCTGTGATTTTTGTCTTGAAGAAATTCCATGTTTAAAATGGTTTGGCCTTATGGTTTCAAAGCAAGCTACTCTCTGTCCAAAGTTCCAGAACAGTAAATCCGTTTTAAAATTAACAAATCAGAACCTTAATCAAACTTTCTTGGCCTCCAATAAATTTTCTAAGTAGTTCAATGTGTTAGGAAGATACTCTAAAAAGAACAAAGTGTTTCTCATTGTTTTACTATTTTTAAAAAATCATACAAAGGAGTTGCAGATTCCTGAGTGATGTCTAGTGTTTTCCTTATTCCCAGAGATCTAACCGCTGGATCTTTGATTTTATTTTTGGGTTAGAAACTAGACTCACAGAGGCTTAACATACTCAAAAATCATTAAGATCCAACAGTTGAAAGTATTTTATTTATATTCTTGAAAGTCTGGTCTTCTCTCTGTAATTCATGTGAAACTGTCACTGTTTTTGTCTAATCTTATTGATTTTAACTTAAATGGTTTACTAATGCCTTGGGACCCAAATCATGTTTTGAATAATGATAATTAAGTTTAAATATAGAGGCTAAGTGATCCAAGTTAGTTAATAATTCATAGCTTGTCCTTATACTGGCATTCATCCAAGTATATTTATACTTGTAGCTAGGATCTGGCTCTAGGTTATTTTATCCCTAATTGTGAGTTACTTATAATCATTTTGGGGATTATACTACCTCAATATGGACATTGCATTGGCTCCTAGTTGAGACTTGCATATCTATAGAGGTGATATGCTCTCAACTAAATAGAAGGAATCCATAAATAGGTCAATTCTTTTCCTACTTGACAGATTTAAGCTAGAAGCTAAGGTTCGATTATTTGATATCTTTTGATCAAGGCATGTGTACTAACCTTTGTTTTATAGCGCATTTGAGGTACAATTTCTCAACCCCTTCTATAGTTTAATTTACTTCTTTGATTTTAATTGATTTTAAACTCCATGCGCTACACCTTAGCTTAGGTCTTGCCTTATATATATATGATTAGAGAGCTTTTCTTAGGTTTTATTTTCTTGCATGCATCACACATTTAATATTCATGGAGGGATCACAGGTAAGTTCTCTAGTTCCCTATTGCATATCATATTGCTTGCTAATTGAATTACATGATTTTGAATGATATTTTATCGTTAGCAATCTTACACCATTTTCAACATGCTTTTGTAATGTATATGTATATATGTATTAGTTGAGGGCACACTTAGATAACTGATTCGATTAAAAGGATGTTGAGTAGAGGCCTATCACGAGATAGGATGAGTTAGTCCGTCGGGCTCCTTCCCCTCTCATTCCATAATCCCCGGACCCAGTTTATCTTTGGTTTCGCAAAAGATCGGTTTTCTTATAAAATGGTTTCTAAATTTTCCTTTAAAAAATTAAGTGGCGACTCTTTGTATTTGAATTTGAATTTGAAAATTGTTTTAAAATTAAAAGTGTGCCCAAATGCCGGAATCCACAATCTAGCAACTCTCCTGGGGATCGAACGACTCTTTGTATTTGAATTTGAATTTGAATTTGAATTTGAATTTGAAAATTGTTTTAAACTTAAAAGTGGGCCTAAATGCCGGTATCCACACCCTCTTGTTGGGTATAACCTTTCACCACTAGGCGCGCCTTATACTTGTCAATTGTTCCATCTGCCTTACGCTTGACTTTGAAAACCCACTTATTTCCAATGGTCTTACGGTCAAGCGGAGTATCAACTAACTCCCAGACTTTATTCTTGTACATAGAGCTCATCTCCTCTTGCATAACAACCATCCACTGAGATTTGGCAGTAGAAGAAAGCGCTTCCTAATAGGAAGCAGGCTCATCGTCATCTACTATACACATGAGAGCTTCTTCCTCAATATCAAAACGCCGACATGGAACTTTTCCTCGTCTGCTTCTGTGGTGTACTACTTGAGAATCTCGAATGTCTAGTGGTGTACTCCCACTGTCTGGTACACTCTCACTAGTGTTTAGCGTTGTACTCCCACTCGGTTGAAGACTAGTACCATTTTCAGCAATTACTGGATGTGGAATGTGAATTTCCCCACCCTCGCCTAAAGATGGTACGACATCTTCAACATTCTCCATCTCATAGAGGTCAAGATCTCTCTTAGCGTCACCGATATTGGGGAAGTCATTCTCAATGAAATCAACATCACGTGACTCAATCTCTGTCATTCCTCCATCCGGATGTTCACCATACATAACATAACCTTTTGAGCTGTCAGGATATCTTTTGAAGATATGCTTTCTAGCTCTCGGGCCTAGTTTCCCATGCTTATGGGAAGTATTGTGAACATATCCTGATGAGCCCCATGGGCGCAAATGCTCCAAATTGGGCTTTTCGCCTTTCCATAGCTCATAGGGGGTGGTGAAAACTGACTGTGAAGGCACTCTATTAAGTATGTAGGCAGCAGTTAAGAGTTCACCCTCCCAGAATGATATTGGGAGGCTAGCTTACACCATCATAGATCTAGTTATATCTAGAAGTGTTCTATTCCTTCTTTCTACAACACCATTTTGTTGTGAAGTTCCAGGAATAGTGAGCTATCTGCGTAACCCCTTTTCCTCACACAGTTCCTTGAACTGATCAGATAAGTACTCGCGTCCTCTGTCTGTTCAAAAAGTCTTTAAAGACCTTTCTTGATGATTCTCAACCTCTGCTATGAAGTGTTTGAAACAATCTAGAGCTTCATAGCGGTGAGAAATCAGATAGACATATCCATATCGCGTGTAGTCATCGATAAAAGTAAGGAAATAAGAGGCGCCATGATGTGCCTTCACATTCATTGGTCCACATTGAAGGAAAATTGGTTTAAAGTTAGAGTTTAAACGCGCAGCGGAAATAGGTTAAGTTATAAAACTTTTGGTATTCCAGGATCTACTACTCATCAATTCCATAGATGCATACAAGGGGGTGCAAGAATTATACCTTAGTGTCTTGAACCCAATTCTGAAACTTTAACTTCCAGCAGCCTCCACTAGATGATCTTCACCCTTATGACTCCTGTGGATGCCTGCCGGAAAGACTAGGGTTGGTGGGAACCCTAATAGAGAGGATAGGAAGGTTTTAGGAAGACTATGATAGTTTCTGCAGCTTCTGCGTATAAAAACGACGATCACTTACTTCCAGAGCGCAGCTGCCCTATTTATAGATTTCCAGAACCGACCTAGACTTCGATCGATCGAAGTGACTTCGATCGATCGAACCTTCGATCGATCAAACCATTCTCGATCGATCGAACCTGCTGAATTCAATCGATCGAACAATCTTCGATCGATCGAACCTGTCTTAACAGCTTCCTCAAGTGTCTTTCCAAGCATCCTAGCGGAGCTAAGAGTGGGACCTCCTAGGCTCTTTATTGTTGGCTCAGACCAGTTTGTTAATTACCATGACCAAACTCTTTGATCAGCAAACTAACTAACTGGTCAGTTAACGTTTATTCCACTATAAAACGATAACTGAACTCCAACGCAAAAGAACATATCCGAAGCGATAACTAGACTTGTATGGTGTACTAATGTCCCTCTACCGTCAGCATTCGTAATCATATTCAGGTAGTCGGATAACTGTTACTGTCAACCTGAATCATGATTACTTCTTGTATTCCTTGAGTCCCATTCACTAATCATGATTACCAAACATGTTGATAACTCTTATCAACAAGACTGCAGTACTCAGTAATCATCTTGGTGACATTCTCAAGGGAATGCTTACTCTGAATCAGAGGGTAGATTCTATCTTGACAATATATGTTCACAACCCTATGGACATGACATACCCAAGATACCCAGGTGTTGATCTTCTATAGACCTCACTGATTGGTAAGTCAAAGCAGCCATATCCATAGTCTGTGTTCATAATCATCTCAAGATTGAGAACACGTACCTTATACAAGTTATGAGTTCCTATTGACTGTTGACAGCCTTAAGCGTCAATAGGAAAGCTCAGGTCCGTCAATGCACTATAAGCACTAGCATATCAACTAAGAGCTACACTCTAGTGATTGAGATTAATCACTCCATCCAATGGTAGTTAATTATGCTATAGTGTAGACCTGATGAGGTATCCAGTCTCATCATCCACTGTGACATATTCTAAGTATCAAAGAATAGTAATTCGTATCTCACTTGTGTGTATCTCATACACACACGAATTGCTTACTATGATATTTAAGGACAAAACAATCATCTCATGAAAGAAACATACACAATGAAATGTAAAGCTGATATCCATATATTATAATGCTAATGTCTCATACATAAAGTAATGGTTTGAGGGCACAAACCCAACAAACTCCCACTTGCACTCACAACCATTCAGAACTACATCTAAGACCTAGACTATCTAGATGACGATCAAAGACCTTCTGTGGTAAGGCCTTTGTAAACGGATCAGCAAGATTGTCAGCGGTGGCAATCTTGGTGACAGTCACATCTCCACGTTGAACTATATCTCGGATTAGGTGATATTTCCGCTCTACGTGCTTTCCCTTCCCGTGGTTCCTTGGCTCCTTGGACTGAGCCACTGCCCCACTATTATCGCAGTATAGCGTAATAGGTGACAACGACGCTGGTACCACCTCAAGTTCCATAAGGAACTTCTTGAGCCAAACAGCTTCCTTTGCGGCTTCACAAGCAGCCACATACTCAGCTTCTGTAGTTGAGTCTGCAATGCATTTCTGCTTAATGCTCCTCCAACTAACAGCACCACCTCCCAAGGTAAAGAGATGTCCGGATGTCGACTTTCTCGAATCTTTATCTGACATAAAGTCCGAGTCAGTGTATCCTACTGGAATTAACTCACTACCGCCGTACATAAGCATGTAATCTTTAGTTCTTCTCAAGTACTTAAGAATGTGCTTAACGGCTGTCCAGTGCTCTGGACCAGGATTCGATTGATACCTGCTAACCATGCCAACGGCAAAGCAGATATCTGGTCTAGTGCATAACATCGCATACATGAGACTTCCAACTGCCGAGGCATAGGGAATTCCTGCCATGCGATTCCTCTCCTCTTGTGTCTTTGGACACTGGTCCTTGGAGAACGCTAAACCATGCCTGAAAGGTAACAAACCTTTCTTCGAATTATCCATTGAAAACCTAGTCAGCACTTTCTCGATATAACCAGCTTGAGATAATCCCATTATCTTTCGCTTGCGATCCCGAAAGAGCTTTATCCCAAGAATATAGCTCGCCTCTCCTAGATCCTTCATATCGAAAGTACTAGCTAGCCAAACCTTGACCGTTGACAGCGCCGCTACATCATTCCCAATGAGTAGAATGTCGTCAACGTAAAGCACAAGAAAAGCCACTACTTTTCCTTCACATTTCTTGTATACACAAGGCTCATCCAGATTCTGTATGAAACCAAACGACTTGACCGCTTGGTCCAATCGGATGTTCCAACTTCTGGATGCCTGCTTAAGCCCATAAATGGACTTTTGCAACTTGCATACCAAGTTACCTTTCCGACCAGCTATGAACCCTTCTGGTTGTTGCATATAGATGTCCTCCTCAAGATTGCCATTCAAGAATGCAGTCTTGACGTCCATCTGCCAGATTTCATAATCTAGGCATGCAACAATGGATAAGAGTATTCTGATGGACTTGAGCATGGCTACCGGCGAGAAGGTTTCCTCATAGTCAATGCCCTCCCTCTGAGTATAGCCTTTCGCCACAAGCCTTGCCTTAAAGGTCTCAACCTTTCCATCAGATCCTCTTTTCCTCTTATAGACCCACTTGCAGCCAATGGGTTTAATATTGGCTGGAAGTTCTACAAGATCCCAGACCTGATTGGAATCCATAGATTCCAATTCAGCCTTCATAGCTTTAATCCAATGAGCTGAATCAACATCAGCCGTTGCCTCTTCGTAAGTGGTAGGATCAGATTTAGATTCTATGGAGACAGCTTCAAAAACTTCTCCTAAGAACATGTATCTATCAGGCTGGCTGATAATCCTCCCAATACGACGAGGTACCGGTGCGGAAATGGGTGAAGGAGTGGTATTTTCTTGATTTTCATCGTTATCAATTACGGGTTGGACTGAGGGCTCTCCTTCTATCTCTCTAAGATCTATCCTTCCCTTAGGTTTATGGTTCATAATATAATCATCCTCCAAGAAAACAGCATTTGTACTAACAAACACTTTCTGTTCTCTTGGATCATAAAAATACCATCCATAAGTACCCTTTGGATACCCTACAAAATAACATACTTCCGATCTAGAATCCAACTTGCTCATCTTTCCTTTAAGCACATGTGCCGGACACCCCCATATCCGGAGATGTTGCAAAGAAGGCTTGCGCCCAATCCACATCTCTCGTGGTGTCCTGGGAACAGATTTGCTTGGTACTAGATTTAGTATGTATGCAGCGGTTTCCAAAGCATAACCCCAAAGGAATAATGGCAACTCTGAATAACTCATCATCGACCTAGTCATGTCTAAAAGAGTCCGATTCCTTCTCTCTGCTACACCGTTCTGCTGAGGCGTACCAGGTGCAGTCAACTGTGACAGAATCCCATTCTGTACGAGGTGATCAATAAACTCATTAGAGAGGTACTCGCCACCTCGATCAGATCGAATGGCCTTGATATGTGTGCCCGATTGCTTCTCAACTTCAGCCCTAAACTCTTTGAACTTTTCAAAGGCTTCAGACTTGTGCTGCATTAGGTACACATATCCATACCTAGAGTGGTCATCGGTAAATGTTATGAAATACTCATAACCACCCCTTGCTCTAATATTTATTGGTCCACACACATCAGTATGAACTAATTCCAACAATGCATTGGTCCTATTGCCCTTTGCGGGAAAGGGCCTTTTGGTTATCTTACCCTCCAAACAAGACTCGCAGACTTCCATTGGTTCGAGAACCAAATCGCCTAAGACCCCTTCTTTGACTAGTCTGCCAATCCTATTCAGATTGATATGGCCAAGCCTCATATGCCAAAGCCTTGTTGGATTAGTGGAAGGTTCCTTTCTTTTAGATGGTAAAGTTACCACTGAGTTATTAAGTTCCAAACAAGAATCTTTTGAAATATTGGGAGTAATCACATACAAACCATTTGATTTAACACCAGAACATATAAAAGAACTGCTTATTTTAATGACAACTTCAGTTCCAAAATGAAAGGAATAACCATTATTCGTTAAATTAGAAACTGAAATTAAATTACGTCTCATTAAAGGGACGTAAAGTACATCTGATAAAATCAAAACTTTATTGTCTGAAAATTCTAAAACTACGACTCCTATAGCAACCGCAGATACGGTTGCGCTAGAACCTAGAGTAAGCACGATCTCCCCATCACTGCATTTCCTGGTTGATCTGAACCCCTGCAATGAATTACAGATATGGTTAGTCGCACCAGAATCAATGCACCAAGTGTTTGAAGTATCCGTAATAAAACTTACTTCAATCACATGTGATTCAATCATACCTTGAACTCTTGTAGCTAAGAATTCTGGACAATTCCTCTTCCAGTGGCCCTTCTCACCGCATTGGGAACACTTTCCTTTGCCTTGGCCACCCACCTTCCCTTTGCCCTTACCTTTTCCCTTAGATTTTGCAATCTTAGGGACCGGTCCAACATTTGAACCACCAGTGCCAGCCTTCTTCTTTCCTTTCTTACCTTTCGGTGTAGATCGGGAAGAAGAAGCACTTTTCTCAACGTTTAAAACGCTGCCCCCAGGTTTGATCACCCCTTCTGCTGCCAGTAAAGAACTCATTAATTCGCTCATTGAAAAATCCATTTGATTCATATTATAGTTAAGTTTGAATTGAGCGAATGATGGCGACAACGAGTTGAGGATCATATCAACTTGGGTCTGTGCATCGATGTTGGCTCCCAAGGTCTCCAGTTCGTTTAAATAACCAATCATTTTTAAAACATGTTCTTTGACTGGAGTACCTTCCGACATCTTTGCACTCATTATCTTCTGCATGGCTACCTGTCTGGCAGGCCTGCCATGCTCCCCAAACATCTTTTTCAGGGATGTGATAATGTCACTGGCAGAATCGTTTGATTGGAATTGGTGTTGTAACACACCAGCCATTGAGGCCAGAATGTAACAACGGGCCATTCCATTCGACTTCTTCCATTTGTCGAACTCGCGTCTGGCAGCTGCCGAAGCATTTGCCGCGGGTTCTTCAGGGCTTGGGGTGGTGAGGACATATATGTGATCCTCCGCAGTTAAAACGTTGTCAAGGTTACGTTTCCATTCAGTGTAGTTATTTCCAGTTAACTTGTTTTGAGTGAGTATGGTGGCAAGTGGACTAAATGCAGATCCAGACATTATGATTACTGAAAATCAAACAAACAAAATAAATATGGATATCAGAATTGACAGTTTGAAATAAAAGAATCCTTAAGACTTTTATTTAAAAACAAATTCGTCGGAATATCGAAACGAAAGAATAAAGCCTCCGTGTGGTGGTCAATGTTCGATCTTTCGATTTATCATGACTTATCCGCTATGCAACTCTTGCAAAATAGCCATGACTCCCGAACCTATTTGATCTCTAAGTTTCTGAATAATGCCCCGTGTGGGATCCCTTATCCATAGCTTAGCTAGTGTGTACCATTAACTAGGATCCAATCACAACCGTCTCAAGTAGCGCCTCCTTGTGGTGGTCACCCTCTAACACGTCTGATTGATCCTATCCATAGGAAGTTCACATCTAGTAACCAATGAGCAGTGTACCCTCCGTATGGAATGATCACCCCTAGCGAGGTGACACAGAATACACTACTCATCTTACAATGAACCGTTAATGGAAGATCGTGGGTGTTATTTGATAAGACCCTCTCCCACTAGATTTAGTAAATTAAGGATTTTGCTTTTGAAAAAATGTTTCCACACACTACCCATAAACATCCAATGTTTACTAATGTGTTGAAAAACGGTTTTTGAATTTTATTTTAGAAAACTTGTTTTAAGTGCATGCAACAATGTATTATACGCCAATCACAAAACAAGCACATAAAACAAAAAACTAAAATGAAATATAGGCATTCAAACAATGCCTCTATCTCCCATGGCTCTATTTCTCCATAGAACCACCTTCTTGGTTTGGTCGCCTCCGGCTCCATCTTTATGGACAACGGCTCCTTGCTCCATCTTCATGGAATTTCTAATTCTATTACATTGGACCTATGCTTCTTTTGAAGCTTACAATTTATCTAGAAAAAGGAAATAGCAAAAAAGAAATAAAAGGCTAGGGAAACCGGTGCGACTTTCCTTTTCGTAGGATTGAAGCCGCAGCGCCCTTTACATACGCCTTAAAACCAAACCATTAATAAATTACAACATGCACCAATCTCAAACAATTTAAATATAAATATTTAAATGACTTGGTGCCATGGGAGATAGCGACTAATTTTGCTGCAAAAGGGTTAGTCGTACACGCATCCACACATACATAACAAATATATGTAACTATTGGAACACTTAATTGATTCACACAGTATATAAACACTTTACATACTGAATTAGAACTTAAAACAGCATCTTACTTCTCTGTCACAGTTCGATCGATCGAAGACCGTTCGATCGCTCGAACCTTCGATCGATTGAACACTGTTCAATCGCTTGAACATTCTGTTTCACAGAATGATTTAAAATTTTACAGAAATAATTTAAGATTAAAGTATAATTTGAAAAACCTTTACAACTGTGAACAGAACACCTAGACAGAGAATCTGTCTCGATCGATCGAACACTATTCGATCGATCGAACACCAGAAGGCTTCGATCGATCGAAACGAGTTCGATCGATTGAGAACAGAATGTTCGATCGATCGAAACAAGTTCGATCGATCGAACCCACCTTGCATCCTATGCAATCACAGTTTTGTATTCTGCTACGATAACACTGCAGAAACAGATCCGTGACGATGCAGTTTCGAAAACAGTTCTAAAATAAACATGCAAATCAAAACTAGGGTTCCAAAAATGCATCTATAGATCCAAACGAGCGAGGCTCTGATACCAATTGAAGGAAAATTGGTTTAAAGTTAGAGTTTAAACGCGCAGCGGAAATAGGTTAAGTTATAAAACTTTTGGTATTCCAGGATCTACTACTCATCAATTCCATAGATGCATACAAGGGGGTGCAAGAATTATACCTTAGTGTCTTGAACCCAATTCTGAAACTTTAACTTCCAGCAGCCTCCACTAGATGATCTTCACCCTTATGACTCCTGTGGATGCCTGTCGGAAAGACTAGGGTTGGTGGGAACCCTAATAGAGAGGATAGGAAGGTTTTAGGAAGACTATGATAGTTTCTGCAGCTTCTGCGTATAAAAACGACGATCACTTACTTCCAGAGCGCAGCTTCCCTATTTATAGATTTCCAGAACCGACCTAGACTTCGATCGATCGAAGTGACTTCGATCGATCGAACCTTCGATCGATCAAACCATTCTCGATCGATCGAACCTGCTGAATTCAATCGATCGAACAATCTTCGATCGATCGAACCTGTCTTAACAGCTTCCTCAAGTGTCTTTCCAAGCATCCTAGCGGAGCTAAGAGTGGGACCTCCTAGGCTCTTTATTGTTGGCTCAGACCAGTTTGTTAATTACCATGACCAAACTCTTTGATCAGCAAACTAACTAACTGGTCAGTTAACGTTTATTCCACTATAAAACGATAACTGAACTCCAACGCAAAAGAACATATCCGAAGCGATAACTAGACTTGTATGGTGTACTAATGTCCCTCTACCGTCAGCATTCGTAATCATATTCAGGTAGTCGGATAACTGTTACTGTCAACCTGAATCATGATTACTTCTTGTATTCCTTGAGTCCCATTCACTAATCATGATTACCAAACATGTTGATAACTCTTATCAACAAGACTGCAGTACTCAGTAATCATCTTGGTGACATTCTCAAGGGAATGCTTACTCTGAATCAGAGGGTAGATTCTATCTTGACAATATATGTTCACAACCCTATGGACATGACATACCCAAGATACCCAGGTGTTGATCTTCTATAGACCTCACTGATTGGTAAGTCAAAGCAGCCATATCCATAGTCTGTGTTCATAATCATCTCAAGATTGAGAACACGTACCTTATACAAGTTATGAGTTCCTATTGACTATTGACAGCCTTAAGCGTCAATAGGAAAGCTCAGGTCCGTCAATGCACTATAAGCACTAGCATATCAACTAAGAGCTACACTCTAGTGATTGAGATTAATCACTCCATCCAATGGTAGTTAATTATGCTATAGTGTAGACCTGATGAGGTATCCAGTCTCATCATCCACTGTGACATATTCTAAGTATCAAAGAATAGTAATTCGTATCTCACTTGTGTGTATCTCATACACACACGAATTGCTTACTATGATACTTAAGGACAAAACAATCATCTCATGAAAGAAACATACACAATAAAATGTAAAGCTGATATCCATATATTATAATGCTAATGTCTCATACATAAAGTAATGGTTTGAGGGCACAAACCCAACACACATATGTCTGAGTGTATTAGTTCTATTGCATGGGTAGCTCTTTAGCCTTACCAAAAGGCTTACGGCATGCCTTACCTGCTAGGCAAGACTCATACGTAGGTAGGTTAACCTTAGCGAGTGGGCCTAGAAGGCCTTCTCGAGCTAATCTAGTCATCCTGTCACGTCCTATGTGTCCAAGTCTAGCATGCCATGTTACAGAGTCAATATTTCTATTTGAATCAGTAAATAAAGAAGTAGAGGAAATGGAATCAAACAGATCAATTTTATATAGATTATTCCATACAAAACCATGTCCAAAAGTAACACCATCCAAAACAATATCAAACTTATCATGTCCAAACTGAAAAACAAAACTTAAATCAAGAAGTGATAAGACCGAGAGTAGATTATATTAGATTCCGGGTACGTAGAGCACATCATGAAGAAGAAATGTGCGCCCTGTGCGCAAATGAAGTTTTTATAAACCTACTCCTGCTGCTTCTTCACAAGTGCTGTTCCCCCATGTATACCCTACTGGTGCCACTTGGAATCTTATGGTAATCTACGAACGCCCCTCGATCTCTGGACACATGCCTTGTTGCTCCTGTATCTGCAATCCAATCATGGAGCGAATGAGCGATTAGGATATGAGAACTCACAAAAGTATAGAGAGAATTGGGTGGGAAAGTTACCTTCTTCGGCTCAGGGCATTCACGAGCGAAGTGTCCCAATCCTCCACAGTTGAAGCATTTTGATTTGGAAGCATTTTTCTTGCTAGTGCGCTTACCCCTGCGCTTCTTTGGTTTATCAGCCTTTGGAGCTAACTTATTAGCCCTTTCTCTGAGCCCTTTTACCCTTGGCATTGCGCTTGGACTCACTAGCCCCGCGCTCACCTCCACCTATGGAAGTTCTCACCATGAGTGTAGTAATGCGGTTCATCTCTTGGCGCTCCGCCTCCAGCTCCACATGTTTAGATATATCAGCAAAGTTCTTGATATTTTCATTATGTGTCCAAATTTGCTTCATATGGACCCAAGTTTTAGGCAGTGACCGAATCACCACTTGAATCTGTTGTTCATCAGTGATGATGTTCCTAGCAGCACCAAGATCTCGAATTATACCAGGCATCATCCTAAGATGTACGGTCATATTTTCTTGGGATCTTTCCTATACACCTCGAATTTTAACACCAAGATCCTAAGCCTAGTGGTTGATGTTCCACCGAAAGCAAATTTTAGCTAGTCCCATAATTCTTTGGCACTGGAGTATTGGAAATACTCACAAAGAAGGTCATCATTCATGCTGCTTAACAATATATTGTGTGTGTGATGATCCTTCTTGTCCCATTCATTATAGTTGTCAAGGTCTCGGTGATATTGGGCCAGGGGCCCATTTTCTGGCAATTCAGGTTGGACAATTGACTGGGTTAGATGGGGAAGCAGTTCTTCCTCAGTCAATAGGAGGGTTACTCTACGTTGCCATCCGTCATAGTTTTTCCCATTAAACTTGTTATCTTTGTTCAAATCAGTAACAATTTGCTTTGAAGCCATTTCTACATTAAAAAAAAACATGCGCAAAGGTTCTAATGTTATTATTTGCACATTTCATAAAAGTTTGTTTAAAAATCCAATTATAAACGATATTTCCTCTTTTACAATTTTAAGACTAAAACACTTGCTATTGCTTATTAATTAAATCCTAAATTTTGTAAATCAAGGAAATAACTTTTATAATTGATTTTACAAACAAAAATTGCGCAGGGACCCCACGTGGGTCCATATTGACAATGTCGAGTTCATGCTAAGTGATCGGGAGAGAACAAATCCTAATTACATGCCTTAATTCACAATTGTTAGTACTTTTTTTTCCCTATTTTTGTTTATTTTTGCTTCGTTTTCTATTTTCTGTCAAGATTTGGAGAAAAGTAAGGATTCCAAGCTAAATGGGGTGAAAAAGCAGAAGAAAAGAAGTTGAAAAAACCACATCGCTCGCGCGAAATACCAGAAATCGCTCGCACGACCCGCTCATGCGACCTCTCAAAATCGCGCTCTTGTGGCCCGCTTGCGCGACCTGTGTAAAAACCAAATACGTGTATTTCAGTATTCTGAAGACTCCTACGTGAACGAAACTTCCTAATTACGTCTAGAAAGCTAAATACAGCAGTTTTAGTGCGAATTGGGTTAGGAAAGCTTCCAAACTTGCTCTAAATCTATAAATACTCAATTATAATTTAATTCTTAGGTTGACAATTATTATACACAAAATATACAACAAAAACTTCAGCCATTGAAGAGAGG
The DNA here is from genome assembly GCA_033977485.1 of Hydrangea macrophylla. NCBI lineage: Eukaryota > Viridiplantae > Streptophyta > Magnoliopsida > Cornales > Hydrangeaceae > Hydrangea > Hydrangea macrophylla. The sequence goes on from CM066992.1 coordinate 23,398,433, forward strand.
AAAGCAAGGAGAAGAAGAAGAAGACCAAGGATTTCCATGGCCTCCTCCATCAATCTCTTGCCGTTCATCAATTCTATGGCTAACTAAACTCAAGATCTAGGGTTTTAATGAAACCCTAGCCAAGTAATAGGGTGTATTTTATATTTTTATTTTAGTTTTATTATATATGGATGACAGTTACATGTTCCGAGGATTTTTATAAATAAATCGTGATTTTATTGATGAAATCGTTACTTTCAAAGTTTACTCTTGTCTTAGATCTATTTTAATGGTAGTGTGCTGAATGATCTATGCTTGCTGTGCTTGTTTAGATTATTTACATGTAATGGTGCTTAAATTGAATTGTGCTATCAAGTATCCGAATAGTCCATGCCTAGATTAGACGGATCATACCACAACCCTAGTTTAGTGTGGGATAATTGGTGCTAACCGAAGATGGATTATGTTGGTGCTTGAACCATAGTTATTTTCTTGACGGAGGAATTGGGCTTGTAGCTACAATTCTCCATTATCATCTAACTTAATAAGCTAAAGTAATTAGTAAATACCCTTATTATGAAGCTAGTGGTGGATTTACAATCCTAGGTTCCTTAAACTTATTATAAAAACAAATATTTAATTGCTTTCATAATTTAGATTTACTTTTATTGTTATTAGTTTAATTCAAATTAAATCTAAAATCCGTTTTTCTTAATTAACTAAATTTAGGTTTTAAAAATTAAAGTGCGTAGTATTCAATCTCTGTGAGTTCAACCTTTACTTCCACAATGCAAATCTTTTGAAAGTAAACCATAAGTAAGCATACTTTTATATCTTGATTTTGACAAGATCAAATTTTTGGCGTCGTTGCCGGGGATTGCAATTCACTACCTTTAGTTTAGAATCTTAGTTTAGTTAATTCGTAAATATTAGATTAGGTTTTATTTTTCTTATTTTCCATTTTTATTTGAGTCACTAACTTTTCTTTTTATTTTGTAGTTTCTCAAGTAATCAAATTCTAGCATTTTGGAGAGGAATAGCTTAGCACATCAAAGGAGCTTAAGGAAAAAAAATAAAAAATGAAAACAAATTTCAAGTAAATCCCTTCTTTAAATTTTGCATCAAATCGCTGTAATTCAGGGTGCTGAGACGCAATTACTTGCATTAGGTTAGATGTGGAGTGAGTACTGCATTAGCTAGGAAACCCGGGGCGCTGGGCTTTGATGCGAATCACTGCATAAAGATAATTACATGCATCATAGTAGTACTATGTGCTTGCGTGCTTGATTACTTGCGTAGTTATTTTTGTTTTTGTTGAGTCAGTCGTTGTTTTAGTGTATTTTCTTTTTAGTTTATGTTTGGTACACGTTCAAATAAACCAGAATTAAAATCTTTCGATCTTGAACTTGAACGTACCCTTAGAATTAGTAAGTCTTCAACCAAAGCTCTGAGAGCTCAGTTGAAAATAGACGACGAGTCAACTCCAAAACCATCATCGTTGTTTCAGGCTGAAATTCAAAGTACCCTTAGACATTTAAGAATAACTTGAACTTCGAACATAGAACCTATTCCAATGGCCGACATTGGAAATAATGGAAATAACCCTAATATACCTCCATTTCCTCCACTTAAAGATTATTTTATTCCTACGACTTACACGCCTCAAGCAGGTATCGAATTACTGGAGGCGACGGCATCTCACTTTGAGATAAAGTCGTCTACCATCTCGCTACTTCCTTCTTTCCATGGCCGTATAAATGAAGATCCATATCAACACTTAGGAGATTTTCAAGATATTTGCTCTACTTTAAAATTCCAAAATTGCACTGATGATGAATTAAAACTGCGTCTCTTCCCATTCTCTTTAAGGGATAAAGCGAAGTATTGGCTTCAATCACTTGAGCCAAACACAATTAAAACATGGGAAGCCTTACACAATGCATTTTTACAAAAGTTTTTCCCAATCACAAGAACAAATCAAATAAGAAAATTGATAACAAATTTTGTGATGCAAGATGGGGAAACACTTTATGACACATGGGAGAAATTTAAAGAATTATTACGCTCTTGTCCACATCATCAGGTCCCTAAGTGGCAGTTGGTCCAGGTTTTCTATGAGGGACTTATTCCCTCTGTTCGTAACACTGTCGACGCTGTTTGTGCGGGTACCTTTCTACACAAAAGTGCAGACAAGGCCTGAAAAATTTTTGAAACGTTAAGCGAGAACTCGATGCATCGGGCTTTGTTGTTACGTTTTGAGGGATACCTTCAACTTAAGAGAGAGGTAAAGTTTGAGTCAAGTCATTCAATTGAATTTCAAGAATTAAATAAAAAATTTGACCAACTTATGAGGATGGGAAATAGGTCTACTCCACCTTCTTCTGAAGTATGTGTATTATTGATGTTGTCAGTATGAAGATATAAAAGTATACTTTACTTTCCTAAAGATTTGCAGTGCGGAAGTAAAGGTCGAACCCACAGAGATTGAAATACTACAATGCTTTAATTTTAAAACCTAAATCTAATTAATTAAGAAAAACAGATTTTGATTTGATTTTAATTAAACTAAGAACAATAAAAGTAAATCTAAATTATGAAAGCAATTAAAATAGTTGTTTTTTAATGATATTTAAAGTGAACCTAGGATTGCAAATCCACCACTAGCTTCATACTAAGGGTATTTATGAATTACTTTAGCTTATTACGTTGGATGATAATGGGGAATTGTAGCTACAAGCCCAATTCCTCCGTCAAGAAAATAACTATGGTTCAAGCACCAACATAATCCATCTTCGGTTAGCACGAATTATCCCACACTGAACTAGGGTTGCGACATAATTCGTCTAACCTAGGCATGGACTATTCGGATACTTGATAGCACAATTCAATTTAAGCACCATTGCATGTAAGTAATCTAAACAAGCACAACAAGCATAGATCATTGAGCACATCACAGTCAAAATAGATCTAAGACAAGAATAAATTTTGAAAGTAACGATTTTAATCTATAGAAGCACGATTTATTTATAAAAAACCTCTAAACATGTAATCATCATCCATACATAATAAAACTAAAATAAAAACATAAATAAAACCCTATTACTTGGCTAGGGTTTCATTGAAACCCTAGATCTAGAGTCTAGTTGTCCATAGAAGCGGTAGATGGCAAGTAGTTGATGGAGGAGGCCATGGAAATCCTTGGTCTTCTTCTTCTTCTCCTTGCTTTCCCCTCTTCAATGGCTGAAAGTATGGTTGGATATTGTGTGTATAATATTTTCCAACCCCTAAATTGAAGTAAAATAGGATATATATAGATTTACAACAAGTTTTTGAAAGCTATCCTAACCTGAAACGCACTAAAACTACTGTATTTAGCTTTCCAGACGTAATTAGGCAGTTTCATTCGCATAGGAATCATCAGTATACTGAAATGCGCAAGTTCCATTTTTACACATGTCGCGCGAGCGGGCCACGCGAGCGCAATATGGGGACCTCACGCGAGCGATATCTGGACTTCCGCGCGAGCGGGCCGCGCGCGCGATTGGCTTTTTTTAGCTTCTTTCTGCTTGCTTTTTCACCCTGTTTAGCTTGGTATACTTGATTTCTTCCAAATCCTGTCAGAAAATAGAAAATAAAGTTAAAAAAAATACAAAAACAGGATTAAAAAGTACTAACAAACGTGAATTAAGGCGTATAAACAGGCTCTGTTCTCTCCCGATCACACCCCAAAACCTACATTTTGCTAGTCCTCGAGCAAAACTAAAATAAAAACTAAACTACTAATAAAATACTACTCCATTGTCGCATGGATTGCGATTGCATTTAGCATATGCAACAAGCCTTTTAAACCTCTAGGTGTCCCTAGTCGGACGAGTGAAGTCTCGTGAGGGTTCTCGTCAACAAGTCACCCACAACCATCTTTATTAACTTATCAATTTAAAAAGTTTTATTAAAAACAAAGGACATAACATTCAATACTCCTTATCATAGAACGATGATTTGAAACAGAATAACAAACAAGTAGAAACGGAATCACACGTCTACCTACATCATAAAAAACAATCATAAGCACATGCAACGTATAAATCCATAGAGTTCTCATAAAATTGCACGTGTGTGATGTGGTAGTCAAATGAACACACGCATGTCATGAACTTGGAATATAACTCAGATGACCATCTAACTATGCTTCGACTACGAATCTCACAATGTTAATTACACTCTAAAATGAAACACTCAGAAACAGGTGTAATTTTTCTAAAATATGTGAGTAAAGGAAATATGTTTTCAAAACGAGAAATGCTCACATATGACTTGAAAAAGACGCATGACACGAAAGAATAGTAGTCTCATGGAAAGGACGCTAATAATCAAGAAAAATTAATCATTACCATGTTTTAATCCCCCTCCCATCGTTTTCATATCCGAACCATGTTTCCTAGGATCAAATAGGACTTTTCAAAGGTTGTAATGTGGCTCAGGCAATGAAAAAGCATAGAAAGGATTTGCTAGGTAGTTTTAGAATGGCATTGTAAGGCATGTTCGATTTCTTTCATTCTCTCTTCTACCAACTTCATCTTTTCATTCCCTTCTTTTCATATTCTCTTTTTTAATTTCTTTCCTCTTCTTTTTTTTTTCAACCTTTTTTTTCTTTTTCTTTTTTTAATCTTTTCCCTTTATTTCGTTGCTTTTGAAACAACCATTCATTGAATACCAAGGCAACCACCCCAAACATCATCTTATCTTCTTTTTTTTTCTCAATCACACATTGCCTTAACACCACTAAAAGTTGACAAATCTCTCAGTGGTGAACTCCAAGTTTGTCAAGTCGGAGCAAAAACAAGATAATGGTAGTTAAAGAAAAAGACATTTTAACGGCTCAAAGGGCGAACTAAGGAAATTTTATCATTTATCGGTCAATAGCAAACAAAGAAGGCCTAAAATCATGTCCTATAGTTATATGGTTCTTCAATATTTACGACAGAAGATTATTTAGTATGGTAACAAATATTTTAACTTGACTATCAACTAAAACAAGAATAATGAGACTAAATAACAAGTAGGTGCGATATTTCAATGAAATGCGACAAACACAATGTATTTATAACCCTCAATAAAGAAAAGATAGGCTCAAAAGCTCACCGGGTCTAGTCTCCACCTTATGTTATCTAGAAATCCGAATCATATTATAGTTCACATCAAACATGTATTCAAGCGATTACGTGCAGTGCATAAGTTTGTGTGCAAATCTATGATATAAAACTACGATTCGAACGATACATGACCTAAAACGTCATATCATGACTTCAGTAAATGTTTAATCACATCTTCTCTTGTTTACTATTCTATAACATTCATAGTTACATAACAAGAAGTATCAAATTGAGATCGCAAAAACGTCGGTAACATCGTTTATTTAAACACAAGAATCGAAATTTTTTCTAAAAATTAGTGCATAATAATGTGCATGTGTGTGCTTACCCCCAAACCTAAATCTTTTATTGTCCCCAATGAAACAATAAAATGAAAGAAAGGAGAGTACGTAAGAAAGGAACGATAATACCTCGATCTCGGCAATCACAAACAGGTGAACACAAAGGAATATTAGAATGAAAGTTCAATCAGGCTCCAAAGCTACTGATGATGCCAAAAATTGGTAACAGTAAAGTAAAGCAATTTAGGAGAGAGGGAGAGAGAGTGAGAGACTATTTTTTGTATGTGGTTCGGCCCTGTTAATGAAGGTACCTACGTCCACGGGTGTGTCTGAGCACGTTCACTAGCAGATCACCGGCGGGCCTGGTGAGCCAACCAAGAGGGGCGGCACTACCAGTAATACCGGCCGGGTATATGCGTATAATGGTGAATTATAGAGGCGCTGTATAGACTACAGAATTGGCCTCCCCCTCAATGGGGGGTGAGTGGTCTCTTTTATAGATGCAAGAGACCTACTCATACATGGATAAGGAAATATAATCCTATTGATATAGATTGGCATTAATTAAGTAAGTTTCCTAATTGTATTAGGATTGATTGACATTAATTGTGGGGGTTTCCTAATTGGATTAGGAAATAGCTTGCACTTTCCATTAGTCTTCTAGCTTGAGTAGGAAACTGCCCGTAATACTCGGGATCATGCCCGTGATGCTCGGGATCATGTTTGTGGGCCCGGATGGGCCGTTGATTTTGAATTGCTCGGTCATATTTTGGGCATATCAGCTGCCCCCCATTTCCAAGATTGGCCAGATGCTATATCGGGGCAAGTTTGGAAATCAGTTTGATGTTACTTACCGCTGTCTGAGTGCTTGAGAAAGCTGCCTCGGAGCTTCTGAGCCTGGTGAATCCTCGAGAACTAGCTAAGAGTTGAGACTCTGCCTAGCTCGGGACCTTTAGGTGCTCGGGAACTGACCGGGAGTTGAGACCCAGCCTAGCTCGGAGTCTTTGAGTGCTCGAGAAGTGACCGAGAGTTGAGACTCGGCCTACTTCGGAGTCTTTTTTGCTTGAGTTAGCTCCCAGGATGGTTATCTTCTGCCCGTAAACCTTCGTCAAGGCTGTGGGTAGAAGGATTTTACCATGTTGGACAAGCCGACCTAAAGCGTATTGCTCTAGGGTCCTTTTTACTGTTAACTCCCCAGGATGGTTGTCTTCTGCCTGGCCAGCCTTCGTCAAGACTGTTGGGAGAAGTGCTTGACCATGTTGGCGGAGTCGACCTAAATCACGTTGCTTTAGGGTCCTTCTACTCCTCTATCGTCGGCCAACCTAAGAGATTTTAGTCACCTCTATCGTCGGTCTGGACCTAAGTGGAGTTAATGCCTCTGAGTACTGTAGGTGCTCGGGTTGTCCAAGATTTTGACTTGGTTATCCGCGAGGCCTGTAAATACCCGGTGTGATTACTTGTTTAGTTCACTACGCCGTCTTGCCCCCCAAGCTTTCGCTAAGACGAGGGTCTTACAGAGGCTATGATCTATAGGTAACCGACCTGGAACATGGTGGTTGCAGGGTCTTTTGAAGCTTGCCATCGTCGGCCACCTAGGGGGTTTGCCCCCATCGTCGGTTGGACCTAAGCGAAGCCGGTGCCTTGGGTGTGACCCCAAGGTCTTTAGTGCTTAGGTTCGGAGCCTGAGGTCTTTTGAGTGCCTGGGTTCAGAGCCCGAGGTCTTTTTAGTGCCTGAGTTTGGAGCTCGAGGTCTTCTTCGTGCCTCGGGGTTAGGCTCGAGGTCTTTGTATGCCTCGGGGTTAGGCCCGAGGTCTTTGTATGCCTAGGGGTTAGGTCTGAGGTCTTTGTATGAGTTCTCTGACAATCGGTGGAGCCTCATGTGGTGATCAAGCAAGTACCAATGTAGTCGGGCTCTTCTAGACCGATGGAGACAGGAGGTCGGATCAGGGTCGTTGTGCTTCTGACTTCTCTGTGCTGGAGGCAAAGTCAGAACTGTTTGATCCTGACCGATGTGAACTGGAGATCGGGCCGGGGCTGCCGGACTCAGACCGCTGCGAACTGGAGGTCGGGTCGGGGCTGCCGGGCTCAGACCGCTGTGAACTGGAGGTCGGGTCGGGACTGCCGGACCCTGCCTGCTGTGAGCCGAAGGAACTGTCAGAATTCCCGGGCTGATCTCGCTTCCGCTTATTTCTGGAAGACTCGTTGCTTTCTTGCCCGGTGTCTTTGGTCTTCAGAAACTCTTCAGTGTCAATGTATTTTCAAACCCTCTCAGAGAGCTCGACCAAAGTTTCCAGTCAGTTTCTGTGGAACGACGCGGCGCACTTGGTGTGTTGAACTCCCGAGCAGAAGGCTATGATGGCGATTGTCTCGTTCAAATTGCGGATTTGAAGCTTCTGTTGGTTGAACCGGTCGGTGAACTCCTTGAGGGATTCATTATTCCGTTGTCTGACTGTTAGTAGTTGCATGTCTGGCTTTGGCCGCTCATGCATACCGGCGAACTGGTTGATGAACTGCTTGCTGAGTTGTTTGAAACTGCAGACCGATCGGGGCTCCAAGGAGTAGAACCACTGCATGGCCGGGCCTTTCACAGTGCTGGGGAAGACTAGGCAGTGTAGCTCATCGGAGTTGGTGGCTAGGGCCATCTGAGCCTTATAGGTTCGGACGTGGTCGATCGGGCTTCCCGAGCCGTTGTATGAATCTAGCCGAGGCTGCTTGAATTTGCGCGTGATAGAGAACCTCGTGATCTGGCTGGAGAATGGTAACTCTGTCTCGGTATTGGCTTGATTCGGAACACAGTTTTGACCAAGCTTTTTGGCAACTCCGTCGATCTGTTTCTTCAAGTCCTTGATTCGGGCTTCCACTCCTTCCCGACCGGTATCTGAGGAGCTGGTCGGGTTGGTGGAAGAGGCTTCTTCATGGCAGGGTGTTGTCCTCTGGGATCGGGCTCGGCTATGACTCCGGGTAACCGTTCGCCTAGGGACGACTTGGCTCTTGACCGAGCGACCCTGGACTGATTCCCGGGCCATATGCTCCTGCCTTTCCTCTCGGGCAGCACGCCCACTGTTGATGTCTCTAGCATCCTCAACATGGGACGGGTTGGCTCGGGTCCGTTGTCTGGTCAAGATCGGTTCTCGACCGTACGCAATGTTCCCAAGTCGTTTCCCGGCCACTGGAGGATTGCTTTGCTAGGCTAGCAGTGCTTCGATCTGTTGCTGGATTTGACGCTGGCCCTCCAAGAGTTGTGTGAGGGTTGCAGTGATTTGCTCATATGTCGGGACTGCTGCAGTCGACGCCAGGGCCGAAGGAACATCCCGGTCGGATTACTGCGCAGCCTTCTTTGGTGGCATATTGATCAGTCAAGAATTTGTTGACGAGAAGAATTGTCGTTCCCACAGACGGTGCCAAACTGATGATGCCAAAAATTGGTAACAGTAAAGTAAAGCAATTTAGGAGAGAGGGAGAGAGAGTGAGAGACTATTTTTTGTATGTGGTTCGGCCCTGTTAATGAAGGTACCTACGTCCACGGGTGTGTCTGAGCACGTTCACTAGCAGATCACTGGCGGGCCTGGTGAGCCAACCAAGAGGGGCGGCACTACCAGTAATACCGGCCGGGTATATGCGTATAATGGTGAATTATAGAGGCGCTGTGTAGACTACAGAATTGGCCGCCCCCTCAATGGGGGGTGAGTGGTCTCTTTTATAGATGCAAGAGACCTACTCATACATGGATAAGGAAATATAATCCTATTGATATAGATTGGCATTAATTAAGTAAGTTTCCTAACTGTATTAGGATTGATTGACATTAATTGTGGGGGTTTCCTAATTGGATTAGGAAATAGCTTGCACTTTCCATTAGTCTTCTAGCTTCAGTAGGAAACTGCCCGTAATACTCGGGATCATGCCTGTGATGCTCGGGATCATGTTTGTGGGCCTAGATGGGCCGTTGATTTTGAACCGCTCGGTCATATTTTGGGTGTATCAGCTACTAATCACCTGGTAATACTTAACAATAGAAAATAAAAGAACAGAATAATAACAATAACAACTAAATATTTAGATTTTTTTTATTTTTATATTTTATATTTTATTTTTATTATTATTCTTTCTTTTTTTTTTAAATAGAATAATATAATCTAAACTATAATCAAGAGACTCAATAAAAATAAAAGAAACAAACAGAACTTATAAAAACAAAGACGAACCTAAACAGGTCTAAAAGAACAAACAGAAAGTATAAAAAAACACTGACCAGGTATGGAGAGAGGAGGGAAGAGAACAAAGGAGAAAAACCAGAAAACCCTACCTCGCGCGAGCGGGCTGCGCGAATCCTTCCGCGAGTTTAAGCAGAAGCTTGTTTTACGTTTTATAAAAGAAAAATTTCTAAGTCCTCAAATCGTGCGAGCGGACCGCTCGAGCGAACCCCCTCGCGCGCGCAAATTGTGGCGCGAGGTGATACTGAGGCTATATATCATAAAAGTTTTAAAACATTTCTCTAAGGGGCAGGCTCGCGTGAACGGGTCGCGCGCGCGAGATGCCATTTTTCCTCTTTTTCTTTATTTTAATGTATATAAGCTGAAAATAAGTTTACTCCGACCCCCAAACCTGTTCAAAAAGACCACAACAGACTCAAAAAGACCCAAAAACGACCAAAAACAAGAGAAACGGACGAAATAAAGCTTGGGTTGCCTCCCAAGAAGCGCTAATTTTTACGTCTTCAGCTAGACCGTTCTAGCTCAAGATTCAAGGAGGCCGTAAATCGGACTGTGTACCCCTAAGGATATCAGGAAGAGCCCGGTGGTAAGCCGAAAGAATGTCGCTTTGAATTAATTCATTCGACAGTTCATCTTTATTATGTTCAAATTTATTTCTTACCTTCCGAGTAAATTCATCATTGGGGTCTTGATTATTCAAATTCATCCGCTCATCACTAACCATATTATTTTCCTCACCCATGTTTATTCCTTTGTTACGTTCAACAGTTCTTCTAACCTCACTACCTTCCATATATTGGTAATCATCGTCGTTGGGAGGTTGATCAACAACGTTAAAAACATTTAGTTTGAGGTTCATGTTCTCAAACGACACTTTCATTACACCCGTTCGACAATTGACACGCGCATTAGCCGTGGCTAAGAATGGACGACCTAGAATGACAGGAGTGTGCTTCCTAGCATCTAGTACGGGTTCAGTATCAAGGATCATGAAATCAATAGGATAATAGCATTTGTCAACTTTAACTAAGACGTCCTCGACGATTCCTCTAGGTATTTTGACGAAACGATCCGCTAATTGAATAGTAGCGGCCGTAGGTTTAAGTTCACCTAAACCTAGTTGTTTATAAACGTGATAAGGTAAGAGATTAACACTAGCTCCTAAGTCAAGGAGAGCCCTATGCATGATAGTGTCACCTATGACACATGAAATTGTAGGCGTACCTGGATCTTTATACTTCGGAGTAACGTGTTAGAAAACAGAACTTACTTTTTCTGTGAGAAAGACCTTTTTCGGAGTATGACTACGCAATTTACATTTTTAAGTGCAAATGTCTTTAAGACATTTAGCGTAAGCAGGAATTTGTTTTATAGCATCGAGGAATGGAATATTGATTTTTACTTGTTTGAACACCTCGAGTATATCTTCTGTTTTTGACCCTTTCTTAGACAAATGTGACGGTCCCTCAACGTTTGGTGGATAAGGTAACTTTGGAACATAGTTAGTTGGGACCGGTTCTTTTTCCGTTCTTCTTTGATTCACGTCCTCACCCCTCTCTTTATTCGAGTTAACGTTTTCATCCCTCATAACCTCCCTCGGAATCTTAACAACTTCTTCCTCTCGAGTAGTCGTCCTAGTTGACACAGCGTTCACTTGCTCACGCGTACCACCCACCTCGTATTGTCCCTTAGGGTTCGGAATAGGTTAACTTGGCAACTTACTCTCGGTTAAACGATTTAGCGTGTTAACTATTTTTCCCACTTGAGCCTCTAGTTTTGCAATGTACTGGGTGTGGGAATGTACTAACTGGATCACTGGACCAAAACTTTCAAGTGAGGCCAACACCTTCTCCTCAAATGCATTATTACGTGGAGGTGGAGGAGGAGGTTGTTTGTATTGACATTGTTGAGGTCTATAAGCATTAGGGAAATTGCTCATCTCATTATTATTGTTATTATTATTATTTTTCCACAAAAAATTAGGATGGTTTCTCCATGGCGCGTTCGGATTATTAGTAGTCGAATTATAATTATTTCGTGGATATTGTTGAATAGAATTAATGTGTTGCTCCACGAATTCCGGAAATTGACTCGCCAATGGACATGCTAGGATAGAATGTGACGGATCAGAACATAATGCACAAATTTCATGAGCGGGTGGGGCTGTCGTTTGGTTCATAGTTAAAAGTCGGTCAAGTTTTTTAGATATTTCTTTTATTTCAATTGAATGACTTGACTCAAACTTTACCTCTCTCTTAGGTTGTGAATGATATCCCTCGGAACGTACTGACACAGCCTGATGCATCAAATTCTCGCTTAATGTTTCAAAGATTTTTCAGGCCTCATCGGCACTTTTGTGTAGGAAGGTACCCGCACAAACAACGTCAACGGTATTATGGACTGAGGGAATAAGTCCCTCATAAAAGACCTGTACCAACTGCCACTTAGGAACCTGATGATGTGGACACGAGCGTAATAATTCTTTAAATTTTTTCCACGTGTCGTAAAGTGATTCCCCATCTTGCATCACAAAGTTTGTTATGGATTTCCTTATTGATTCGTACGCATAATAGGGAAAAACTTTTGTAAAAATGCGGTGTGTAAGGCTTCCCATGTTCTAATTGTGTTTGGCTCCAAAGATTGGAGTCAGTATTTAGCTTTATCTTTTAAAGAGAATGGAAAGAGCCTCAATTTTAATTCATCATCAGTTAAGTTTTGAATTTTTAAAGTAGAGCATATATCCTGAAAATCTCCTAAGTGTTGATATGGATCTTCATTTAGACGGCCATGGAAAGAAGGAAGTAGCGAGATGGTGAATGACTTTATCTCAAAGTGAGATGTCTTCGCCTCCAGTAAGTCAATACATGTTTGTGGCGTGTAAGTCGTCGGAATAAAGTAATCTTTAAGCGAAGGAGGTGGCGGTATATTAAGATTATTCATATTGTTTCCGTTGTTTCCGTCAGCCATTTTAATCGGTTCGATTTTAAAAGGTCGAGTTCTCCTTAACCGTTTAAGGGTACTTTGAATTTCGGCCTCAAACAACGATGACGGAATCGGCGTTGATTCGTCGTCTTGCAACCTAGCTCTAGAAGCTTGGGTTATGGACTTACTAACTCTTAAAGTACGTTCAAGTTCAAGATCGATAGAATGTAATTCAGGTTTATTTGAACGCGTACCAAACATAAACTTAAAAAGAAAACTAAACTAAAATAAAAACTGACTCAAATAAAAAAAAAAAAACAAATAGCAATCACGCAACTAAGATAACAAGCACTCAACTACTGTGATGCATGCAAATTATCCTGTAATGCAGTGACCGCGTCAAGCCCAGTGCCCCGGGTTTCCTAGCTAATGCAGTGCAATTAACCCTAAACTAATGCAAATATTGCGTCACAACGCCCTGACTTACAGTGGTTTAAAGCGAATTTCACAAGAAGCAATTTACTTGAAATTTTTTATTTTATTTTTTCGCGTGAGCTCCTTTGATGTGATTAGCTAATCCACTCGAAAACGTTAGAATTTTGACGACTCGAGAAACTACAAAATAAAAAGAAAAGTTAGTAACTTAAAATAAAAAGAAAAATAATAAAAAGAAAACCTAATCTAATATTTACGAATTAACTAAACTAGAATTCTAAAACTAAAGGTAGTAATTTGCAATCCCCGGCAACGCACCAAAAATTGATGTTGTCAATATCAAGATATAAAAAGTATACTTTACTTTTCTAAAGATTTGTAGTGTGGAAGTAAAGGTCGAACCCACAGAGATTGAAATACTAAAACTCCTTAATTTTAAAATCTAAATTTAATTAATTAAGAAAACGGAATTGGATTTGAATTTTAATTAAACTAATAACAATGAAAATAAATCTAAATTACGAAAGCGATTTAAAATTGTTTTTTATGAATATGTTTAAGGAACCTAGGATTGCAAATCCACCAGTAGCTTCATAATAAGGGTATTTATGAATTACTTTAGCTTATTAAGTTGGATGATAATGGGGAATTGTAGCTACAAGCCCAATTCCTCCGTCAAGAAAATAACTATGGTTCAAGCACCAACATAATCCATCTTCGGTTAGCACGAATTATCCCACACTAAACTAGGGTTGTGGTATAATCCGTCTAATCTAGGCATGGACTATTCGGATACTTGATAGCACAATTCAATTTAAGCACCATTACATGCAAATGATCTAAACAAGCACAGCAAGCATAGATCATTGAGCACATCACAGTCAAAATAGATCTAAGACAAAAATAGATTTTGAAAGCAATGATTTAATCAATAAAAGCACGATTTATTTATAAAAATCCTCGGAACATGTAACTGTCATCCATACATTATAAAACTAAAATAAAAACATAAATAAAACCCTATTACTTGGCTAGGGTTTCATTGAAACCCTAGATCTTGAGTTTAGTTGTCCATAGAAGTGGTAGATGGCAAGTAGTTGATGGAGGAGGCCATGGAAATCCTTGGTCTTCTTCTTTTTCTCCTTGCTTTCCCCTCTTCAATGGCTGAAAGGATCGTTGTATATTGTGTATATAATATTTTTCAATCCTTTAATTGAAGTAAAATAGGGTATATATAGATTTACAACAAGTTTTTGAAAGCTTTCCTAACCCGAAACGCACTAAAATTGCTGTATTTAACTTTCCAGACGTCATTAGGCAGTTTCGTTCACGTAGGAATCATCAGTATACTGAAATACGCAAATTCCATTTTTACACATGTTGCGCGCGCGGGCTGCGCACGCGCGATATGGAACCTCGCGCGAGCGGATCGCGCGCGCGATGTGTTTTTTTCAACTTCTTTTTGCTTGTTTTTTCACCCTGTTTAGCTTGGTATACTTGATTTCTTCCAAATCCTGTCAGAAAATAGAAAATAAAATAAAAATATACAAAAATAGGATATAAAAAGTACTAACAAACGTGAATTAAGGCGTATAAACAGACTCTGTTCTCTCCCGATCAACTAACCCAAGAGTTGTCAGAGATATGATATATAATCCCAATGTCAAGAAGTTTTAAGACTTCCTTTTTCACGACTTCTTGCATATTAGGGTTCAGACGCTTTTGCATTTGTCGCGAAGGTTTAGCGTCTTCCTCTAGATATATCTTATGGGTGCAAATAGATGGGCTTATGCCTTTTAGGTCGGCAATAGTCCATCACAATGCTCCCTTATGCAGTTTGAGTATTTGAATTAACTTATCCTCTTGTTCAGAATTCAACGTGGCTGAGATTATAACAGGATAAGTCTTTTCAGTCCCTAGAAATGCATATTTGAGCTCTTTTGGAAGCTCCTTTAGTTCTAATCAGGAAACTGAAAGTTTGAAGGCATGGTTAACTTCGTTTTCGGAGGCAAGGGTTCATATGGTGTGACCCACATGCATTCAGCTCTATCCTCCTCTTTAGTTTCCATCATGAGGCAGTCATGATTTAAAGCAGCGTCCAATAGGGTAGAATCGTTAGGTTAATAAGTAGCGTCAAATTGTGACACTACCACCTCCAAAGGATCTTTATAGTCAACAAGATCAGCCTCGTCTTCGATGATCGTTTCGATGAAGTTAACTTCTTCTTCGTCCTCGTATTCTCCAGGTTGGGGATTTGAAAAAATCTTGACATTTAAAGTCATGTTCCCAAATACGATGGTCATGATACCATTCCTTATTTTGATTGTGGCATCAATGGTGTTGAGGAATGGACGTCCAAAAATCACCGGGATTTGTGAACATGGATTAGGCACAGGTTCAGTGTCCAAAATCACAAAATCGACCGGGAAGACAAATGTGTCTATCTGCACCAGAACATCCTCCAGTATTCCTCTAGGGTATTTGACTGACCTGTCTGCCAGTTGTAATACAACTCGGGTAGGTTTGAGTTCACCCAACCCTAGTTGTTTATAGACTGAGCATGGCAACAGGTTTACGCTTGCTCCTAGGTCAAGGAGTGCATTCTCTATCCTTTTATTCCCAATCCGACACGAGACAGTTGGGGTACCAGGGTCTTTGAGCTTCGGAGGCAATTCATTTTGGATGATTGCGCTTGCTTGGCAAGCGACATAGGCATGTTTCTTTATACTTTGCCTCCTTTTGACCATGCATTAGTCTTTTAGATATTTAGCGTAGGCTGGCACTTGTTTGATTGCATCAAGGAGTGGGAGATTGATTTTGACTTATTTGAACAACTCCAAGAACTCCTGATTCTTTGCCTCATTTTGGGGTTTCTTAAGCCTTTGAGGGTAAGGTGCAGGGAAAGGGCACTTAGGTAATTCGTCAATGACAGGCTCCTTTCCAAACCTTCTCTCAACTTTTTCTACTTCTTTAGGAGTGTCCTCATTTGATTCTAATGCTTTGTTATTAGTAGAGAGCTCCTTGTTTTGAGTAGATGATTTACTTTTATCCACCACTTCATCCTCTTCATACTCTTCAGGGGTAGAGAGAGGCGTGTTTTTCCCTATAACCTTGCCGCTTCTCAAAGTTGTCACGGCTTTGGCATGTTTGTGGTTATTGGGACCATTGTTGAATCCCTTAGGGTTTGGAAGTGGTTGAGCAGGAAACGTACCACTCGAACCCTCTTGTCGTGTATCCATTCTATCTAATGTCGCGGACATTTTACTCATCATTTGATTAACTGTTGTGTTAAATTCACGTTGGAGAGTGGATCTTCCTCTTGCACCTTTTTGTGAGGTGGCACGTAAACATTTGCTTGCTGATTGTTAGAGGGTTGAGCTTGGTTGTGGTTATTTGCTATATTTTGATGGAATGGCTGGGACTGCCTGTTGTATTGCCCTTGGTATTGATTATTGCTATTGTAGGGCTGTTGTTGTTGATATTGGTTTTGGGTCCCAGCATTTTTTTTCCAATCAAACCCAGGGTGATTCCATCGATTGTTCTTATTTTGTGGATTATAATTGTTGTAGGAATTTCTCGGCACCCTATACCCTTGCATGGAATTCATTTTCATGGGGGGTTGTTCTTGAAAATACGGCACATTAGGACAGTATTGATTAGTGTGTCCTAACATATTGCATGTGCCGCATGGTTCTTCAGGCAAAAACTGCCTGGAACTCTCTCTTTTCATTCCCAACTCTTCCACTTTCTTCACTAGTTCTTCATACTTGTTCATCAGATGATCCTCACTTTTAGTTGGTATAAACTTTTCTCTTCCACATAGGATATCTTTGAGCATGGGACATCGTCTGAATTTGACCACTCATGGGCGTGTTCAGCTAACCACTCGAAATGAGCTTCAGCCTCTTTCGTGTTTTTGCAAAGAAATGGCCCTAAACTCATGGTCTCAACCAATTTTTTTGTTTCACCATTTAACCCTTCATAAAAGTAGCTGATGGTTCGCCATTTCTCATACCCATGATGTGGGCATGATAGAAGCAAATCCTTGAAACGCTCTCAAGTTTAGGTGAAAGTTTCATTGCTCTTTTGTTTGTAAGAGTTTATTTATCGTTTAAGCTCAGTGGTCATGCGGGGTGAAAAGAATTTTTTTAGAAAAGCAGTGTTCATCGCATGCCAGGTGTAGATTGAATTTGGCTTTAAGGTGAGTAACCACGCTTTTACATTATCCTTCAGGGTCAAAGAAAATATCATTAGATGTGTCACGTCTACAGGACAATTCTGTGAGAAAGTTTTACAAACATTCTCAAAGTCCTTGACATGTAGATACGCCTTCTCGCTATCCATTCCATGAAAGGTAAGAAGAGTTGAATCATTCCATTGCGAAATTGAAATTCGCCTGCATGGAGTGGAATGAGAATACAAGAAGGTGTAGGCGCGTGTTCAGGTGTCATGAGATCGCACAAAGGACAAAGTGAATCGTCGATTGGTACAACCACATTATCATCATTTTTGCTTTGATTATCAGCCATTGAATCAATAGGTGTAACTATGGGGTTAATAGAACTAGATGAATTGGATGAATAGAATGGGTTTCCGTAAATTCCTTCGATGGAATTATCAGACATAAAGGGAAAGACCCTAAGTAGTTTTTTTTTATCTAAAGAATAAACGAAAAAGAAAAACAGAAAGAGATAAGGATAGATTGAGGTAAACTAAGCGTTAGCTTGTCACCTTCCCCGGCAACGGCGCCAAAAACTTGACACGAGACTTTTCTGTGTGCACTTGTGTGCTATACCCAAGTGTAGGTAATCGTGCAAGTAGAAATCTGGTTAAGTCCAGTTCAATCCCACAGGGAAGGTGTTAGACTAATTACCTAGATTAATCTCAAACCAGAAAATAAAAAAAAATCAAAATTTTAAAGGAGTGTAGAACACAAAGTTCCACAGTTTATCAACTACTAAAGATAAAGCAATAAAACTAGATTAAACTAATTACTAACTGATTAATTAAAGCGATGATTTAAAACGTATTTTTATTAATAAAAAGGAATGTTGGGATTACATGAATCCACCGCGACCTAGCCATCTACCATGCAGTTACGTTGAAGCTCAATGGAGTACATATTCTACAGTATTCCGTATTTCTCTTAGGATAAAGAATCCATAGTCCTTTCATGACCGGGACTATATCATCATAATTAAGTTTGAAATACACAAAAGCGGTTTAAAATAATAGTTATGACTTGCACCTACAATGGTGTTAGCATTGAGGGTGGTGTGCAAAGTTTATTGAAGAAAAATGCCTCAAGGCTTTAAGTTTACAGACAGTTTTGACAAACTGAGCTTTTGGGGACAATTTGATAACAAATCAATAAAACAGAAAGTCTAGGAATACTGCATAGAATGTCCTCAAGAATCAGAAGGTTTGATCGATTGATGCGCTTTCGATCGATCGAACATCTTCATCTCTCGATCGATCGAACTGGCTTCGATCGATCGACAATGTCTCTGGTCCGATCGATCAAACTTTCTTGATCGATCGAACACGGGAATTATTCTGCTGCATAGCAGAGGCTTGAGATCACGGTTTCATCATGATCTCCCTGGGGACTACTCAGACATAGTCTGAAGTGTCACAAATGCGTTTTTAACGTAAAAGTTCATTAAGGTCTTGTTTGTTTGTGTTTTAATCATGAAAACTAAGAAATCTAATGGTGTGAACTTGTCTAGCATGTAAAACTATGAAGTTAATAGATTATACTACTATAAACTACGTGCAGAATTTAAATAAACAATAAAGAGGTAACCTGGAATGAAAAACTTTGATTAAACCAAGAGTAATCAAGCTACAAAACCACAAATCAATGGAAAATCTACAAAAATATCAAAGAAAAACTATATTCTCTCTCTAAAAACTGATGAAAACTAATTTGGGCATCCCTATGGACGTATACAATACGAATATTCATACTAAAAACCTAATGCTTAGGGTTCAAAGTTCATTCTGCTGCGTGCGCGTATAATCTGATAAAAGCCATGTTCAATCGATCGAACATCGTTTGATCGATTGAACTTCTGGGATCTTCGAGCGCTTGAGCTTCTCTCGATCGATCGAACCTTCGATCAATCGAATGTTCTTCAATCGATCGAGGTCCACTTTTAATCTTTTAGTTGTCTTCATTACAATTCAGCACTTCCTTTTATCTTTCGCATCCAATTCTTTACACAGCAACAATAACCTGCACGAATAACCACTAAAACAACACCACTTATCATAGATTAATCAAATTATGCACAAACTGGCGTTGTAATTCAAACTGCCGATAAATAAAGGAATTGTGAAATAATTTAGTACATTTTCTTCTTTTAGCGCGGTTGTATTTTACAAATACCCCCGCTTGTCAGGGTGGTTTTTTTCCCCTTTCTGTAATAGCAGATTGTTCTGAGCTTGTGAAAATATCTTGGAAAATTGTGCTTGCTCATTCTTTCTATTCTGATTACATTTGCATTAGGGTTTTGAATTGTTGAACAAAAGTGAATGAAATGAGAATTATTTGGTTTTAGGTGGGAATAGAAATGGACTGGATGCTTCAAAGAGCTTTCTCGGAAAGAGAAAAATTGTTAGAATGGTGGGGATGGCCTGGATAATGACAATGGTGGAATCTTTTGGTTCAGGAGAAAGAAGGTACAAGTAAGACTAAACCATTTGAACTGTATAAAAAATGCAGAACTGTAGTTGTTAGATGTAATACTTTCCTAGATGTTGTTTGTGAAGCTCTTCCCAAAAAAAGAAATGTGGTGTTCAAAGGGTGGATTTGGTATAAGCTTATAGGTCTGGTATTCTATTTTAAATTGAGTAATTTTATATGCTTTTCAAATTTTAAGTCTCAAATTTAGTTCCTAAGTGTTTTTTCAGTTGTACTTATTGCAATGATATGTGGTACCAACACTCGCTATCATATATAGCATGTGGTAGAACTATCAAGCTATTTGGAACCAAATTTGGGGAACAACATATCATTCGTCTTTTAAATCTGATTGCATACACTGACAAGAAATGCTATGCTTCTCAAGTTTGTATTCCAATTGTGATTCTCAACACATATGCAGGGGACAACCATTGTATAAAAATAAAAAATAAAAAATACGGATGCTCTCAGAAAAGACAATAGAGATATCCTTTCTTTGTTGATTGCTTTAGTAAATTTGGCATACTATGGTAATGAGAAGTTGGATCACTCATATAACAGACCAACTTGGTCTCGCGGAGCCATTCTGTTTTATCGTTGAGGGTTGCTCTTATTAAGCAATCGGTAGAATGAAATTACAATGAAATCTCTGTATTCATAATAACCCACCAAAGGTTGAATGAAATCTCATTAGTTGATGGAGTTAGTTGTTAAATCTAGAGTTATATTGTTTGGCAATTAATTCATATATCATACAGCCCATGCATAGTACGGGGTATCGACTAGTTGTATTTGATTTCAGGACTCTTATCACACTATCTGATCTATTGCCATTCCCACCTTTTACTTAAATACAAGTTATTTTCCAATCTTTCATCAAAGTCAGTCGGTCCCCTCCACGGGATATTGTAGTTGGCCAATGAGGACCCCATGTCATTCCGAGTCCCCGAATACATTTTGGTCTCTCAAAACCCTTAAACTTAATTTTGCTCTTTTGTTATTTTATACATACAACTAATTAATGAAAAATTTTTCTTTTTTGTAGGTACAAACATTTTGATGGGAAGTTCTAACAAGCAAAACCAATTTTTTTGTTGGGCTAATTATTTTTTGTTGCTTTCATAATTTTGTTAAGTGAATTTTGATGAATATATCATGTATATCTTAGTTTAGCACTCGTACGTGGATCGATTATATATTTTTTGTTCATTCCAATTGGTTGATATTGAGATGAATCTATGAAACTTAATGGTTGAAATAGATCATTGAGTTGGACGATCTTCCATTAATGGTTCATTGTAAGTTGAGTCGTTCATTCTGTGTCACCTCACCAGGGGTGATCATTCCATATGGAGGATACACTACTCAATGGTTACTAGATGTGAACTTCCTATGGATAGGATCAATTAGATGTGTTAGAGGGTGACCACCACACGGAGGCACTACTTGAAGTGATTGTGATTGGATTCTAGTTAATGGTGCACACTAGCTAAGCTATGGATAAGGGATCCCACATGGGGCATTATTTACAACTTTACAGATCAAATAGGTTCGGGAGTCATAACTTGTTTTATAAGAGTTGCATAGCGGATAAGTCATGATTAATCGAAGGCTTTATTCTTTCGTTTTGATATTCCGGCGACATTGTTTTAAAATAAGAGTTTGTAAGGATTCTTTTATTTTAAACTGTCAAATTCTAATATCCAAATTTTGTTTTTGATTTTTTCAGTAAATCATAATGTCTGGATCTGCATTTAGTCCACTTGCCACTATACTCACTTAGAACAAGTTAACTAGAAATAATTACACTGAATGGAAACATAACCTTGACATCGTATTAACTACGTAGGATCACGTATATGTCCTCACCACTCCATGCCTTGAAGAACCTGTGGCAAATGCTTTGGCAGTTGCCAGACGCGAGTTTGACAAGTGGAAGAAGTAGAATGTAATGGCCCGTTGTTACATTCTCGCCTCAATGGTTGGTGTGTTGCAACATCAATTCCAGTTAAATAATTATGCCAGTGACATTATCGAATCCCTAAAAAAGATGTTTGGGGATCATGGCAGACCTGCCAGACAGGTTGCCATGCAAAAGATAATGACTGCTAAGATGTCGGAAGGGACTCCAATCAAAGAACATGCTTTAAAAATGATTGGTTATTTGAATGAACTGGAGACTCTAGGAGCCAACATCGATGCACAGACCCAAGGTTATATGATCCTCAATTCCCTGTCGCCTTCATTTACTCAATTTAAACTTAACTATAATATGAATCAAATGAATTTTTCAATGACTAGCAACGGAAGGGGTGATCAAACCTGGGGGCAATGTTCTAAACGTTGAGAAAGGCTCTTCCTCCTCCCAATCTACACTGAAGGGAAAGAAAGGGAAGAAGAAAGCTAGCACTAGTGGTCCAAGTGTTCGACCAGCCCCTAAGATTGCAAAATCTAAGGGAACAGGTGTAGACACCCCATTTTGTCGGCTAACAGATTTAGGAGGCCACAAACATGTCAAACCTCGATGATTAGAAAGATCGGATTTTCAGAGATTGCCTCTAACTCTCAAGAAGTCAAAGAATTTGCAAAAATGACCAAAATGCCCCTAAAAGCCCAAAATTCTCAAGGATTGGCCTAGAATCTCAGAAATCATTCGATGTTGTTCCAAACAAAAAAAAAGGTATTTTAAAAGATGAATATTTGAAATCATAAGCTCCCAGAGACCCCCGGAAGTCCCGGAACGTCTCCGTTGACCGGTTTAACCAAGGTTTGACCAAGTTTGACCAAAGTTTGACCAAAATCATCCAAATTCACCCAAAAGTTCTGAGATCATTCTAGATCATGTGAAAAGTCTTAAAATATGTTTTAAAAGAAAATCGGACAGAAACGTCAGTCTTTGGAGGCCCCCAGAACTTCTAGGAATTTCTTGGAAGTGCACTGTTTGACTGATTTGACTGCAAGTTTGACCAAAAATCAAAGTCTTCTTTTCGACATTGAAATATTTTTATCAAATACTAGAGGTCAATAGCTTTCCAACGGTATATCGCACATAATTTCTGGATCTAAAACGAATTTGTTATGAATTTCTGAAGGTGAAAAATGCGATCAATTCGGCTTTTATCGCGAATACCGCAAACCTTTCTAAAGTGACCTAACTCCAAACTATTTTTTATGGAAAGTAGACCTCAATACCTTTCCAACGGTATATCACAATCTCAATTTGGATTTCGTATGAATTTTCTGTGAATTTCGGACGAAATAGGGCCGTTTCGCGAATTTCGGGAGTTCTGGGGGCCAAAATGCAATTTTTGGTCAACGGGGGAGTTGACTGCCACGGCGGCACTCTGAGTGATTTTTCATTTTTTTTTTGTAATTTTTGGTTAATTTTTGGGTTTTAATTCAAATTTTCAACAAATAAAACGACATAGTTTTGATTATTCCGGGATTTTGGACCAATTAAAGACTTTTTAAAACCCAAAATACCTCCCCAAGTTGGCCTATAAAGGAGACCCATTTACTTCCATTTAGAGGGGAGCTTGGAAGCCTTTAGAGAGAGATATAGAAAGTTAGGAAGAAATAGAGAGAGAAATCAAGATCTTCTTCTTCAAATCCAAGCCAAATGTGAGTTTTTTTTTATTTAGTTTTCTAAAAACTAAACTTTTATTTTCAGGCTTTCAATCCATCTTCTTCATCTTCTTTGAGTTTCCTATGAGTTAGAGAGTGATGTACTCACCCATATACACGTATATGAGAGGTTGAATGCTTGTGGTTCCACCATTGAATATCATCTATTGATTTGTTCATTTGCTTGCTTATATACAATGTTCATCTCTTCTTACCTCATTTCTTTTTTATTTTTCTTTATTTACTTACTAGTTCATCATCATCTAGATGATGACATGAAGTTTGAGGTGAGTGAATCCTTATGTATAGTAGCTCTTGACCTCAAAAACATGTTTGATAGATGATGATCATAACTTCAATACCTCTAAGGTATCCTTGAAGTTATGTTCAAATAAAAAAGAATCTCTCCAATAATATTGGGGGTTCTTGATGATGAATTTGATGTTGATATTCCAAGAGGTTATAATATCTATTTGATGTTGAAAATATACTTTCAAAACCTCTATTTCAAAACCCCTCTCAATCCCTCTCATTTTGATTTCAAGAAAGAAAACCCAAATTTTTCCCAAAATCTTCAAAACAGTGAGTCAAAATAGTGAGTGATCTGAGTTCAAAGATTTCTATAGAACTCAATACTCAATGTATGGATGCAAGACCACTTGAAAAATCTTCCTAACTCATTAGAGAACACCCATGATTTTTGGTTTGACTTGGAAATACTTGAAAATGGTCCATTTGGACCCAAACATTCTCTCCATATATTCTGTTTTTGCTGTCACAGCAGCTTGGTCTACTTTCAACTTGTTTTACAGAAAACTTTTCCACAAGGAGTGGTACTAACTTATTTTTCCCTTGAACTTCAATGTCTTAGGGAACTTTCTGTATAATATGGGCCTCTATATCATTTGTTTACATTTTCTAAGATTTTTCAACATTTCAGTCGACAATACGGACTCTGTTTCTGAGTGACCTTCATTGTCTATATGATTTCTCTCAATCTGTGATAGTTATTAAAGATTGGCTTTTTGGGTTGTGTTCTACATACAATAAGGAATATCTTCATAAACAATCATGCATTGAAAACATTCCTAACCCTTCTTTTCAATTTTCAAAAGATCTAGTTACTGTTCTATCCACTATTCACAGCAAGCACATTTTAACTTTCATTCTTTGATTTGATGCTTATATGCATTCCAAATTAGTTCATATCTTAGGAAGTAGTTCATACTACATTTGTACATATCCCATATTGATTTCATTCATTTATTCATACACATTCTAGACTTCTAAGTCATTCTAGGAATCCATGAACACAAGGCACACTACAACCTTGGCACATTCTAGATACATACATTGCATCCATGCAAGATTTAGGGCCTTCATGGCTCCTAATCTAAGAAGATTATAAGGAATGAACTTGATCACACGTTCATGCTTCCCCCGATCTAATCATCCTTTCTCATCCATCCCGGGGATTGAGAGGTCTTCTTTTCTCAAAGATTAACATGCATCATACTAGCTTGCTAAGCATATTTTGATTTCTTTGTTTATTTGTTTCAATAACAATTCATGTCCCCCTTTAGATTAGGAAGTATTGATTATTTGATACATGATTAGACGATTTTTCCTAGGTTTATTTGTGTGATCTTTCACTTTGCATTGTGTGATATTTGGCTTTGATCTTATGAATGATATCTTATCTTTAGATCTTCCATTTCAAATTTTCTTATGTGATGTAATATACTATCATAGTATTACTTGTCGAACCAAACATAGTATAAGATGATTATTTGGATGCTAATTGAGGCCCGTCGAAAGACGGGGCGAGTTGAGGGTGTTTTAGTCGTGACAAAGGCTCCTTCCTCTCTCGTACCAAAACCCCGAGTCAAGTTCTTTGGTTATGAAGGACCGGTGCCCTTTATCCGTTTGGGTGAGTCAAATTGGGTTTCTTGGTTCCCTAAAGACCAAGTGGCGACTCTGTATCTGTTTTCGAAAGACCTTCTTTGCTTCGAAATCAACCTCTTATTTTCTTTCAAATCAATTTCAAAATAAAGGAAAATTAATTCAGAAACCCCGAAAACAAACAGGAAAAAACCGGGAGTGGACGACGGATTCCGCGTGTCCACAACAGGTAAGGGTAAGGGGGGTGGCCAAGGCAAAGGAAAGTGTTTCCAATGCAGTGAGAAGGGCTACTGGAAGAAGAATTGTCCACAATTCTTGGCTACAAGAGTTCAATGTACGATTGAATCACATGTGATTGAAGTAAGTTTTATAACGGATACTTCAAACACTTATGATAGACAAATTTATTACAGGGGTTCAGATCAACTAGGAAATGCAGTAATGGAGAAATTGTGGTGACTCTGGGATCTAGTGCAACCGTTTCTGCGGTTGCACTGGGAGTAGTAGCTTTAGAATTTTTAGACAATAAATTTTTGATTTTATCAGATGTACTTTACGTCCCTTTAATGAGATGTAATTTAATTTCAGTTTCTAATTTATTGAATAATGGTTATTCTTTTCATTTTGGAATTGAAGTTGTGATAAAAAAGAAATGGTTCTTTTGTGTGTTCTAGTGTTAAAGTAAATGGTTTGTATGTGATTACTCCTAATATTTATAAAGACTCTTACATGGAACTTAATAACTCAGTGGTAACTGTACCATCTACAAGAATATAACCTTCCACTAATCCAACAAAGTCGATAACGATGTAAGATAAGAAAATACAACTTCTTCACCCATTTCCACACAGATACCTTTTCGTAGTGGGAGGATGGTCAGCCAGCCTAACAGATACATGTTCTTAGGAGAATTTTTTGAAGTATTCTCCATAGAATTTGAATATGATCCTACCATATACGAAGAGGCAATGGCTGATGTAGAATGAGCTCATTGGGTTAAAGCGATGAAGGTTGAATTAGAATCTATGGATTCCAATCAGGTTTAGGATCTTGTGGAACTTCCTGCCAATATTAAACTCATTGGTTAC
This sequence comes from Hydrangea macrophylla, assembly GCA_033977485.1. Taxonomy (NCBI): domain Eukaryota; kingdom Viridiplantae; phylum Streptophyta; class Magnoliopsida; order Cornales; family Hydrangeaceae; genus Hydrangea; species Hydrangea macrophylla. Next base: position 23,424,719 of record CM066992.1, read on the forward strand.
AAGTGGGTCTATAAGAGAAGAAGAGGACCTGATGGAAAGGTTGAGACCTTTAAGGCAAGGCTTGTAGTGAAAGGTTATATTCAGAGGGAGAGCATTGACTATGAGGAAACCTTCTCGTCGATAGCGATGCTCAAGTCCATCAGAATGCTTCTATCCATTGACTAATGGACATCAAGACTGTAATCTTAAATGGAAATCTTGAGGAGGACATCTATATGCAACAACCATAAGGGTTCATAGCTGGTAGGAAAGGTAACTTGGTATGCAAGTTACAAAAGTCCATTTAAGGGCTTAAGCAAGCAACCAGGAGTTGGAACATTCATTTTGACCAAGGGGTCAAATCGTTTGGCTTCATACAAAATCTAGATGAACCTTGTGTAAACAAGAAGTGTGAAGGAAAAGTGGTGGTCTTTCTTACTCTTTATGTTGATGACATTCTAATCATTGGGAATGCTGTAGCGATGTTGTCAATGGTTAAGGTTTGGCTAGCTAGTACTTTCGATATGAAGGATTTAGGAGAGGCGAGCTATATCCTTGGGATATAGCTCTTTTGAGATCGCAAGCAAAAGATAATGGGATTATCTCAAGCTAGTTATATCGATAAGGTGCTAACTAGGTTTTCAATGGATAATTCGAAGAAAGGTTTGTTACCTTTCAGGCATGGTTTAGCGTTCTCCAAGGACCAGTGTCCAATGACACAGGAGGAGAGGAATCGCATGGTCGGAGTTCCCTATGCTTAGGCAATGGGAAGTCTTATGTATGCAATGTAATGCACTAGACCATATATCTTCTTTGTCATTGGCATGGTTAGTAGGTATCAGTCAAATTCAGGTCCAGAGAACTGGACAACCGTTATTCACATTCTTAAGTACTTGAGAAGGACTAAATATTACATGCTTATGTATGGCAGCGATAAGTTAATTCCAATGGGATACACTGACTCAGACTTTATGTCCAATAAAGATTCAGGAAAGTTCACATCTGGACATCTCTTTACCTTAGGAGTTGGTGCTATTAGTTGAAGGAGCATTAAGCAGAAATGCAATGCAGACTCAATAACAGAAGCTGAGTATGTGACTGCTTATGAGCTCGAGGTGGTACCAGCGTTGTTGTCACCTATTATGCTATATTGTGACAATAGTGGGGCAGTGGCTTAGTCTAAGGAGCCAAGGAACAACGGAAAGGAAAAGCACGTAGAGCGGAAACATCATCTAATCCGAGATATTGTTCAATGTGGAGATGTTACTGTCACCAAGATTGCCACCGTTAACAATCTTATGGATCCGTTTACAAAGGCCTTGCCACAGAAGGTCTTTGATCGTCATCTAGATAGTTTAGGTCTTAGATGTAGTCCTGAATGGTTATGAGTGCAAGTGAGAGATTGTTGGGTTTTTGCCCTCAAACCATTACTTTGTGTATAAGACATTGGCATTTTAATATGTGGATATCAGCTTTACAATTTATTATGTATGTTTCTTTCATGATATGACTCTTAGTTAATATGCTAGTGCTTATAGTACATTGACGGACCTGAGCTTTCCTACTGACATTCAAGACTATCAACAGTCGATAGGAACTCATAACTTGTATAAGGAATGTGTTCTCAATCTTGAGTCGATTATGGACACAAACTATGGATATGGCTGCTTTGACTTACCAATTAGTGAGGTCTACAGAAGATCAACATCTGGGTATCTTGGGTATGTCATGTTCATAGGGTTGTGAACATATATTTTCAAGATAGAATCTACCCTCTGTTAAAGAGTAAGCATTCCCTTGAGAATGTCACCAAGTTGATTTCCAAGTTGATTACAAGAAGTGATCATGATTCACGTTGATAGTTGACACGATGTAGACACCCCAATTTTGACCGGCCGTCGAATTTAGGAGAGCGTCACCTCCACGTCCAATGATGACAATGACCGAAAAATTCGAAGTATTCCAAGCTCTTCAGAAAATTCTCCAAAACGCGATAAAATTTCACAGAAAGAGGGAAATACCAGGTATTTAGGAAAATTCTGATATAAAACACAATTTTTGGAAAAGATATTCAAAAATAATTTGTTTCAAAAAGAGAAAAGACCTAAAAGGGGAATTTTAGTCAAAAATGGCACACGGCGGGCTTCCGCGGCACTCGGTGACAGCCGCACGGCAGTCACAGAGTGCCGTTCCGGCACTCATCAAGTGCAGCCACAGGTTTCTGACTGCCGTTCGCTTTTAAAGTCTGTATTTTGCAGAGCAATACGTATGCGCATGCAAATAAGAACAAAAAACTGATAATGTAAGACTGACATAATTGCGGCAATCCATTAATTGCCGCGGCATTTGGTGAATGCCGCGCGGCAGTCATTAAGTGCCGCAACGGCACTTAATGAATGCCGCAGCGGCAGTCACGGACTGCCGCGTCAGTGTCTGTACTGCCGCGCTGGACAGCAGTCTGCGTAATTTCAGAAAGTACACATTGTACCAACTAATGAGGGAATTACACCTGTTTTTTGCTCCGAAATTCACCAAAAATACCTAGTAATTTTGCTTATAAAAGAGAAGAGATCTTCCTAAAAGAGGGGAGACCAAGAAGAACAAAAGAGACATATTGGGAGAGGGAGCATATACTTCCATTTCACCAACATTTTTAGAGAGAAAAAAGAGAGTGTTTAGAGAATTAGAGAGAAGAGCTTGAAAGATCTTCAAAGAAAAGAAAACTTTGAGGATAATTTGGAGGTGATCCTCTAACCATAGATTATTAGCTTATCCTTTCTTCTCATCTCTAGTCCTAAAATCTTTCATTATCTTCTTTGTTTATCAAGTAAACTTAGGAGTTTCTTTTGTTTCCATGTTACTTTCTTCCATTTTCTTGTTTACTTTCTTCTCTTGAAGGTCTTGGAGATCTTCAATATCTCTTTTAACCTCTAGAGTATGATCTTTTGAATCCTATGTAGGCTCGTGCTTCACATAGGAGTCAAAGTTTAATCAACACTTCATAAGAGGATCCAAGTCCACACTCATGATTTGGATCTTCTAAACTTGATGTCTTGAGGAATCCCTTCAATATTCCTTTAAGACTCATGAGTCATGGTCATGTCCCCCCTCTCCAATGACCATTAAATGGTAGGAGAATGTAGTTTTGAGTCTAAACTCATCTCCATGGTTTAGATTTCCTTATCTTATAGATTTCATGAAGTCTATCCATATTTCATTTGAAATCTATGAAGAATAAAGGTTTGTAGTCTCCCATGGCCACCAAATGGTAGGAGAAGTGGTTTGGTTCAACTCAACTTCATAGTTTAATAGTTGGAGTTACCAAATAAAAGTTGAACTAGCAAAATAAAAACAGTGAATCCACAAACTATTTTTGATCAAAGATTTTTAGTTCGAAATCTAACCGTTGAAATCAAGTGAAACCAACGGGAAAGTGTCAATAACACAATATTCTACTGCTGTAATTTTTGTTTTAAGGTGGTTTCACGTCTAGCATGGTTTGATCATGAGTTTTGTGACACAAATACAATCTGTCCAGAATTTCAGAATAGTTTCAGAATAATGACACTCTTTTGAAATAATTAAATCAGAGTTCTAATAAAGTGTTTGTGGCTCCAAATAATTTTTTCTATGAAGATTAATGTGTTAGGAAGTCACCCTAAAAAGAACAAAGCAATTAGGAAGTTTTTGCTATTTTTAATAAATCGTGCAAGAATTCTGGACAGAAGGTTGCAAAGTGCTGAGTGACGTCTAGTATTTTGCATATTCCCGGAGATCCGACCGTTGGAACTTTGATTTTCTTTTTGATTTGAAAACTAGACTCACAGAGGCATATTGAGTCCAAAACTCACCAAGATCAAACCATGAGAGATATGCTTTTTATTTCTTTTAAGTTCTGGTCTGCTCTCTGCAATTTTCAGAGTTTTAAGACACATTTGACTTATTTTGTAAATAAGGGTCTAAATGACTTTTCTATGATCTAAGGCTTAAACCATGCTTTAATAATGATTAGTTGAGCTTGAATTCAAGGTTTAAGAGCATTTCATAGTTTATCCTTGTCCATGTACATGTTCAATCATATGGTTTGGCACTTGTAATTAGGATTTGTTTGCTTTGGATTTAATTACATTAGATAGATTTAAGCTAGAAATTTAGGATTGTTATTTCTAACATCATACTTTACATATCATGTGAACTAACCCTTTGTTTTGTAGCGCTATTAAGGTACGATTTCTCAATCCCTCTCTAGTTTATTAAGTTCCTTGGTTTTTATTTGATTTTTCGACTTAATGCGCGACACCTTAGAATTAGGTTTTTGCCTTATGTGTATATATGATTAGAGACTCCTTTTAGAATTTTCTTTTATTCGCATGCATTGCACGCTGCTGGATCCCGGGTAAGTTCACTTGTTCCCTATTGCATATCATATCGCTTGCTACCTGAATTATGTGGCTTTTGAATGGTATTTTGTCAATTGCAATTTTACACCCTTTGGACATGCTTTTGTGATATATATGTATATATGTATTAGTTGAGGGCATGCTTAGATTAATAAATTTGATTAAAAGGATGTTGAGTAGAGGCCTATCGCAAGATAGGATGAGAGAGGGTGTTTTAGTCCGACGGGCTCCTTCCTCTCTCATTCCATAATCCCCGGACTTAGTTAATCTTTGGTTTCGCAAAAGATCAGTTTGCTTTTAAAATGGTTTCTTAATTTTCCTTTTAAAAATTAAGTGGCGACTCATTTGTTTTAGAAATTGATTTTGAAAAGCTGTGGGTAAGTCAACCTGCGATATCCACAATCTGGCGACTCTGCTGGGGATCGAACCCAGAATCTCTGGTTTCGCAGACCAGAATTCTGATTTTGGGTTCACTTGAGGATTAGACTTGAAAAATGTCCTTCTAATCAAATTAATTAATCTTTGTGTGCCCGTTGCATTTCACTTGCATGTCCAGCCAGTCGATTGCACGGAACTATGACCTTGGAGGCTCGGGGCAACCCGGTCGGTCAAGTCATCATGGGACTGTGTGATCACCCTTGATCTCGTACCATGATTTGGTATATGAAGCATCCTATCGGGTGTGTGTCAAGGGTCCCTTGTTTGACCAAAACCCAGCTTTTGCATAGTAGCTTCCATAGAACCTTTCAATCTTAGGAAATCAATTCTTGATTAGGGGTTATGTGCTAGGAAGTTTTGTATGCCTGGAAGGGATTACTTGAGATGATGACGATGCTTGCCTAATAGAAGATGTGTAAACTCTTAATCACTGTTGAGCAATTCCCTTTGTGTCCCACGACATCTAGGGACATGTTGAACCTTGATTATAAGATTACGTCTCTTATATCATGTTCAGCTAAGCATCATTGACCTTGTATGTATCCAAACCCATGAAAAGTACGGTGATAATCCAATCATGTGATCCTTCTGCCCAAAGAATTTTAAATCCATCTTTGAAAGTAAACAGATTTTTGCCGTCTTTATTCCAAAGTTTTTAATCACTTTTCCAAAATTTTGGCAGTTCATTTTTGATTAAAAGCCAAACCAAGGTTATTCATCCGCTAAGACACTTTTTCAAAACAAGAGTTTCAACCCAATCACTTTTTTGAAAAGCGCGATCCAAAATTCTTGAAAATTGTTTTCTAAAGATTTCATCAGAAATGCTTTTCAAATAAATTTCGAAAACACTAAAATTTCCAGACATCGAAGGGTAAAGAGGGTCGCAATGAATGGAGAAATCATCGTACTTGACATGGGTAAGGATTTTATGTGCTTATGTGCTTATGTGTTAGGACTAGGATTTTCTTTTTCTTTGGCATATAGAGTAGGCACACACACACACATGCATTGCATCTGCATGACTTACAAATTAAAAGTTTTGCTAAAATAAAGGTAAAAAGGTTTTTCTAAAAAGAAATTTCCAAAATTTATTGTAGGAGCAAAAATAGCAAACCAAGGGTGGTTTAGAGGTCCTACGGCAAGGTTAGTGAGAAGAGGATACGCTGACATGGCCGTAGAGAGAAACAATGAAGAGATGACCGGATTGAGGGTACTAGTTGAGCAGCAGGCGGAACAGATGTGAAGACAGGCTGAAAACATGAACCGAATGATGGGAATGATAGAGGAGCTGAACCGCTGACCACCGCATATGGTTCCACCTGTCATGGACCCGCCTTTGGGAGGAGGAGACGGGGATTGGTTCGACGATCAAGAGGCACATTGGAATGATGCACTGAGAGCCAACAGAGACAGGGAAAAAGATAAGAAGGAGAAGCTGCTGACCGAGAAGATAGAAAAGTTGGAGAGGGTAATGCGCAAAGCTCAAGGGGTGGATACTTATCTGATGGAACTGGAAGGGTTGTACGACGGAGTCCATGAGACGCTGCCGGCCGGTTTTAAAATGCCCGTCTTTGATAAATTTGATGGCACAGGCAACCCCCGCAGTCATGTCCGAATGTGCATAGGGGCTTTTCAGCCTAGTGGGCTGAGCACTACCATGATGGCTGTCCTTTTCCAACAAACCTTAACAGGAGCCGCTTTATCGTGGTATCTTACACTTGAGCCAAGCAAAACCAGAGTATGGGAAGAAGTGATTAAGGCATTTGTGGCACAGTACGAATACAATCAGGACTTGGATGTTACTGTCCGAGATTTGGAAACAACCAGGCAGGGGAACAAAGAATCATTTGCCGAGTATTTAAGCCGATGGAGAGGGAAAGCTGCGAAAATGGTGCAAAGGCCATCCGAGAAGGACCAGATCCGAATGTTGATGAAAAATCTACAGCCAGTTTATCAGGAGAAGATGAGGTTCCAGTCAATCAATACCTTTGCTGAGGTATTCGATGTGGGGACGAGAATCGAAGATGCAATCCAAGAAGGAACAATCAAGAAGGAAGAACCACAGAACCGATATCGGAGGCCTAGCTATGGGTCGAATGGAGGGCATTCGGGAGGTTACTCTGGCCCCACCGATGTCAATGCACTTAGCGAGCCGGAGAGAAAATTCGACATCACCAAAAGTCATCCAAGAGGAGGGGAGGATAAGCCAATGAGGAAGTTTTCAGATTTGGGAGTATCTTTATCGACCGCCCTCGACAGGCTGTTAGCAAAAGGGCACCTCCGCCAGTTGGAACCCCGACCCCCGCCGAGTCCACTCCCACCGTACTTTAAAGGAGATCTCTACTGTAAATATCATCAGCAAAAGGGCCACTCGACTGATCGGTGCATGAGGTTAGGGCATGACATACAAGACCTCATTGACAACAAAGTGATATCCGAGCCACCTGTCAAGGCTCCCAACGTCACCAAGAATCCACTGCCAAACCATCGTGCCGTACCTCCGCCGCGGGGTCTTTACTTCTTAGGAGTAGAAGAAGTAACATTCGATCCATCCAAGCTAATCACGAAAGTTGGGGAACCAAGGAAGTTTTATCAATCACCGGAAAATCTGGGGATCTGTATGATGGGAAGCCAGCCGGGGATATGGGAAAACGAAGTAACGAGGCAGTCAGATTGGTGGGTCCAAGAAAGCAATGATCGGAACATAGGGCGGGTAGGGGAGGATGATCTGTGGTACCAAAGCGACGAAGAGGCAAAAGAGGGCTCAAAGACCATTTTAGAAGTCGACGACATTTGGGCAAAAGAGGAGATAGATCATTTGACCCGATCTGGTAGGCACTTCAAGCCGCATGAGCTAGAGGAAGATCACCCGGGGAGGGAATTGGAGAAAGGGAAAGGAAAGATGAATGAGGAAGAAGAAGAGGATCGGGTCCTAAAGCAAATGAAGAAGACCCAGGCTAACATCACTGTTTGGGGGTTGTTGATTGCCTCCAAACATCATAGACAGGCGGTCCTAGATGCTCTGAATCAAGCTGACGTGTCTATCGACACCACCCCGGAAGACCTCATAGGATTGATCGGCAAAATCCCGACTTCGACTATCACCTTTTCATCGAATGACTTACCTCCGGGAGGACCCACGCTCAACAAGCCACTATATATCACCGTTGAATGTTTGGGGAACACCGTGCCCGCTTGTCTCGTTGACAACGGGTCTGCTCTTAATGTATGTCCCTTCCGCACAGCCAAGCGAATGGGCCTAGATGAATCTTCCTTTGTGCCGTCTCAACAGAAAGTCCGGGCATATGACAACACCCAAAGAGCAGTCATGGGCATTATCTTTCTTAATCTCGCTATCGGGCCGATGGACAAAGAAGCTGAGTTCCAAATCATCGATATCCCCGCTTCTTTCAATCTGCTGCTGGGAAGACCTTGGTTGGACAGTTTGGGCGCTATACCATCGACAATTCATCAAAAAGTTAAGTATGTCTGGGAAAACAAAGTCTGTGATATCCTCGGGGACAGTTGGGTTCGATCATCTGAAGCATCGTTAAGTGCACCGGTCCTAGAGTTACAGCTGCAAGAAGAAGAAGCAAAAATGGGAGGATTCGAGTTCATCAGCGTGATAGAAGAAGGAAAGTCGGGAGAGTCCCTACCACCCCATTTTGATCAATATGCTAGTCTAGTCGTCGCCGGAATCATGAAGAAAATGGGTTTCTTTCCAGGATTGGGGTTGGGGAAGAACCTTCAAGGCCTGCCTGAGGCTCCAAGAATCCCTACTCAGACTCACACTCACGGTCTTGGGTATCAGCCAACGAAGAAGGAGCTGAGAGCAAAGAAGAAGGCCGTCAACGCACCGCTGGACCCTTACTTGAAGACCCTCAACGGGTATTTTGTGAAGGAAGGAGAAGATTTCCCTTTCTGTGGCTTCCCAGAGCCATGGATGGACCAAAAGGACAAATGCATGAAGCCAGGGTTCGAGATCTTTTTCTCCCATGAAATTTCTGGGTACAAAGACCCATTTTTGCAAATGCCTGAAAAGTCTGTTGCTGCCAAGGACTGGATTGGTACGCTAGATGGTTCTGCCATGAAGGATCTGTTAGGCGAAGGGAACGCAGAGGTCGTGAAGGAGGATCCCGGGAAGACCAAAGGTAAATACGTCGAAGGCATAGTGGAGGAAGCCGCCGAAAGTGAAGAAGGTGAGGAAGGGAAGGCTGAGGAAGAAGAGATGGAGAAAATCACCAAGACAGGAGGTCCGGAAGAATACTTTATTACTGGCCTGGGAGGAGAGCACAAGAAGGAGTGGGTTTTTGAGTCTAGTGATAGGTTCCCCCCACACCCAGAGTCTGTAATGGCCCAAATGAGGCGCCTTTCAATTTCTATGTCTGTTGTAATCACTCCAAAGAAAATCAATGAAAGTATGACTGATTCTGCCTACTCGAACGCGCTTAATGAATGTGATGAATGTGATGATCATGAAATACCTATTGAATTGCAAAAACTAATTGAAAAAGAAAAAGAATCTGCATGTAAAATCATTGAGGACACCCTAACAATTAATCTTGGAAATGAGAACAATCCTCAAAATGTCTTCATCGGCTCTACACTTAGCAATAAAGAAAGTACATAACTAATCAGTCTATTAAATGAATTCAAAGATGTTTTTGCATGGTCTTACAATGATATGCCAGGTATCGATCCAAAAATAGTCCAACACCACATCCCCCTCTTTCCTAATTCCAAACCCGTAAAACAAAAATTGAGGCGAATGAGGCCAGAATGGGCACTCAAAGTAAAAGAGGAAGTTGAAAAGCAATTAAGAGCTGGATTCTTGATGGTCACCGAGTATCCTGAGTGGATTGCCAACATTGTGCCTGTCCCAAAGAAGGATGGTCGTGTTAGGGTTTGCGTGGATTTTCGGGATTTGAACAAAGCAAGCCCTAAAGACGATTTCCCATTACCCCACATCGACGTGTTGGTTGATAACACTGCGGGACATGAACTTCTATCTTTCATGGATGGGTTCTCCGGGTATAATCAAATCCTCATGGCTCCCGAGGATAGAGAGAAAACCACGTTCATCACTCCGTGGGGAACATATTGCTATAGGGTCATGCCATTCGGACTCAAGAACGCGGGCGCAACCTATCAAAGGGCTGCCACCACTTTACTGCACGACATGATCCACAAAGAGGTAGAGGTGTATGTGGACGATATGATTGTGAAATCCAAGGAGAGGGGAGGACACCTAGAGGCTTTGAGAATGTTCTTTGGGAGATTGAGGGAATTCAAGATGAGGCTGAACCCACAGAAATGCACGTTCGGGGTCACTACTGGCAAGTTGTTAGGATTTCTCATTACTCAGAGGGGGATAGAGGTAGACCCCACCAAGATAAAGGCCATAATCGAAATGCAGCCACCAAAAAATGAAAAAGAACTGAGGGGATTCTTGGGGAGAATACAGTTCATCAGCCGCTTCATTTCCAAACTCACCTTGACCTGCGACCCACTTTTCAAACTACTCAGAAAGGGAGAAAGGTTCAAATGGGACACCCCGTGTCAACAAGCCTTCGACAAAATCAAAACCTACCTCCAAAACCCGCCTGTCCTGTCACCACCTTCGCCTGGGAGACCCCTGTTGCTCTATCTCTCCGTATCCGAAGATTCGATGGGATGTATGCTGGCCCAAGAAGGAGAAGAGGGGCGCGTGGAGAAGGCCATTTACTACTTAAGCAAGAGAATGGTAGGATATGAGTTAAAGTATTCGCCCTTGGAGAAGGCCTGTTGGGCCTTGGTTTGGTGTACCCGTCGCCTCCGCCACTATATGCTAGCCTTCCCTGTAATCCTGATATCCCGAATGGACCCATTAAAATACCTGTTCGAAAAACCCGTCTTGACCAGTAGGATTTCCCGTTGGACCATGATGCTGGCTGAGTTCGATATCAGATATGTCACCTCCAAGTCCGTAAAAGGAAGGGCTGTCGCCGAATTTCTAGCCGACCTCGCTGTAGAATCTGAGGATAAGGGAGACTTCAAGTTCCCAGATGAAGGAATAATGGAGGTCAAGGAGGAGTTGTGGAAAATGTACTTTGATGGAGCAGCCAACCAGTTGGGTTACGGGGTCGGAATCATTCTCATAGCACCAGACGGGGTCCCTACCCCATTAGCTGTCAAACTCAAATATAACTCAACCAACAATACCGCGGAGTACGAAGCCTGCATAATTGGGATGGAGGCGGCCTTAGCTTTGAAAGTCGGACGGATTGATGTCTTCGGAGATTCCAATTTGATCATATCCCAGGTCCGAGGAGATTGGAGGGTAAAACATGAGAAATTGAGACCTTACCATGACTATCTGGAAAGCCTGAAGGCACAATTCCAAAAGATTGCTTTCTACTACCTCCCTCGTGAAGAAAACCAATTAGCCGACTCCTTGGCTACCTTGGCCTCGATGATCCAAATCCCTTCCAAAACCGCCATGATCCCGCTATCCATAGAGGTGAGGAACCATCCGTCATTTGAAACAATCGCAGCCATAGAGAGAGAAGACGAGGTGCCTTGGTATGAAGATGTATAGAAGTTCATCAAAGAAGGAGAGTACCCCGAAAGAGCCTCAGAAAAGGACAAAAAGGCAATCCGACGATTCGCTGCTCAATTTGTGATTTATGCGGATAAGTTGTGGAAGAAATCCTACACCGGGTATAATCTGGAGTGCCTATATGGGAAAGAAGCTAAGAGAATGATGGAGGAAATACATGAGGGAGTGTGCGGGCCCCATATGAATGGGCACATGCTGGCAAAGAAGATCATCCGGCAAGGGTACTATTGGACGGCCTTGGACAAAGACTGTTGTGAATATGTTAGAAGGTGTCACAAGTGTCAGATTCATGCAAATTTGATGCACACCCCACCGTCGCAGCTCTACAGCATGACCACCCCTTGGCCATTTTCTGTGTGGGGGATTGATATCATTGGTGAGATAGTCCCAAAAGCTTCCAATGGGCACCGATACATAATCGTGGCAATCGATTATTTTACCAAATGGGTAGAGGCAGCCTCATACGCAACCTTAAAAGCCAAAGATGTGGTGAATTTTATCGAGAAGAACATAATCTGCAGGTATGGGGTCCCTAATGAGTTTATCTCCGATTATGGCAGTCATTTCCAGGGAGAGGTCATCCCACTCTTGGAAAAATATAAGATTACCCGCCATCAGTCATCCCCGTATAGGCCTCAGACGAACGGGGCAGTGGAAGCAGCAAACAAAAATGTTAAAGCCATCTTGGGAAAAACGACAGATACATATAAGGATTGGCACGAGAAGCTGCCGTTCGCTTTATGGGGATATCGGACCTCAGTGAGAACTTCAATGGGTGCTACGCCATATTCGTTAGTGTACGGGATGGAAGCGGTCCTTCCAGTCGAGGTAGAAATACCCTCCCTCAGGGTTTTGGCGGAATGCGAGGTCACCGAATTAGAATGGATACGGGGAAGGTATGAGGAGTTGATGCTGCTTGATGAAAAGAGGTTGACGGCGATAAACCATACTCGGGGGTATCAGAAGAGAATAGCTCGTGCTTTCAACAAAAAGGTCCGCCCAAGGAAGCTTGCTAAGGGTGACCTGGTCCTCAAAGAACTTAAGGTGCCCGTTTATGACCCTAGAGGAAAATTCAAACCCAACTGGGTCGGGCCGTACGTCATTAAGACCCTCCTTTCCGGAGGAGCGGCTTATCTTATGGACCTGGACGGGGTTGAATTTAAACAGCCAATTAACCTCGATCGCCTCAAGAAATACTTTGCTTGAAACCGTCTCTTTCAAAGCCTCCAGAATTGATGAACTACGCTTGACCTGATTCCCGCTAGGGGATACGTAGGCAACCAACTTGGTTCGGTCATTTCAAAAAAAAAAAAAAAAAAAAAAAAAAAAACGGTGCTAAACTAGGGGCAAACTAGCGTTTGCCCAGAGCCGCTTCAAAGCCATAAACCAGGGGCAAACTTCGTTTGCTAAGCCGAAGAACCCAGATACAAAACCCTTCCTTGGACCGTCTGGCCGTCAAGATAAGTAAAAAAAAAAAAAAAAAAAATGGAAGAAGCAAATGAGAATTCATAGAAGGATTTAAAGCAAAGGAGCAAAGTAAAGAGCCAAGTTAAGACATCAAAAGGATAACTCTTCATAAAAGATTAATCGAAAGGGTGGACACTTTAGATTTAGCATGATAACACTTCTTGGAAAGGAAAAATAAGAAAATCACATTCAAAAGTGCAAACAGAGGGTAGGCAGGGTCTGTCAGAAGAGTTTTGTAAAATGTCAGGCATTTCCCCTGTTTTCGTCTACTTTATTATGCACGTGTCTGTCAAGCTCGCCTCGCAGCCAAGGTTTGGATCTCTAGAAGATACTCAGCAGTCGGCACAGTCGGAGCAGGAATCCTCGGGAACGGAGCAGCCATTCTATTGGGCCAAGCCTCCATGAAAGCCTTCACGATAGAAGGACGCAAAGGGAATCCCCTGGTGAAATCAGCGGTCACAGATTCAGTGGTATCTTGCAAAAGTTCGAACTGACGGACAACTCGGTCAGGAATGTAGAAAGTCGTAGCATTTAAACCCGGCAGCCAGATGCCAGGACGCCCAGGGAGGCGTACAGCAACAGAACGATGAGTCCACTGAGGGCAGATCCAGCAAATGTCACCAGAAGAGAGGCCTTGGAGCCAACCGAGCCATGCATCGGCAGATTGGAATAAGCAATGGATTTCCATGCGGTCGTAAGAAAATGGCCCACGAAGATGCGAGGGGTGAATGAAGAGATCAAGGCGTTCCATGAGCCAAACTTGCAGAACAAAAGGTGCCCCGGCAGATAACATAACCCCAGTAGCATGAGCATGGCCCAGCCCGATCAGAGTTTCACCAAGGACTAGCATAACAGCACTCTTCATCTCCCGCAAACCGCAGGCGATGGGTATGAGAATGTCAGAAGATGACTGGAATAGGAAGTAAGAGAGCATAGCAATCGACAAGGCACTACGTCGAATAATCCGATACTCACCATTGTAAGGGTCCCCTATGGGAGCGTAAACAGAAGAAAGGCGCTCAAAGTCGATTTGCCTGTCATAAACAAGAGAGCCCGCCGCGTTCCGAGACGTGTGAAGAAGGTTGGCTAAGTCCCGGATGTACCCGGCCTGAATCTGAGGAACCATCAATACAGCAGAAGAATCAGTATGGAGAATGGCGCTAAACTCCTCAAACAAGGGGCAGATCTCCTGAGAACCAAAGCGGAAGACGTTGAAAGTGGGATCCCAACATTGAATGGCAGCCCGAAGTAGACCCTCATTTAGATCCATTTGTTGGAAAAAGAAGAGATCGTTTAGTCTGAAGCACTCGAAATTGAGCTTATCAATGCCTGAGAGAGTATCCATCCATGGGAAGAGGATTTGAGAACTAATGGGGGCCATTTGAAGGAGAAATGCGATGTGTTTTGCGGAACTTTGAGAATGAAGGGGTATAAATAGAAGAATGAGGCTGTCTACCTACCCGCGGCACTCGATAAAGCGCAGCGGCACTCGATGAAGTGCCGTGCGGCAGTAAGCGAATGCCGTTGCGGCATTTACAGACTGCCGTAGCGGCTCTCACTGAGTGCCGCGGAGGCTTAACCGAGTGCCGTTCTGAGTTTCCCATTGGCCAGGTTTTGTTTGTAACTCGAGTAGCCCACCTGCAAACAGAAAGCTAGATATAAAGGCAATATAACGTGCGCATCATGCGGCACGTACAAATACATTCATTCATTCGTTTCATTCATTTTGCACATATCAAATAAATAAAAGAAATAGAAGCATTCAAAGATAAAAATAAGGTCGGGACCAAGCCATGGTCCCACATATGGCAGGAATTGGACCAAGCTATGGTCACACATACGGTGAATAAGCAGAAAGCATAATGAAATGTTTAAAGCATCTATCCTACCAAATAAAAGGAAGCAGCCATCAGAATAAAGCATATGTGTGTATATATACAGTCATCCACCCAAATATGTATAATAAAAAAAAAATCCTCTCAAAAGAAAGCAAAAATATAAGCAGGATCAGCTCCGACCCCGACCCCGGCCGCGAGCCTGACGAGTCGTGCGCCTAAGAGGCTCCTCCTCTGACTCAGTCCCGCTGCCTCCACCACTCTCTCCACGCCCGCTGCCTCGGCCTCTGCCACCGCTAGTGCCCTCGCCAACGCCTCCGCCACGCCCAGCACCGCTACCTCCGGGGGCGTCGCTGAAAGAGATGCCGAACTGCTGAAGCCGATGCTGGAGCTGCCCCACCTGCTGAGATAGGACTCTGTTCTCCTCCATCTGGAAGAGAAGGGATGAGTCCAGAAAATTGTTGAAAAGGCATTTGGAATGCTAAGAATATGGAAAGGGTAGGAGATCATACCTGGGCCCTCAACTGAACCGCAGCAGTCGCCCGAGCTCCCTCAGCCTGAAAACAAGAGTCAGGAACAAAGATCAGTAAAAAAGAGATACAATCCCAGTCAAAAGTAGAAAAGGGGATAAAATTCTTACCATCCACTCCCGTCCAAGAACCCACTGTCGCACGCTGTGGGCATACGCCAGGCCCTCCTCCGCGTAAGCACGCGGGACAACATCGTAATGTAGAGGTATGGTGGGGACACCCTGTGAAAGTCGAGGAATCGTCGTCGAGTGGGGCTCTCCGAATGAGACAGTCGACATAGTCCAGTCCCACTCAGGCAAGGCAGGAGCTCGAACCGCGGCAGGAACAGGCTACAAGCAAAAGAAATGAAGCATGGGTAAAGAAAAAAAAAAAAAAAAAAAAAAAAAAGAGAAAAATCACAGAAATAATAAAAGAATCGTTTACTCACCCGAATCACTTCCATCAGAGGAAAGTTCGGCATCAGCTTGGCGGCACGGAAAGCCGCATATCCTGACGGGTCGTCCAGAAAGCCGTGGATACCGAAGCCGGCTCGAGCAGCCGTGAGATCGTCGTCCTGAAGTGTGTCTGTGGCCCTCATAGAGTCGGGAGGAGGGAACGGCACAAAGAACCCGGGGGCCGCTATCGACTGTCGAGTCACTCTCTCTCCCAAGTACCACGCCATACCCTCTGACCCACCGTCAAGGAGTCGCCTCGTCGGGTCATACCCGGCCGACTCTCGAATCCTCACACTAGCCTCGGGCAACACCCTGAGCCACGGCTGCCAATGCACATGCCCCTCCCTCAGGTTCGTCAGGAAGTTCCTGAACGAAACAAAATCATGGGCCCCGGTCTTCCTCCCGACCCTATCCTTCGCCCATTTCAGCCCCTGGGGCATGATAAGGGCGTCGGCGTCGCGTGTCTGAGGAGACATCATGCGAAGATACTCGTGGGACCAAATCTGTGATACAAAGAGAGAAGAAAGAAGATTAGTCTCACACTTAAAAGAGGAAGAAAGAAAGCAACATGATAATGAGCAATATAGGAAAAATATACCTCCCACGCTCTCCAATACCCGCCTGTAGCAGCCGATTTATCCCGGGAAATGACGCTCATATGCCTATACAGGATGGCCAACCCTGTACCAACCCAGTCATACCTGGCAACCTGGTCCAGGCGCTCCAACGACGCTACCAAGGAAGCGGAAATCCGGTCCCCCTTGGTGCTCAACAAGGAGCACCCCAGCACATACATCAAGAAACCACGGGCCATCTGCTCGTCTGTAAAGCCGGGTTTCCCCCGGAAAGTATCCATGAACCATCGAGCAGTGACCAAGGCCTCCTCCGGGACCACCCTTAGCAAGGGCTCCATCCGATCCCACTCCTGGTCCGTAAGGTGCCGCAGGGGCTCCCCTCCGAACGGGATCCCCGTAATCATGCTGAAGTCTAGGGGGGTCATCGTCATCTCCCCAAAATCGAAGTGGAAGGTACTCGTATTATCCCACCACCGCTCGGCCAGTGCGAGTATCTGCTGAAGGTCGTTGGAGCTCTTCGTCAAAAGCTTGACGAAGTCTCCAAACCCTGCGGCATCCACCAAAGCCCTCACAGTCGGGCTCAGCTCTGTATACCACTCGTGGCCGTGGGCGAGGCTGGCGTGCCCCTTCAGCACCTTTGGCTGCAGCTGCAAGGAAAGAATAAACAGTTTGTTGTTAGGGGATGGATAAAGAAGAGAGCAACAACAGCGAATAAATAATTAATAAATGGAAAATCCAGAAGTGTTCATGAAGGATTTCATGTTTGTTTGCAGAAATGAATAAAAGAAAAACATTCAATATTATAGCAAGGTTTCGAAAAGAAAAGGAAAGAGAAAAGTAGTTTGTCCGCATTTTTGAAATACATGCATATATAAGGTTCTGAATCCAAAATAAGTACAAGGAAGTACGTGGTCGCAAGCATTCAGGAGTCAATTTCAAATAATAAAAGGGCGCCTGGAACATTCAGAGAAATTCACAAGTGTAATAAGATACGGGAGAAGGTTCAGGATCGTGTATTCATGGACATTAGATGTTTGAAATTTTTGATTTTCAAAACCTTTGGTGAAAAATTAAAAGTTGAAAGAAATGAAAATAGTAACAAATAAAAGGATGAGTATTCAAAAGAATTCCAATGTAACATCCAGTTTATTTTTGAAATAAAAACTTCTTTGCAAGGGGCATGAAGTGGGGCGTTCAAGACACCACGAGCATGTCATTCGGAACAGGGTATCTAAAGTTAAAGCAACCCTACGGTATATCCACACAGGAAAGGAAATGCAAGAAAGGAATACGAGAAATAAGAGAAGAAGAGTGTTTACCTCGCGCTTGAACGCGCGGGCCGACAGATGCTCGTCAGGATCCCTCAGTAAAAGCGTGGCGTCTGGGTGATGCGTGGCAGTATACCTAGCCCTCTTCTTGTGCCCTGAACCACTCGCCATAATCTGTCAGAGAAAAAGAGAGAATCCACGCGTAAATTAGTAAAAAATTGGAAAAACAGTGAAATAAACAAGTTTAATCAAGCTCTGATCTAGCAAAACTAACCTGTGAATGTCGTGGATCGATATAGAGGCAAAGAAAGAATGAGAAAAAAATTTCTCCAGAGAGATCTCGAGATGAAGAGAAGGAGAGAATGAGAGAATGGGAAGAGAACCCCGGCGGTTTAAGCCACTGCTCCTCAAACGCGGCACTCATTTTTCCGTGCGCGGCAGTCAGTCAACTGCCGCGCGGCACTCGCCGAGTGCCGCAACGGCACTCCGTGAATGCCGCACGGCAGTCACGGACTGCCGCGGAAAACCGCGTGTGCCGCGATTATGGCGGTTCATAGATATTTACATTCCCCCCAAAAATTCAAATCAAGTCCCGAAAATTGAATTTGAGGCCCCAAAAATTGACCTCATTGCACTTTTGGCCCTCAGGGTCGTTTCATAGGTACACTTTGACTACAAATTTTGGAGTTCCAAAATATTCGAGCCCGTGGGCCCCCCCATTTTTGAAAATTGGAGATGTTTTGAGCTCGTGGGCTCCCAATTTATGAAAATTAAAATATTTGGGCCCGTTGGGTTCCCAATTTTGAAAATCGCAATATTCGAGCCCGCGGGCCCCGACTCTTTAAAATTGAAAATATTTGAGCCTGTGGGCCCAGACTTATATTCCCGGTTTTCGCAACGGACTTGCGATTAACCCTCTTCTGGAGAATATAACGGATTTATATTCCCGGTTTTCGCAACGGACTTGCGATTAACCCTCTTCTGGAGAATATAACGGATTTATATTCCCGGTTTTCGCAACGGACTTGCGATTAACCCCCTTTTGGAGAATATAACGGATTTATATTCCCGGTTTTCGCAACGGACTTGCAATTAACCCTCGTTCGGAGAATATAACGGATTTATATTCCCGGTTTTCGCAACGGACTTGCGATTAACCCTCTTCTGGAGAATATAACGGATTTATATTCCCGGTTTTCGCAACGGACTTGCGATTAACCCTCGTTCGGAGAATATAACGGATTTATATTCCCGGTTTTCGCAACGGACTTGCGATTAACCCTCGTTCGGAGAATATAACAGATTTATATTCCCGGTTTTCGCAACGGACTTGCGATTAACCCTCGTTCGGAGAATATAACGGATTTATATTCCCGGTTTTCGCAACGGACTTGCGATTAACCCTCTTTTGGAGAATATAACGGATTTATATTCCCGGTTTTCGCAACAAACTTGCGATTAACCCTCGTTCGGAGAATATAACGGATTTATATTCCCGGTTTTCGCAACAGACTTGCGATTAACCCTCGTTCGGAGAATATAACGGATTTATATTCCCGGTTGTCGCAACGGACTTGCGATTAACCCTCGTTCGGAGAATATAACGGATTTATATTCCCGGTTTTCGCAACGGACTTGCGATTAACCCTCGTTCGGAGAATATAACGGATTTATATTCCCGGTTTTTGCAACAGACTTACGATTAACCCTCGTTCGGAGAATATAACGAATTTATATTCCCGGTTGTCGCAACGGACTTGCGATTAACCTTCGTGATCAAATCAAAAGCACTCTCATGACTCCTGTGACAGATTCTCAATAGATAATCTTCCCTGACTAACAAGCCACGAAATGCGCGTCATACATAAGGAAAATGTGATAAGCATGACATTTACATAACCAGGTTAACTCAGACAACACCATTGCATAGCACGTGCATCACGACAGGATAGGTGCATCCATCCGTGTGACTATTTGCGTCTGTGAATGATCAACCCATGCTTGAACTACGCTTTGGTCTGATTCCTGACAGGGATACGTAGGCAGCTCGTCAGGGAGCCCGACCAATTAGGATGTCGCTGCACGCCCGTTTTTGCAACGCATTTGGTTTTCGCCTAAATTCGACAGTTAGGTCAAAGGCTTGTCTTCACACAGGCTTTGACATTCACTTATGGGACGCGTTGCTCCACAAGCTCTGTCAAAGAGGGGCAAACTGTAGACACCCCAATTTTGACCGGCCGTCGAATTTAGGAGAGCGTCACCTCCACGTCCAATGATGACAATGACCGAAAAATTCGAAGTATTCCAAGCTCTTCAGAAAATTCTCCAAAACGCGATAAAATTTCACAGAAAGAGGGAAATACCAGGTATTTAGGAAAATTCTGATATAAAACACAATTTTTGGAAAAGATATTCAAAAATAATTTGTTTCAAAAAGAGAAAAGACCTAAAAGGGGAATTTTAGTCAAAAACGGCACACGGCGGGCTTCCGCGGCAGTCGGTGACAGCCGCACGGCAGTCACAGAGTGCCGTTCCGGCACTCATCAAGTGCTGCCACAGGTTTCTGACTGCCGTTCGCTTTTAAAGTCTGTATTTTGCAGAGCAATACGTATGCGCATGCAAATAAGAATAAAAAACTGATAAAGTAAGACTGACAAAATTGCGGCAATCCATTAATTGCCGCGGCATTTGGTGAATGCCGCAGCGGCAGTCACGGACTGCCGCGTCAGTGTCTGTACTGCCGCGCTGGACAGCAGTCTGCGTAATTTCAGAAAGTACACATTGTACCAACTAATGAGGGAATTACACCTATTTTTTGCTCCGAAATTCACCAAAAATACCTGGTAATTTTGCTTATAAAAGAGAAGAGATCTTCCTAAAAGAGGGGAGACCAAGAAGAACAAAAGAGACATATTGGGAGAGGGAGCATATACTTCCATTTCACCAACATTTTTAGAGAGAAAAAAGAGAGTGTTTAGAGAATTAGAGAGAAGAGCTTGAAAGATCTTCAAAGAAAAGAAAACTTTGAGGATAATTTGGAGGTGATCCTCTAACCATAGATTATTAGCTTATCCTTTCTTCTCATCTCTAGTCCTAAAATCTTTCATTATCTTCTTTGTTTATCAAGTAAACTTAGGAGTTTCTTTTGTTTCCATGTTACTTTCTTCCATTTTCTTGTTTACTTTCTTCTCTTGAAGGTCTTGGAGATCTTCAATATCTCTTTTGACCTCTAGAGTATGATCTTTTGAATCCTATGTAGGCTTGTGCTTCACATAGGAGTCAAAGTTTAATCAACACTTCATAAGAGGATCCAAGTCCACACTCATGATTTGGATCTTCTAAACTTGATGTCTTGAGGAATCCCTTCAATATTCCTTTAAGACTCATGAGTCATGGTCATGTCCCCCCTCTCCAATGACCATTAAATGGTAGGAGAATGTAGTTTTGAGTCCAAACCCATCTCCATGGTTTAGATTTCCTTATTTTATAGATTTCATGAAGTCTATCCATATTTCATTTGAAATCTATGAAGAATAAAGGTTTGTAGTCTCCCATGGCCACCAAATGGTAGGAGAAGTGGTTTGGTTCAACTCAACTTCATAGTTTAATAGTTGGAGTTACCAAATAAAAGTTGAACTAGCAAAATAAAAACAGTGAATCCACAAACTGTTTTTGATCAAAGATTTTTAGTTCGAAATCTAACTGTTGAAATCAAGTGAAACCAACGGGAAAGGGTCAATAACACAATATTCTACCGCTGTAATTTTTGTTTTAAGGTGGTTTCACGTCTAGCATGGTTTGATCATGAGTTTTGTGACACAAATACAATCTGTCCAGAATTTCAGAATAGTTTCAGAATAATGACACTCTTTTGAAATAATTAAATCAGAGTTCTAATAAAGTGTTTGTGGCTCCAAATAATTTTTTCTATGACGATTAATGTGTTAGGAAGTCACCCTAAAAAGAACAAAGCAATTCGGATTTGTTTGCTATTTTTAATAAATCGTGCAAGAATTCTGGACAGAAGGTTGCAAAGTGCTGAGTGACGTCTAGTATTTTGCATATTCCCGGAGATCCGACCGTTGGAACTTTGATTTTCTTTTTGATTTGAAAACTAGACTCACAGAGGCATATTGAGTCCAAAAATCACCAATATCAAACCATGAGAGATATGCTTTTTATTTCTTTTAAGTTCTGGTCTGCTCTCTGCAATTTTCAGAGTTTTAAGACACATTTGACTTATTTTGTAAATAAGGGTCTAAATGACTTTTCTATGATCTAAGGCTTAAACCATGCTTTAATAATGATTAGTTGAGCTTGAATTCAAGGTTTAAGAGCATTTCATAGTTTATCCTTGTCCATGTACATGTTCAATCATATGGTTTGGCACTTGTAATTAGGATTTGTTTGCTTTGGATTTAATTACATTAGATAGATTTAAGCTAAAAATTTAGGATTGTTATTTCTAACATCATACTTTACATATCATGTGAACTAACCCTTTGCTTTGTAGCACTATTAAGGTACGATTTCTCAATCCCTCTCTAGTTTATTAAGTTCCTTGGTTTTTATTTGATTTTTCGACTTAATGCGCGACACCTTAGAATTAGGTTTTTGCCTTATGTGTATATATGATTAGAGACTCCTTTTAGAATTTTCTTTTATTCGCATGCATTGCACGCTGCTGGATCCCGGGTAAGTTCACTTGTTCCCTATTGCATATCATATCGCTTGCTACCTGAATTATGTGGCTTTTGAATGGTATTTTGTCAATTGCAATTTTACACCCTTTGGACATGCTTTTGTGATGTATATGTATATATGTATTAGTTGAGGGCATGCTTAGATTAATAAATTTGATTAAAAGGATGTTGAGTAGAGGCCTATCGCAAGATAGGATGAGAGAGGGTGTTTTAGTCCGACGGGCTCCTTCCTCTCTCATTCCATAATCCCCGGACTTAGTTAATCTTTGGTTTCGCAAAAGATCAGTTTGCTTTTAAAATGGTTTCTTAATTTTCCTTTTAAAAATTAAGTGGCGACTCATTTGTTTTAGAAATTGATTTTGAAAAGCTGTGGGTAAGTCAACCGGCGATATCCACACACGACTAAATAGTTGTGCGCTCTTGTGCAACACCCAAGTATAGGTGATCGTGCAAGTAGTACTAGATAAGTCCAGGTCGATCCCACAGGGAAGGAATAGGGAGAATGTCTACTAAGTTATAACCTAAATCAAAAGAAAAGAAAATAAGAATGTTGGTAGTGGATGTTCTAATGAATCCTATTTAATTAAATTAAACTAAATAATAAACTAAACATAAAGAAACATAACTAATTAAATAAATAAACTAAAGGTGTTGGAAATACGTGAATCCACATTGATCCTAACCATCTACCATGCATATTCATTAACGCTCTATGGAGTACATCCCTTTTCAGTATTCCGTATTTTTCTAAAGATAAAGAATCAATAGCCCTTTCATGACCAGGACTATATCATCACAAGTGATTCAAAATACATGGAAGACGGTTTAAAACAATGGTGTTAGCATTCAAAGTGGTTTTCAAAAGTCATTGAAGAAAATAGCCTTAAGGCTTTAAGTTCTAAAAACTGTTGTGACAAACTGAGCTTATAGGGACAATTTAATGACAGATTTCTAAAACAGAAAGTCATGGAATACTTAAAAGAATCATCTTAGGAATTAACAAGTTCGATCGATCAAAGCACTCTCGATCGATCGGACTGCATCATCCTTCAATCGATCAAAATGCCTTCGATCTCTTGACTATGGCCCTGGTTCGATCGATCGAAATACCTTCGATCGATCGAGCCTAAGGTTTCTAAAGATTGCATGGCAGAGGTTGGGAATCAATGTTTCATCACATATTCCCAACGTCTAAACTACAAAAACATAATAAAACTAGTGCAGAAACAGTAAAACAAAACAATCATAACAACTATAACAATAAACAATCAAATATGATAAAGGAACAGAAAAACCTGGAAATCATCTGAAATAAACTTGTACTAATCTTGAACTAAACTTTAATCTTCAATAATCTTCAATAAATCAATGGAAAGGAGGAAGAAAAATAAGAATCTAACCTAATCTACTCCTAATCTAACCCTAAAACTACCCTAAACTGTTGTTTTTCGCGTTCTGGAGCGTCCTCCCTTCGTCTGGCGTCAAAACGGCTTATATATAGGGTTCCTACAGAGTTTACGCAACTTTTGGGTGAATATAAAGTTCGATCGATCGAGCTTAGTTCGATCGATCGAAGGTTCGATCGATTGAACTCTCCTCAATCGCTTGAACTTCTCTGATTTTGACAACTCTGTGCACCGATGGGAGAATGGCCATACCTTTTCACTCGGATCTCGGATTGACCTCCTGTTTGCAGCCACGCGACCGTAACTCAAATATCTACATTTTATATCTTTGGAAAAATCTTCCAAATCTGAAGTCTTCATTGTCAAAAATGGCATTTTCCCAGCTGCCTCTGTTGTTCTCTTCACCAGAATCACTTTTCTTTAGCTCCACTTCATTGATTTACATCCTAATACCTATAAAACAATGCAAAAACATATGGTTTAGCATTAACACAATAAAAAGAACATTGTTATTAGAATGCACCTAAATATAGGGACTTTGGGGATAAAAATATGCATAAAGGACCATGTAATACGCTATAAACATGCACTTTTCACCTCGAATCACACCCCACAACTAGCTCGTTGCTAGTCCCTAGCAATGAAGCGAACTACAGCAATGTTTAATTAACTCTAAAAATTAAAAACAAAAGAAAGTAAAAATCCTAAATCACTTTCGCAGGAATCGCGATTGCATTTAGCGTATGCAACAAGCCTTTAAACCCCTAGGTTCCCCCTAGTGGACGAGTATTGTCTCGTGAGGGTTTGCAGTGAATCTACCAACAAAATTCATGTTTATAGTAATGGTTCTCATTTAAATGTTTTCAAGAAAATTTCTTCTCTCATCTAGCAATGTAGTTAAGCTCAACAATCTCATGAAACTCTCTAGTAAGCCATAGCAATGCAACACACACATTACAGTTAATCTACTATCAAAGTCATTAGAATATTCCATACCTGTTAATCTTCAAGTGTGTGTGTGAATGGACAACCAAAATACACAACTTTTAAAGCTTGCATAACCTAAAATGCTATCAAGACGTTCATTTTGACTCAACTCTCACTAGGATTACACTCTCAAGATGAAAATCACTCCGAATTAGGTGTAATAATTATCACTCATGATATTGAAGTTATAAAGAGTAAATGGAAATGGAATCTAATGCTTCTCATATCTAAATAGAAAAG
The DNA here is from genome assembly GCA_033977485.1 of Hydrangea macrophylla. NCBI lineage: Eukaryota > Viridiplantae > Streptophyta > Magnoliopsida > Cornales > Hydrangeaceae > Hydrangea > Hydrangea macrophylla. The sequence goes on from CM066992.1 coordinate 23,449,579, forward strand.
CGGACATTTTAGTGCATAAACTCTCATGAAAGGATACTTTTCACTAGAAGAGCGAGATACCGTAGAGAACTCTCTCATTACATTAACTTCAAATCCAATCTACTTAAAATCACCAGGACTTTGAAAAAAAAGTGTTCGATTTAGAAGAAAGAGGTTCGTGATTTCCAATTGGGCCAAAGGATATGATTCGAATGTCTACTACAACTTTTCAAACTTTCCCACATCTCCAATCTCTATCTTCTTCTCTTTTTCTTTTTTCTTTTTTGTTTTCTTTTTTTTCCACACTCTTCTTTTTATTATTTTATATTTTTCTCTTTTTTTTTTGTAACAATCATTGGCATTTTTTTTCTTTCATGTTTTTTTTTCCTTTTCTTTTCTTTTCTTTTCTTTTTGTCTTTTTTTTTCATTTTTTTTCTTTGCCAACTTTTCCTTATTCACACTACCAAACTCCTTGTCAAGATAACGCACCCCAATCACTCCTAGGTAGAGAAAAGAAGCTCAAACTTGTATTTTGGAGTTGGGCTTAGATTTAAGGAATTGTAATGACAATGCAATTATGATAAGGCTCAAGAGGTGAAGTAAAGGAATAGCACAAAGGTAGGCCAAGGCTGTATTATGCGTGTATGGTCAAAAGATGGCCTAAATCATCTTCTAAGTTCATAGGATTATTCATTTCAGTAAATTCAAGAGCTCTAAAGTTTGGTAAATCCTGAACGTTCTCTTCTAGTGATCAGTCAAAATGAAGAAAATTGAGACTTACAACGAATTACAACGCTTTTCAAAAAGTAAGAGTAATTTTATAAAACCCTCAAAAATAAAGAATGGCTCAAAAGCTCACTTGGGTTATTAGTCTCCACTGCAGCCTCTCAAGACACCTAAGATATGCTTACTAATCCATTTTAGTTAAGTACAAGGTTGTCACAACGTGCTCAAAGTTGTTTGAACATTAAAAAGCATAAAACATACTATAACTAAGATAGTAAAGAAACAATTATAGTGTATCACATACTAATAACATACAGAAAATAACACTAATGCATCATAACTAACTACATTGACTAAGAGAGAAATGCAAGAACCATCTTATTATCCTAAAAAAAAAAATTAAAAATTTTAAAATTTTTGACATTTTTTTTAATTTATTGAGTCTTGTGCTGCTAAGCAGGTGTATGACACTAAAGCATAAAAAGAAAGAAACGAGGCATGCAATGACTCACTCCTCCCAACTAAAACTAAACATTGTCCCCAATGTTCTAAACTAAGCACCTGGACATGTAAAGTAAATCGAGAGAAGGAAGGATGTTACCTCGAGGCATTAATATCCAACTTTTTTTATTTTCTTTTATTTCTTTGTTAAGTTACCTGCAAAATCATTAGTAGCCACAAGGAAAAATAGAGAATATAATACCACTACTCAGTGAATAAATTCGGTTAATCAAGATTTTTATCATAAATTAATAACCGAAAATTTTGAGGATCCTCCCAATGAAATAATTTAACAGTGAGAAAAACATAGGGATCCTCAAAAAAATGCAACTCCCCCCAACTAATGTCAGGCTCAAGGTCAGAGGAGATGATGCAAAACCAATGGCTTCCAAAGTTATTGGACGTAGTTATAAGAGGAATACCACACTTTTTAGGAATTATACTCAAGGAAAGATCTTTGGTGTTGGTATTTTCTATAACAGCCTCTATTTTTATATTATCAAAAACAGGTAGAGGCCATGGTTCAATAAAAGGGGCAGGGTCTAAGTGATGTTCTAATGAAGCTTTACTACCCTCTTCTTGTTCTAGAACAAAATCTGTGGAGATGTGATCATATGAATTGGATTTCTGTTCTATATACATTGATTTGGGCTGGACTTGGATGAAGCTATCTATTTGGGCCTCAATATCATTATTACTCAAGAAGGTCAAGCAGTCTAGCAGATTACAAGCTTCTTATTGAAGTTTAAGATCATCTAACGTGGGCCTAATATTTTCCAAGTCTTCTCTCAAAGAATTATGAAAGTTAAAATTTTGTGAAAAACATGTGCTAGAATCCTTATTATCCTTTTCCACAACACATTCATTTTGTTCAATATTGAGGTACACATAACTTTCAAGCTCGGGATGAGAGATTTGATTGATAGCAAGGATAGGTGATGGGCAACTTGGTGACACCACCTCTTCGACCGAAAAAGGTGAGGGTTCATGAATATCACATGAATCTAAATCGGATTTAGATTTTTCAAATATGTCCTCCCTAGGGTCACTATTAAAGGTAGGGGTAGAGTCAACAGGGGACTCCTCCTTTCCTGGTTGTGTGTAATCACCTAAACTCTCATCATCTTTTACAAACTCATTCTCATCCTTGTAACTCTCCTCACTATGTATGTCATCTATTGAGGTGCTTTGGACAAAGAGATTGTGCAATTTTATCAAGGTAGTGAAGGAGTTGATGTCTGGGGGTGTATATTGAAGAGAAGATGGTTCTACAACTTCATGCTCAACGGTTTGGTTTTGGAGTTCTTGTTGGGTTGTCACTTTCTCGAGTGAATTGTTAACCTCATTCGGTATAAACCCGTCATTGTCCTCCAATTCCATTCCATTGTTAATATCTTGAAATTTAGGTTGTAGTGTTGAAGGACTGGTATAGTCTTCTAAAGTTTGGCTATCATATGCTTGTTGATATCTAGTTTCTAATTTATCAAGTGCACTATCTAGCCTTTTCATTTCACTAAGCAGCAATGTTAACATACCATTATCCTCGACTTGGTTATTCTCCTCATTATTACTATATGAAGTTTCACCCCATTGTTGTTGATAATAGTCCCCTTCCCATTGTGTTTGTGTGCAAGACTCCTCTAAAGAAAAGTCTTGGTGCATTTGATAATCGTGGGAACTAATATCGTATCCTACATTATTATCTTGGTTATATCCCCATTGCGATTGATAGAACTCTCCATGTGGAGGTTCTTGATATGTTTGATAATACGGGGGACTACCACTATCATTTCCCCATTGTGGTGGTTGGTAGCACTCAGGTTGATAATGCGCGTCATATGTCGGTGCTTGCCAACTTGGGGGATTGTTTTCATTACCTAACGTGTACATATTCATGATGTTTGTATTGTATGGAGGGTATTATGGATAAGACATATTCACTCAAAAAATAGGACTTTTATTTATTTATTATTATTATTTTTTTTATCTTGTGAGAGAAAAAGTCCAAAAGTTTTTTTTTTTTAATTTTATTGTAAGAAAAAAAAATGGAAATAACTTAGTAAATCCTAACCTAGATGTCTTCCCCGGCAACGTCGCCAAAAACTTGACACGACTAAATGGTAGTGCGCTCTTGTGCAACACCCAAGTATAGGTGATCGTGCAAGTAGTACTGGATAAGTCCAAGTCGATCCCACAGGGAAGGAATAGGGAGAATGTCTACTAAGTTATAACCTAAATCAAAAGAAAAGAAAATAAGAATGTTGGGAGTGGATGTTCTAACGAATCCTAATTAATTAAATTAAACTAAATAATAAACTAAACATAAAGAAACATAACTAATTAAATAAATAAACTAAAGGTGTTGGAAATACGTGAATCCACATTGATCCTAACCATCTACCATGCATATTCATTAACGCTCTATGGAGTACATCCCTTTTCAGTATTCCGTATTTTTCTAACGATAAAGAATCAATAGCCCTTTCATGACTAGGATTATATCATCACAAGTGATTCAAAATACATGGAAGACGGTTTAAAACAATGGTAATTACTTGCACTCTAAATGATGTTAGCATTCAAAGTGGTTTTCAAAAGTCATTGAAGAAAATAGCCTTAAGGCTTTAAGTTCTAAAAACTGTTGTGACAAACTGAGCTTATAGGGACAATTTGATGACAAATTTCTAAAACAGAAAGTCATGGAATACTTAAAAGAATCATCTTAGGAATTAACAAGTTCGATCGATTGAAGCGCTCTCGATCGATCGGACTGCATCATCCTTTAATCGATCAAAATGCCTTCGATCGCTTGACTATGGCCCTGGTTCGATCGATCGAAATACCTTCGATCGATCGAGCCTAAGGTTTCTAAAGATTGCATGGCAGAGGTTGGGAATCAATGTTTCATCACATATTCCCAACGTCTAAACTACGAAAACATAATAAAACTAGTGCAGAAACAGTAAAACAAAACAATCATAACAACTATAACAATAAACAATCAAATATGATAAAGGAACAGAAAAACCTGGAAATCATCTGAAATAAACTTGTACTAATCTTGAACTAAACTTTAATCTTCAATAATCTTCAATAAATCAATGGAAAGGAGGAAGAAAAACAAGAATCTAACCTAATCTACTCCTAATCTAACCCTAAAACTACCCTAAACTGCTGTTTTTCGCGTTCTGGAGCGTCCTCCCTTCGTCTGGCGTCAAAACGGCTTATATATAGGGTTCCTACAGAGTTTACGCAACTTTTGGGTGAATATAAAGTTCGATCAATCGAGCTTAGTTCGATCGATCGAAGGTTCGATCGATTGAACTCTCCTCAATCGCTTGAACTTCTCTGATTTTGACAACTCTGCGCACCGATGGGAGAATGGCCATACCTTTTCACTCGGACCTCGGATTGACCTCCTGTTTGTAGCCACGCGACCGTAACTCAAATATCTACATTTTATATCTCTGGAAAAATCTTCCAAATCTGAAGTCTTCATTGTCAAAAATGGCATTTTCCAGCTGCCTCTGTTGTTCTCTTCACCAGAATCACTTTTCTTTAGCTCCACTTCATTGATTTACATCCTAATACCTATAAAACAATGCAAAAACATATGGTTTAGCATTAACACAATAAAAAGAACATTGTTATTAGAATGCACCTAAATATAGGGACTTTGGGGATAAAAATATGCATAAAGGACCATGTAATACGCTATAAACATGCACTTTTCACCTCGAATCAATAGTAATAGTTTATCCGACTACCTAAATATGATTGTGAATGCTGATGGTAGAGGGACATTAGTACACCATACAAGTCTAGACATCGCTTCGGATATGTTCTTTTGCATTGGAGTTCAGTTATCGCTTTATAGTGGAGTAAACGTTAACTGACCAGCTGGTTAGTTTGCTGATCAAAGAGTTTGGTCATAGGAATTAACAACTGGTCTGAGCCAAAAGTAAAGAACCTAGGAGGTCCCACTCTTAGCTCGGCTAGGCTGCTTGGAAAGGCACATGAGGATCTTATCAAGATAGGTTTGATCGATCGAAGGAGTCTCGATCGATTGAAGTCAAGACAGGTTCAAACGATTGAACATCATTCGATCGATCGAAGCCACTTCGATCTTTTGAAAGTAAGGTCGGTTCTAGGAATCTATAAATAGGGCAGCTATGTTGAGAAAAAAGGAGGTTGTTGTTTTTATAAACCATAAGCTGTAGAAACTATTTTAGGGCTTCCCAAACCTTCTCTATCCTCACTATTAGAGGTCCTACCATGTCTAGCCTCTCTGAAAAGTATTCGCAAGAGTCATAAGGGTGAAGATCATCTAGTATAGGCTACTGGAAGTAAGAGATTTCATAATTGGGTTCAAGACACTAAGGTATAATTCTTGTACCCTCTTATACGCATCAACAGAGTTAATGAGTAGTAGATCTGGGCTACCAATTCAAAGTTTTGAGCTTTTTTTTCCGCTGCGTGTTTAAAAAATTTTTAAACTTAATTTTGCTTTAGTGGTCGGCCTAGCATGCCCATGAACTAGTTGACAAAGAGTTTGTTGAGTGCCTTGAAGTTGTCGACCGTCTGAGGCTTTAGTGAATGGAACCATTGTGCGACTGGCCCCTTGAGAGTACTGGGGAAGGACAGGTAGAATAGTGCATCAACGTTGGTGACCAACGCCATCTGGGCCTTATACGTCTTGACGTGATCGATCGGGCATCCTGTTTCATCATATGTGTTGGGGCATGGTTGGTTGAATTTGCGTGGGATCGTAAATCTCGTGACTCGAATGGTGAATCATGACTCAGTTTTGATGTTAGTGCAGTCAAGACCCGGCTTGCATTTTAACTTCTCGATCTATTTTTGTAGATCATTGATGCGCACGTCGATGTCCTCCCAGCCACTATCCTATTTGGAAATTGGAGTGGTAGGTCAGATCAAACGAGGAGGCCTTTTCTTCAAAGTGTGTCATCCTTAGGGACAGAGCTTGGCTTCGGGTTCGGTCGATCGTATACCTGAGGTCGCTCCTGCTCCTGGCTAGGCGGTCCTGGGCTGATTTTTAAGCCATTATTTATTACTCCACCCTGCAGGCAGCACACCTGTCATTAATATTTGTCAAGGCATCCCCGGCACAGCTCAGGTTGACACGAGCACGTTGTTGGGACTACTTAGGGCCACAACCACGCTCTTCATTTCCATGCTATCCCACAGCCTTGGGATACACTGGTGTAGTATGGGCAAATCGCCAGACCCGTACAGCCTCCCGGTCACGTGTGTAGTTCCCAAGCTGCTCCACAGTCTGAGGCGGCTTGCTCTGTTGGGCTAGAAGAGCCTTGATTTGCTATTGAGTCTGGCACTAGCCCTCTAAGTGTTGTGCCAGTGCTGCAACAGTTTGGCTAGGGGTCATAGACTCTGTTTGACCTGCAGATGGAGTGTCTTGTTGTTCTTCTTCGAAAGCATGATCGATCACGTATTTCTTGACGACAAACTATCATTTCCCACAGACAACGCCAAGCTGATGATTCCAAAATTTGGGTAAAGAAAGTAAGAAGTAGGCAAAAGAGATTAAAGTGTGCTTCAGTCCTGTTAATTTAGGAACCTACATCCACGTTGTGTGTTCGAAACTTGTACTAACAGATCACCGATAGCATTGGTGAACCAACAAAGGAGGGCAGCTCTACCAGAGTACAACCGGGTATATATATATATATATGAATGCTGTGTAGCCGCTATTCTGTAGAATAAGAATGCAATCCCCCTTTGAGAGGGTGAGTGGCCTCTTTTATAGATACAAGAGTCCACTCATATAAGGTAAGTAATTTGATATGGCAATATAATATAATTACAATTGATTAGCACAAATATTGGAGGTTCCATAATAGGAATAGGAAACACGTCTCTCTTAATCTTTTGGCTAAGACAAGAAACTGTCCATAACCTCCTGAGTAGGGCTATGCAGCGCAGACCGCTCTGCTGATATCCGAGGGGCTTGCATCATATTCCCGATTCATTAGAGGTGGTCTGGATACACCGGGCAGTTCTGGGTACTCTGGGACTGTTCGGCATAGACCTTTCATCGCCTGACCCCCGAGATGTCGAGGCTATGGGAGAATCCCAGTGCGCTTCCTCGTGAAATGCCCGAGCGGGGATTATTCCCTCACTATGCTGGTCTGAGGGGGACAGGAAAGGAGGGTCCGGGCTTGAGCTCATAGACCCTGATCGCAACTGTTCGTCTTTCGACCGAGACGACGAGTTGAAATCCGAATGACACATGACTACGTCTGAAGAAGACCTAAAGGGCAGACGACCTAAGAATGGGTCAAGAACTCCGAATCTGATGTACAGGGGAGGTAGATCTAACAACCTAAAGGGCATGTCGTACAAGACTCTAGAAGACAGACAACACTCTCTCAAGACTTCCCTCGGGAATTCCCACTCGGTTAATCTGCTCTAGTTTACCCCCAGATTGGAATAAATGACAAAATCAGAAAAAGAAGAAATCCCAAGCTCGCTCTAACCCAAGTAAGTTCATCCCCTCCAGTTTTTTCAGAAAAGAAGAAGAAAAGATTGAAGAACTGAAGGCGGAAAGGGAGGACTTACAAAATTTAGCGCAGAAAAGGACTCGGGAACCTTGCTCAGGAGTCTTGGTTGCTCTCAAATTGCTCGGGAAAATCTCTCAGTTGGCAGTAGGAACTGAAGAAATAAGTCAAGTGTTCCTTATATAAAAGTAGCGGACGGTCCAGATCAATCAGATCCAATGGCTCAGGATTTTTCCCACCAAGAACCGTCAACAACTGTCACCTCGGGCACGTGAAGAGTCGCCTCGAATCTCGCGTGCATGAAATGCATGACGTGACGGTTCGGTTACCATGCAACTATTCAGTTACGTCTGAACCAACTCCGCTAGATCCTGACCAGGCCAATTACTCCCTGACACGTGGCAATACTCACACCCGAGCTCCCACCTGTACCGGTCGGTTACTCCACTGGGGAATCTGGAGTGTGGGCCCCATCCCGAGCAGTGCTCCCAGACCACATCCGGACGGTTTCCAAGAAGCTACTGATTTTTGAATCCTCACCTGATTGCGCATCCAGTCAGTTCCGAAAATGGGGGGCAGCTGATATGTCCAAAATAATCTAGCCATGAAGACAGTGCCACGTCACCCAGAGGCGCCGGTTATTCCGGTAAGGGCGCCCCCCGTGGGGCCAAGCATTCCCGAGGTGTCTATTCAGACCGCGCGGTTCGCACCAACGGACCGGGCATGAAGGTCACAGCGTCCCGCCATCCCGACCTGTCCAGCAGTTTCCTAAATTGACTATAAGTCTGCGAAAGGGAATATGACAGTTTCCTAAACCACTTAGGAAACTCTCCTAAAATCATGCAAATCTATTGTGATTAGATTAGGCATCCTAATCCTATCAACTTACCATGTAAGGGTGGACTCTTGCATCTATAAAAGAGCCCACCTACCCTGTTTACAGGGATCCAGATTCCAATCCAATTATTATACTCTAGCTAACAAGCATACAACAGAAAACTCACCACCATACGCATACACCCGGCCGGTATTACTGGTAGTGCCGCCCACCGTTGTTGGCTCACCAGGCCCGCCGGTGATGTGCTTGTGAGAGTGCACAGACGCAACTGTGGATGTAGGTCACCTCGTTAACGGGACCAAACCACATACAAATTGTTCTCGTCTCTCTCTCTAAACATTTCTTACCAGTTTTAGGCATCATCACATGATTATAGATATATATATTTACTTTGAATTCCATGATGGTTTGGAAGTATGATCTATGAGAAGGATGATTCCTATGTTCATAATTTTTTCTTGATTATTCCTATAACCTAGAATTCCTATTGAATTTCATCTCCAATAAGATATTTGTAAGTCCCTTTAATCCATGATCTATAGTTCTTCATAGAACTTGAGGGCTATATTGATTAGGAATCATGATAATTAAGTTGATCTATGAGTTTGATCTCTCTAATAAGCTTCAACCATCACCTAAGATGTTTTTCTCACACTTTAAAATGAACTAGTTAAAATTCAGTAAAATAGATTGGTTTTGTCAATAGGATTTGGTCTATCAAAACCCATAGTTTGATGGATTTCAAATTTTCTGGGTAAACTTTGATGAATTCGCTTTCATTCAATCCGTTTTGAGAACCATTAGGATCTATATGCTATTTTTAGAAATTGTTGAGAAATCGGTTAACAGATTTGAATATAGCCTCTTTGTGCTTGAATTTTAAAAAATATGATAGTTATCGATGATTCGCTGTGGATACCGGGCTTCGGACCACTTCTCTCTTGTTTGAGATTGTTTAGAAATTGATTTGAATCAAGGGAAGAAAACGAAAGGTCTATTGAAAACAGATACAGAGTCGCCACTTGGTCTTTAAGGAACCAAGAAACCTAATTTTGACTCACCCAAGCGGATAAGGGCACCGGCCCTTCATAACCAAAGAACTTGGTTCGGGGTTTTGGTACGAGAGAGGAAGGAGCCTTTGTCGCGACTAAAACACCCTCAACTCGCCCCGTCTTTCGACGGGCCTCAATTAGCATCCAAATAATCATCTTATACTATGTTTGGTTCGACAATTAATACTATTGTAGTATATTACATCACATAAGAAAACTTGAAATTGGAAGATCAAAAGATAAGATATCATTCATAAGATCTAAGCCAAATATCATGCAATGTAAAATGAAAGATCACACAAATAAACCTAGGAAAGATCGTCTAATCATATATCAAATAATCAAGACTTCCTAATCTAAAGGGGGACATGAATTGTTATTGAAACAAGTAAGCAAAGAAATCAAAATATGCTTAACAAGGCTAGAATGATGCATGTTATTCCTTGATAAAAGAAGACCTCTCAATCCCCGGGACGGATGAGAAAGGAAGAATAGATCAAGGGGAAGCATGAACGAGCGATCGAGTTCATTCCTTATAATCTCCTTAGATTAAGAGTTACAAAAACCCCAAATCTTGCATGAATGCAATGTATGTATCTAAAAATGTGCAAAGGTTGTAGTGTGTTTTGTGTACATGGATTTCTAGAATGGCTTAGAAGTCTAAAATGGGCAAGAATGAATGAATGAAATCAACATGGGATATATAAAAATGTAGTATGAACCACTTCCTAGGATATGAACTAATTTGGAATGCATATAAGCCTCAAATCAAAGAATGAAAGTTAAAGTGTACTTGCTGTGAATAGTGGACAGAACAGTAGCATGATCTTTTGGAATTTGAAAAGAGGGGTTAGGAATGTTTTCAATGCATGATTGTTTATGGAGATGTTCCCTATTGTGTCTAGAACACAACCCAAAAAGCCAATCTTGAATACCTATCACAGATTGAGATAAATTAAACAAACAATAGAGGTCACTCAGAAACAGAGTTCGTACTGTCGTCTGAAATGTTAGAAAATCTTAGAAAATGAAAAAGAATGATCTAGAGGCCCATTTTATACAGAAAGTTTCCTAAGACATTTAATTTTAAGGGAAAAATAAGTTAGGACCACCCTTTTGGAAAAGTTTTCTGGAAAAGAGGTCGTAAGTTGACCTAGCTGCTGTGACAGCAAAAAACAGAATGTTTGGAAGGAATGTTGGGACCCAAATGGACCATTTCCAAGTACTTCCAAGTCAAACCAAAAATCATGGGTGTTCTCCAATGAGTTAGGAAGACTTTCCAAGTGGCCTTGTATCCATATGTTGAGTATTGTGTTCTAGAAAAATCTTTGAACTCAACTCACTCACTGTTTTGACTCATTGTTTTGAAGATTTTGGAGAAAACAAAGTTTAGTTTCTTGAAACCAAATGAGAGGGATTGAGAGGGGTTTTGGAATAGATGTTTTGAAAACATGTTTTCAACACTCAATGAGGATCATAGCCACTTAGGATACCTACATCAAACTCATCATTTAAGAACCTCCAAGATTGTTGGAGAGATTTATTTTATTTTTGGGCATAACTTCAATACATTCCAAGAATACCTTGGAAGTATTGAGGTTATGATCATCATCTATCAAACATGTTTTTGAGGTCAAGAGCTACTATCCATAAGGATTCACTCACCCCAAACTTCATGTCATCACTTAGATGATGATGAACTAGTAAGTAAATAAAGAAGAGAAAAAGAAATGAGATAAGGAGAGATGAACATATATATAATCAAGCAAGTAGATGATAATCAATAGATGATATTCATGAAGCATGAGACTTGTAGATTGGTGTATCACTCATATGTAATGACACTAGACATGGAAGAAGCTTCCACACTCTTGAATGCTCACTAAAATGGTGGTTGGGAGTATTGAATGTTGAAGTAAATGGAAGTAATGAAGTAAAAACAAAGTTAGAAACTCACTTTTGTTTTGAAAAATCAAAGAAGAAAGCTTCTTTTCTCTCCACTCTAACCTTATCTCTACACTTTCTCTCCCAAACTTTCTCTAAACTTGCATTTGACTCCCCCAAAATGAGGAGTAATGGGGTGTTTATATAGGCCAACTTAGGGTGTTTTTGGGATTTAGAAAGTACTCCCATTGGTCCCAAACATCTGAAATCATGAAACCACGTCGTTTTGGATTTTAATTAATCAAAATGGGACCACCAAAATATTTACAAAAACTTACTGTTCTGGAGGTGAGTGCCGCGGCGGCACTGGGCCACTGCCGCGGCGGCAGTGGGCCAGTGCCGCGGCGGCACTGCTCCTCCCTTCGTCTGGATAATGCTGTTTAGGCCCCCCGAAGTTCCGGTATTCGCGAAAAGGCCCTATTTCGTCCGAAATTCACAGAAAATGCATACGAACTCCAAATTGAGGTTGTGATATACCGTTGGAAAGGTAATGGAGTCTACTTTACATAAAAAATAGTTCGGGGATAGGTCACTTCGAAAAGTTTTGCGGTATTCGCAATAAAAGCCGATTTGATCGCCTTTTTCGCCTTTGGAAATTTATAATAAATTCGTTTTAAATCCAGAAATTATGTGCGATATACCGTTGGAAAGCTATTGACCTCTAGTATCCATGAAAAATATTTGAAAATTGTTTCGGTGCCCCGATTCCAAAGTCAAATCTTGGTCAAACCGGTCAAACCTGGGATTCCCGGGAAGTTCTGGGAACCTCTGGGAACTCCCAGGAGCCAATGTTTTCGCTCGATTTTCTTTTGGAACTTGTTTTAATACTTTTCTCATGATTTAGAATGGTTCTGGTGAATTCGGACATTTTCGGTCAAACTTGGTCAAACTTGGTCAAACTCTAGTCAAACCTGGTCAAACCTGGTCAAACCTGGTCAAACTCGGGGAACTTCCGGGACTTCCGGGGGTCTCTGGGAGCTGACGATTTCTTCCGATTTTATTTAAAAACTCATTTTATCACTTTTCTTACGACCTAGTATGTTTTCAGAACTTTGGGACCAAATCTGGGAGTTTTCGGACTTTTAAGGGCATTTTGGTCATTCTGAGCATTCTGAGAGATAGAGCTGACTTCCGAGAGTCCTTTTGAGTCTTTTACGATCATTGTGAACCACCAAGCTACGGGTCTCCTAAATCTGATAGCCGACAAAATGGGGTGTCTACAGTTTGCCCCTCTTTGGCAGGAACTTGCGAGGCAACGCATGTCGCAAGCGAGTGCCAAAGTTTTGAAGAGACAGGACTTTTTGGAGGCTATAGATTTAGGATAAAAAGCGTTGCAAAAGATGCAAGGATGATGCTGGTCGTGCTCCGCGTGAGCTGCCTACGTATCCCAAGGGGAATCAGACCAGGACGTAGTTCAGGACACAAAGGGATAAATCACATATGCACATACACAACAATCAGGCGGATGCTATGCTATATGAGGATGATATGCAATGTGTGGATGTGATATGATCTCATACATGAGTCCTATCGTGCCTAGTTTTCTGATCCTAGAATGAGCAGGTGCCAAGGGGTGTGCCACTCTGAGTGGGCTAGTGTTGTGCTAGTGTTTGTGATTGTGACGTGGTGGGTGACTCAGATAAGGGCATTGAAGTCTAGAAGACTCCGGGTTTAGGGGCAAACTTCTGGAAGTGCGCTTTGCGAGCGAATGTTATTGGGTGTGGGGTCTCAGAGGACTATGATCGAAGACGTCTTTTGGCAGATAACCGACGGACACAGGGGCTCCAGAAATTAAGAGACTGACATAGAAGTCACGGGACGAATGTGAAATCCTGGGACGTCCTGTGATGAACATGGAGGCCCCAACGGTGTGATGAGAGCGATGGACCGACGATGTTTGCATCGAGATGACGAGTCGACAATGGACTACTGACGGTGTAATAAACCCGCTGAGGATTAATCTGAATCTGCTGGGGATGAAGCGATACTTTCTAGGATCTCTCTTCAACTGCTCCTTTTGATCGAATCTTTCGGGCCTGCCGGGGTCTCTGGGAGCTGGTATTTGTCTGCTTTTGTCCTCGGAGGATGATGCAGGGTTCACGGGGAATCTCTTTTGGTGCTCAATCTAAGAGAGCCTGTCGGGGTCTCTGGGAGCTGATATCTGTCTGCTTTTGTCCTCGGAGGATGATGCAGGGTTCACGGGGAATCTCTTTTGGTGCTCAATCCAAGAGAGCCTGTCAGGGCCTCTGGGAGCTGGTATCTGTCTGCTTTTGTCCTCGGAGGATGATGCAGGGTTCACGGGGAATCTCTTGTGGCGCTCAATCCAAGAGAGCCTGTCAGGGCCTCTGGGAGCTGGTATCTGTCTGCTTTTGTCCTCGGAGGATGATGCAGGGTTCACGGGGAATCTCTTTTGGTGCTCAATCCAAGAGAGCCTGTCAGGGCCTCTGGGAGCTGGTATCTGTCTGCTTTTGTCCTCGGAGGATGATGCAGGGTTCACGGGGAATCTCTTGTGGTGCTCAATCCAAGAGAGCCTGTCAGGGCCTCTGGGAGCTGGTATCTGTCTGCTTTTGTCCTCGGAGGATGATGTAGGGTTCACGGGGAATCTCTTGTGGCGCTCAATCCAAGAGAGCCTGTCAGGGCCTCTGGGAGCTGGTATCTGTCTGCTTTTGTCCTCGGAGGATGATGCAGGGTTCACGGGGAATCTCTTTTTATGCATTTTAGCTTTCTGAAAACATGTTGTAACTTGAGATTTCAATTAGTTGTTGCTTTTGGTACTTGCTTGAGCATGCTGGGGTTGTTAGAGGCAAACGAGGCGGGTAGCCGAAGTTTGCCCCTAGTTTGGGATATATATGGTTGTGAGGCAAACGAGGTAGATGACCGACGTTTGCCCCTAGTTTAGAAGAGGTTCAGGCAAACGAGGCGAGTGGCCGAAGTTTGCCCCTAGTGTGGAGGGTGGTTTTTGGGTTATGGTAAGGACCGCGACTTTATTTTCTCACGTGCTCATAATTTTTGCCTAGGCACCAAGGAGGTGACCTAGCGAGCTATTTTCTCTCTTTTGTTATTGCTCACTTTGGATTTAGCTCTAATTTTTGCCTAGGCGTCCTTTCGGATTTTCGACCTAGCGAGCCATCCTTCTTTTTCTTTTTGAAAGTCTGCCTACGTACCCCCGAGCGGGGATCAGGTCCGACGTAGTTCGAGCCAAGGTTTTGAAAGGAAAGGTTATTTTTGTTGGTGGAGCGACCGAACTGATGTGGTTGCCTACGTATCCCCGAGTGGGAATCAGGTCGAGCGTAGTTCAAGGCAAGGCTTGAAAGGAATGGTTATTGGATAGTCAAGCATAGTACTTTTTGAGGCGATCCATGTTGATCGGTTCTTTGAATTCGACACCATCGAGGTCCATGAGATAAGTTGCTCCTCCGGAAAGAACAGTCTTGACGATATAAGGGCCGACCCATTTTGGCTTAAACTTCCCACGGGGATCAAAGATCGGAGCTCGCAACTCCTTAAGGACAAGGTCGCCCTTGACAATCTTCCTTGGGCGAACCCTTTTGTTGAAGGCACGGGCTACCCTCTTCTGATAGATTCGGACATGGTCGACTGCCGCCAGACGCTTTTCATCTATGAGGGCCAATTCTTCATACCTTTCTTTCAACCAATCTGATTTAGAAATTTCACACTCTGCCATCACGCGTAGGGATGGTAATTCTATCTCCACCGGCAGTACCGCTTCCATCCCATACACTAGTGAGTAAGGAGTCGCTCCTGTGGACGTTCTTATCGATGTTCTGTATCCCCAAAGTGCAAATGGTAGCTTTTCATGCCAGTCTTTGTAGGTATCCACTGATTTTTGCAGTATGGCCTTGACATTCTTGTTTCAGCTTCGACTGCCCCATTGGTCTGTGGTCGGTATGGCGATGACTTGTGATAGGTGATTTTGTATTCCTCGAACAGGTCCCTGACTTCTGCCTTGAAATGACTTCCGTTATCTGAAATAATCTCATGAGGAACTTCATAACGGCAGATGAGATTTCTCTTGATGAATTTGGCCACTTCCTTGGCCCCCAACTTGGTGTAAGATGCAGCTTCTACCCATTTTGTGAAGTAGTCTATGGCCACCAGAATATACCGATTTCCATTTGAGGCCTTCGGAACGATTTCACCAATAATATCGATTCCCCGGGTGGAGAATGGCCAAGGTGAAGTCATGCTGTACAGAAGGGATGGTGGCACGTGCATCATGTTTGCATGAATCTGGCACTTGTGACACTTTCTCACGTATTCGCAACAATCTTTTTCCAATGTTGTCCAGTAGTATCCTTGTCTCACGATTTTCTTGGCCAGCATGTGGCCGTTCATGTGTGGGCCGCATACCCCTTCGTGTATTTCTTCCATCATTCTTCTGGAGCTCTTCCCAAACAAGCAAGTCAGGTTGTGACCGTTGTATCCTTTCTTCAACAGTTTCCCGCTGCAAATGATGAATTGCGCTGCGAATCTTCGAATTGCCCTTTTGTCTCTCTCGGTGGATTCTTGGGGATACATCCCCTTTTCTATGAAATTCCAGATGTCCTAGTACCACGGTGTTTCATTCTCTTCTTCTTCGATTGTGGCGATCATGCTGAACGAAGGCTCGTACCTCTGCTCAATTACCAAGGGCATCATCCTGACTCCCACAGGAATTTTGATCATCGATGCTAGAGTGGCCAAGGAATCTGCCAGTTGGTTCTCTTCCCTGGGCAAGTAGAGGAATGTGATATTTTCGAACTGCCTCTTGAGTTGGTCGAGATGATCATGATAGGGCTTCAACCTTTCTTCTTTTATTTTCCATTCTCCTCTGGCTTGTGATATGATGAGGTTTGAATCCCCGAAGACATCCAACTTCTGAACTTTCAGCTCTAAGGCTGCTTCCATTCCCAGAATGCATGCTTCATACTCAGCGGTGTTGTTGGTGGAGTTATAATTGAGCTTGACTGCCAACGGAGTGTGGTCCCCGCTTGGTGATACGAGAATCATCCCCACTCCGTATCCCTTCATATTGGCTGCTCCATCGAAGTACAACTTCCACTGTTCTTCCTTGATTTCCATGATGCTCTCGTCTGGAAACGGAAAGTCCCCACTTTCTTCAGAGTCAATGGCATGTTCTGCGAGATGCTCAGCTACGGTTCTCCCTTTTACTGACTTGCTCGTAACATACTTGATATCGAACTCGGATAATAGAAGTAACCAACGGGATATACGACCGGTCAGGGCGGGTTTTTCGAGAAGGTATTTTAGAGGATCCATGCGGGATATGAGCACAACCGGAAAGGCCAGCATGTAGTGCCTTAGTCGGCGGGTGCACCAAACCAAGGCCCAACACGTTTTTTTGAGGGTAGAATAGTTGAGCTCATACCCAGTCATCCTCTTGCTGAGGTAATATATGGCTTTTTCGGAGTGGCTTTCTTCTCCTTCTTGGGCTAGCATGCAACCCATGGCATTTTCGGAGACAGACAGGTAAAGGAATAAGGGCTTATGAGGGGTGGGTGGTGAAAGGACAGGTGGATTTTGAAGGTAGGCTTTTATTTTGTCGAAAGCGGCTTGGCATTGGTCATCCCATTGGAACTTCTCCCCTTTTCTCAACAATCGGAACAGAGGATCGCATGTAGCTGTGAGCTTAGAAATGAAGCGGCTGATGAACTGGATTCTTCCGAGGAACCCCCTTACTTCTTTTTCATTCTGTGGTGACGTCATTTCGAGGATTGCCTTGATCTTAGAGGGGTCCACCTCTATTCCCCTTTGTGTGATGAGAAAACCCAGGAGTTTACCGGAGGTTACGCCGAAAGTGCATTTCTTTGGATTCAGCCTCATCTTGTATTTGCGCAACCTTTCGAAGAACTTTTCCAGCGCTACCAGGTGCCCTTCTCTATCCTTGGATTTTACAATCATGTCGTCTACATATACTTCTACCTCTTTGTGAATCATATCATGCAGCAGAGTGGTGGCAGCTCTTTGGTACGTTGCCCCTGCGTTCTTGAGCCCAAAGGGCATTACTCTATAACAGTAGGTTCCCCAAGGGGTGGTGAACGTCGTCTTTTCCCGATCTTCTGGCGCCATTAGAATCTGATTATACCCTAAGAAGCCATCCATGAAAGACAGTAGCTCATGTCCTGCGGTGTTATCTACCAAAACATCAATGTGGGGAAGTGGGAAGTCATCCTTGGGACTGGCCTTGTTTAGATCACGAAAGTCGACGCACACACGAACTTTCCCATCCTTCTTCGGGACTGGCACGATGTTGGCAACCCATTCCGGGTATTCGGTGACAATGATGAACCCTGCCTTGAACTGCTTCTCCACCTCTTCTTTAACCTTGAGTGCCCATTCCGGTCTCATGCGCCTCAGTTTCTGCTTGACAGGTTTAGAATTAGGGAGGAGAGGAATATGATGTTGGACGATGTCGGGATCGACCCCAGGCATGTCTTCGTAAGACCAAGCAAAAACATCTTTGAACTCTTTTAGCAAGAGGGTTAATTTTTCTTTTTCTTCTTTATTAAGGGTTGAGCCAATTTGCACAATCTGTGGATTATCTATTTCACCTAAGTTAACTGATAAAGTATCTTCGATTATTTCATAAGCAGGTGGTTTTTCAATTAGTTGCTTTAGTTCGATTGGGAGATCCTCGGAGGGATCTGTGCATTCACAAGTGTCAGACACAGAGGAGTAAGCAGAATCGTCTTTCATTTCATTCATGACAGGTGAAGTGATTACATTGGATAGTGGTGGGCTTACAGCAGCCGACTCCAGTACAGACTCGATAACTGGTAGTACAGACTTTGGGGGGATAGGGGATTGGGAGACACAGACAGATGACTCTACAGCCTGGTTGCTCAGACCCTCCTCAGCAGGCTTGATCTGATCATCTTGGCTCTTGGCCCTCTTCTTCTCTTCCTCTTCAGCAGATTCTTCCCACATTTTCTTGATCGCCTCAGTGTCAAGGTATTTTAACCAATCTTCCTCTGGGGTCTTTTCAACTTCTTCGGGGTAGAACGGGTCTTGATATGGGGGCCTCTCGCAGTCAGCGAAGATTTCAAGCCCAGGGTGCCTTCTCCCGGTGGTTCGATGGATCCATGGTTCAGGGAACCCGAAGTAAGGGAAATCATCCCCTTCCTTGACGAATTGTCCATTTAAAGTCTTGCGGTATGGCGGGAGACCCTTCACCCTCTTCTTCCATGGCCTTTGTAGCTCGACGTCCTCATCAGTGGGCTTGTACCCCAACCCGAAAGTGCCTTGTTGTCCTTTGATCCGCGGGAATTCCCGAATTCCTTGATGGCGCCGACCCAACCCCATTCCGGGGAAGTAGTTCATCTTACGGACAATGTTGACGACTGCGGAGTGGACCTCAGGGAATCGGTCTTCGTCTTCGATCACATGAACTTCTTCCATGAAGAATCCTCCGATTTCTCCTTCTTCCAGTTCAGGTATTTGGACTTCAAAAATGGGAGCGTAATTCGGGAAGGCCTCACTTCCCCAACTATTACCGAGGATGACCTTTACCTCCCTCTCATGAATGTACTTGATCATTTGATGCACAGTGGATGATACAGCTTTGTTGGCTTGAAGCCAGGGTCTCCCAATTAGCAGATTGAACGAGGCAGGTATGTCCATGACTTGAAAAATCTCGGTGCTCACCAAAGATCCTACCCGGATTTGGAGAGAAACAGTTCCCATCATATTTCTTCTAGTGTTGTCATAGGCCCTCACGGATTGCACAGATGGCGTAATGTCGAGGATACTGACCCCCAAAGCAGTGGCAGTTCTTAAGGCACAAACATTCAAAGCAGAACCTGTATCGACTAGACAAAATGGCACCTGTTGCTCCTTACATCCCACAGTAATGTATAACGCCTTGTTATGCGCGGATCCCTCTGGCGGCAGGTCCTCGTCGGAGAATGTAATGATGGGGTCGGGGGTAAGTGCACCCAAGAAAGTTACCATGTCCTCTGGCGCGGCGTCGATGGGGACTTCAATCCCAGCCAAGGCATTTAACACGGCTTGCCTGTGCTTATAAGATGTCACCATAATATCCCACATCGAGAGATGCGCTTGGGTTTTCTTTAGCTGCTTGATCAGCTCATTGTCTTCTTCGATGACCTCATCCATCTTGCCCTTCCCCTTGTCTTTAACTGGACCTTTTTCGATGGCTTCGGTGGCAGGCTGTGGAGGCTGATAATGGCGGCCCGACCTGGTTAGGTGATCAATCTCAGCAGGAGTAGGCCCTTCTACAGTCCCATCCTTTTTAAACCAATCACAATCCGTTCCCACAAATGGCTTTTCTGGCTCGTTTCAGATGGAAGCATCACTCTCGTCGTTAGGATCATACCATTTGAGGTCTACCGCCCCTAGGTCATGCTCTTCCAGGAAGAACAAGTCCTGCTCGTCGTCAAGCTGCTGCTGCCACTCGTCATTCTCCCTTTCGATCAGATGAATCCCCTCAGAATCCGGGATGTCAATGTAAAGCAAGGGTTGTCCTAGGGGGGTGATATAAGTAGCAGGGTTGAAGGGTACGGGACTGGACTCAATGAGGTTGACATTTTGGTGGTTTGGTAGGGGATTTTGGGTGATATGAGGCTGCTTTGGTGGCGGCTCGATGATATTCTGGTCGATGAGGTCTTGGATGTCGTGGCGGAGGCGCATGCAATCATCAGTGTTATGGCCGGGGGCTTGGTGGTAAGTACATCGCTTGGACATATCGCAGTTAGGCGGGAGCGGGGTATTTCGAGGCTGGAGTAATTGGAGATGGCCTTTTTTGAGGAGGCGATCTAGGGCCGAGGAGAGAGAGATTTCTAGCTTGGCAAAACTGCGAAGGGGCTTTTTCTGGAAAGGGCGGTTGGAGGAATTTGCCTGGTTGGAGGGTTGGTATGGCCTTGGAGGATATGCCATGGGTTGGCCGCTAAGGGCATTGACATCCGGGGGATTCCGGGAGTAGTTGGGCCTTCTTGGCTGACTCGGAGGGTCTTCCTTCTTGATCTTCCCCTCCCTGATAGCATCTTCGATTCGGGTTCCGACTTCAAACAACTCCTCAAAGGTGGAGATGGACTGGTAGAATAATTTCTCATGATAGAGCGGCTGCAGATTCCGGATGAGCATCCTTACCTGTTCTTTCTCGATTGGCCGGTGGGTCATTTGGGCTACCTTGTTCCTCCATCTGCTCAGAAATGCAGCGAAGGATTCATTGTTGCTTTGCCGGGTTGTTTCCAAATCCCTGACGGTGACGTCCAGCTCTTGATTGTAAGAGTAATGATCGACAAAGACTCGAACAATGTCCTCCCAGGCCCGGGTTTTGGAGGCTTCCAAGGTTAGGAACCACGATAGTGCAGATTTTGCCAGAGTTTGCGGGAATAGCATCGTAATGTGCTCGTGGGTGCAACCCATGGACTGGAAGATACTCATACATAGCTTCACGTGGCTTTTCGGGTTTCCCGTTCCATCAAAGCGATCGATGGCAGGCATTTTGAAATTCTCTGGCAGTTTCAGCTTGATAGGCTCGAAGAGGCCTTCCAGATCTAACATGTAATCGTCGATACCCTTGCTTTTCCTGAGTACGCTTTCCAGTTTATCGACCTTGTCCAATTTTTCTTGGAGCTTCTTCTCATACGTAAGCGGTGGGACCCCTTGAAACCAGTTTTCCTCCCCATTATTCTCATGTAGAGGAGGTTCAAACCCTGGTGGCGGAAACTCGGGCGGAGGTCGCGGCTGTTGCTGCTTCAGTTCTTCAATGAATTTTAGGACTTGGGCTAGACTGTCTGATTGTTGGCTTATAGTCGCTCCCAATTCAGTAACCTTGTTTTCCAACTCTTCCCTATTCATGCTGACGTAAGCTGTCGGACTGATTCTGATTAACCGATTATCCGCACTTCTGACCCACGAATAAGACCCTGACTGCTGACCTTGGGAATCTATACTGACCTGACAGATTTTGAAAGGGCTAGATTAGATCTTTGACAGTGGTGACTTTAGGCAGACAAAGATAGTGATGTGGACCGACTCGAAACAGTGCGTGCAAATTGATGGGGAATGGTGCATGCAAATGGGACAAACATGCGGATGTAAGCCCTAATCTATATGATGCTCCTATTTCTAACAGATAGCAGCTAAACAAATAAGGTCCTAGCCATACAGAGTGTGCTAACCTTACTTTCTAGTATGATCACCAAGGGATAACACGGATTTCCAAGATACCCCGAAAATTCGGACAGAGTTTCTGGGAGAAACTGGTTAATGTGGTTATATCTGGGATATTTGGACAGAGTTTCTGGGAGAAACTGGTTAATGTGGTCATATCTGGGATATTCGGACAGAGTTTCTGGGAGAAACTGGTCAATGCGGTTGTATCTGGGATATTTGGACAGAGTTTCTAGGAGAAACTGGTTAATGTAGTTATATCTGGGATATTCGGGCAGAGTTTCTGGGAGAAACTGGTCAATATGGTCATATCTGGGATATTCGGACAGAGTTTCTGGGAGAAACTGGTAAGTACGGTTATAGTGATCATACTTTCTAGCAGGTTTTCATACTCCTATGTCTCAAGACCGACAAACAAGGTTTGCGGTGTATATCTTTGCGAGCATGGAGCAGACATCCTTGTCATGATGCTTAGGCAGGTCAACTCAATGTGACCACATATGAGTGATTGCCTTGGGAATCATAAGAAAGAGGTTCTGTTCTATGTCACACAAGCGTCTACATCGCTCAGGTAATCCCATCAGGGCATATAGCAGTTATATCATGTTGTCCTATCTGAAAAGATAAATGAACAGTCCTATGAAAGGTTCTACAGGAATCTATATGCAAAGGCTGGGTTTAGTCAAAGAGGGTCCGTTGACGAGAGTTCCAATATACCATCAGGGAGAAAGTACGGAGGTTTTTACTCTTTTTGATATACCTTGGAAGGTACAGTATCAACGGTGACTTGTGCCCTGGCACAGCAAGACCTGAACAATGTCAGCGCCGCGTTTCAGACACAGTCGGGGGGGAAAAATGCAAGAGTGCAATGCGGTGAACCAAAACACAGTAAAAAGATGATTTTAAGGATGCTTCTTATGAGTCAAACCTCTGTATTATTTTGTTTTAAAAAATAAAAGTCCCCAGCAGAGTCGCCAGATTGTGGATACCGGGCTTCGGACCACTTCTCTCTTGTTTGAGATTGTTTAGAAATTGATTTGAATCAAGGGAAGAAAACAAAAGGTCTGTTGAAAACAGATACAGAGTCGCCACTTGGTCTTTAAGGAACCAAGAAACCTAATTTTGACTCACCCAAGCGGATAAGGGCACCGGCCCTTCATAACCAAAGAACTTGGTTCGGGGTTTTGGTACGAGAGAGGAAGGAGCCTTTGTCGCGACTAAAACACCCTCAACTCGCCCCGTCTTTCGACGGGCCTCAATTAGCATCCAAATAATCATCTTATACTATGTTTGGTTCGACAATTAATACTATTGTAGTATATTACATCACATAAGAAAACTTGAAATTGGAAGATCAAAAGATAAGATATCATTCATAAGATCTAAGCCAAATATCATGCAATGTAAAATGAAAGATCACACAAATAAACCTAGGAAAGATCGTCTAATCATATATCAAATAATCAAGACTTCCTAATCTAAAGGGGGACATGAATTGTTATTGAAACAAGTAAGCAAAGAAATCAAAATATGCTTAACAAGGCTAGAATGATGCATGTTATTCCTTGATAAAAGAAGACCTCTCAATCCCCGGGACGGATGAGAAAGGATGAATAGATCAAGGGGAAGCATGAACGAGCGATCGAGTTCATTCCTTATAATCTCCTTAGATTAAGAGTTACAAAAACCCCAAATCTTGCATGAATGCAATGTATGTATCTAAAAATGTGCAAAGGTTGTAGTGTGTTTTGTGTACATGGATTTCTAGAATGGCTTAGAAGTCTAAAATGAGCAAGAATGAATGAATGAAATCAACATGGGATATATACAAATGTAGTATGAACCACTTCCTAGGATATGAACTAATTTGGAATGCATATAAGCCTCAAATCAAAGAATGAAAGTTAAAGTGTACTTGCTGTGAATAGTGGACAGAACAGTAGCATGATCTTTTGGAATTTGAAAAGAGGGGTTAGGAATGTTTTCAATGCATGATTTTTTATGGAGATGTTCCCTATTGTGTCTAGAACACAACCCAAAAAGCCAATCTTGATAACTATCACAGATTGAGAGAAATTAAACAAACAATAGAGGTCACTCAGAAACAGAGTTCGTACTGTCGTCTGAAATGTTAGAAAATCTTAGAAAATGAAAAAGAATGATCTAGAGGCCCATTTTATACAGAAAGTTTCCTAAGACATTTAATTTTAAGGGAAAAATAAGTTAGGACCACCCTTTTGGAAAAGTTTTCTGGAAAAGAGGTCGTAAGTTGACCTAGCTGCTGTGACAGCAAAAAACAGAATGTTTGGAAGGAATGTTGGGACCCAAATGGACCATTTCCAAGTACTTCCAAGTCAAACCAAAAATCATGGGTGTTCTCCAATGAGTTAGGAAGACTTTCCAAGTGGCCTTGTATCCATATGTTGAGTATTGTGTTCTAGAAAAATCTTTGAACTCAACTCACTCACTGTTTTGACTCATTGTTTTGAAGATTTTGGAGAAAACAAAGTTTAGTTTCTTGAAACCAAATGAGAGGGATTGAGAGGGGTTTTGGAATAGATGTTTTGAAAACATGTTTTCAACACTCAATGAGGATCATAGCCACTTAGGATACCTACATCAAACTCATCATTTAAGAACCTCCAAGATTGTTGGAGAGATTTATTTTATTTTTGGGCATAACTTCAATACATTCCAAGAATACCTTGGAAGTATTGAGGTTATGATCATCATCTATCAAACATGTTTTTGAGGTCAAGAGCTACTATCCATAAGGATTCACTCACCCCAAACTTCATGTCATCACTTAGATGATGATGAACTAGTAAGTAAATAAAGAAGAGAAAAAGAAATGAGATAAGGAGAGATGAACATATATATAATCAAGCAAGTAGATGATAATCAATAGATGATATTCATGAAGCATGAGACTTGTAGATTGGTATATCACTCATATGTAATGACACTAGACATGGAAGAAGCTTCCACACTCTTGAATGCTCACTAAAATGGTGGTTGGGAGTATTGAATGTTGAAGTAAATGGAAGTAATGAAGTAAAAACAAAGTTAGAAACTCACTTTTGTTTTGAAAAATCAAAGAAGAAAGCTTCTTTTCTCTCCACTCTAACCTTATCTCTACACTTTCTCTCCCAAACTTTCTCTAAACTTGCATTTGACTCCCCCAAAATGAGGAGTAATGGGGTGTTTATATAGGCCAACTTGGGGTGTTTTTGGGATTTAGAAAGTACTCCCATTGGTCCCAAACATCTGAAATCATGAAACCACGTCGTTTTGGATTTTAATTAATCAAAATGGGACCACCAAAATATTTACAAAAACTTACTGTTCTGGAGGTGAGTGCCGCGGCGGCACTGGGCCACTGCCGCGGCGGCAGTGGGCCAGTGCCGCAGCGGCACTGCTCCTCCCTTCGTCTGGATAATGCTGTTTAGGCCCCCCGAAGTTCCGGTATTCGCGAAAAGGCCCTATTTCGTCCGAAATTCACAGAAAATGCATACGAACTCCAAATTGAGGTTGTGATATACCGTTGGAAAGGTAATGGAGTCTACTTTACATAAAAAATAGTTCGGGGATAGGTCACTTCGAAAAGTTTTGCGGTATTCGCGATAAAAGCCGATTTGATCGCCTTTTTCGCCTTTGGAAATTTATAATAAATTCGTTTTAAATCCAGAAATTATGTGCGATATACCGTTGGAAAGCTATTGACCTCTAGTATCCATGAAAAATATTTGAAAATTGTTTCGGTGCCCCGATTCCAAAGTCAAATCTTGGTCAAACCGGTCAAACCTGGGATTCCCGGGAAGTTCTGGGAACCTCTGGGAGCTCCCAGGAGCCAATGTTTTCGCTCGATTTTCTTTTGGAACTTGTTTTAATACTTTTCTCATGATTTAGAATGGTTCTGGTGAATTCGGACATTTTCGGTCAAACTTGGTCAAACTCTGGTCAAACCTGGTCAAACCTTGGTCAAACCGGTCAACGAGGACTTTCGGGGAACTTCCGGGACTTCCGGGGGTCTCTGGGAGCTGACGATTTCTTCCGGTTTTATTTAAAAACTCATTTTATCACTTTTCTTACGACGTAGTATGTTTTCAGAACTTTGGGACCAAATCTGGGAGTTTTCGGACTTTCAAGGGCATTTTGGTCATTCTGAGCATTCTGAGAGATAGAGCTGACTTCCGAGAGTCCTTTTGAGTCTTTTACGATCATTGTGAACCACCAAGCTACGGGTCTCCTAAATCTGATAGCCGACAAAATGGGGTGTCTACATTCGCTTTTTGGGGATGATTGCTAACTCATGTATCTATATGTCGATGTAAAATCGTGAGCATACGATCGAGTTAAGATCATTTTCTAAGCATTTGAAGTTGATACAATTATTCTGGAATTTTCTAAGTTTAACTACAATCATGATTATATTTACAAAATGGCCATACCTTGATCACTCAACAACAATTGATGAATAAAACTTGGCTTAGAAATCATCTAGGATAAATGGATGAGAGATCAAAAGTTTAGATTAACTTGATTAACATGATTTATGAACTTCTATTATGTTTTGCATTCCTTTGTCAAATGATACCAAATTTCTAGAATAATAGAGTTTGTTTAAAACAACTTTTCAGAGACCTTAAGTTCATAACATGCCCATGGGATTATTTTTGTCATAAACTACAATGGAATAGCTTTCTTTTGACATCAAATAGAGCTTCACATGATATTTGTAGAATTAATTATGATTTTTACAAGAATAGTGGATAGTCCTGATCCACTGTTCCCAAAACTCTTATTTCTCAAAATTTAAAAATGGTTATGAGGTCCTACTTTATGGAGAAGTACCCTAAGACATGTATCTAACTTTCTGTGAAAGGGTTTTCACCCAGCTCATGTTTAAGACAACTTTTGATAGGATTCATTAGAGGTTGCTGAATTTGGAAATTTGATTGATGACATCTTTTCCTTATTTATAATGCATATCATTTGTGTGCTTGTATTTTTGCAATGCTTGGGTATTCCTTGGTGTCTTAGTGTAGAGAATTGAATGTCGTGGATCCGGACTTCAATTTGTGGATTTGCCTCATCTACATGTGGCTTAGTGCCCATATATTATGTACTATCTCTATCCTTTTTCTTAAAATTTTTCTAGGTTTACAACTTTATTTTCAACGACACAATTCCTTTAGGATAGTCCTCGTTTATGTGCTTATATGTTAAAGACATCTTATCTAGGATTGTTGCATGACTGCATTATACATTTCCTTTCTTTTTGCTTTTTGCGACTCCGCTTGAGTCAACCCAATATAAGTATTCTTGTTCCCTCTTGCATATCATGACACGTTTCCTTTATTTGCATCGGTCCCGGGTAGGACTAGCCACTATGAGTAGACCTATCTCTTCTATTACATGTGCATCCGACTGCTATTTGATTTAATCTTTTGAAATGATTTTCATTAGATGTTTCTTTTTGCCATATATATTATCTAGTATGTTTGAGGAAACAGCATCAATTATGAATTAAGAACAAGGATATTTGAATCAAGGCCTACCATTCGGTAGGGCGAGGAAGGGGTGCTTTAGTCTTGCTTGGGCTCCTTCCCCTCTCATACCAAGACCCCCAAACCTTGTTTCTAGTAATGAAGGGCGAGTAACTTTATTCAATTTTGGGCGAGTCAAACTTGGGTTTGCTAATTCCTGATAAAAATTAGGTAGAGACTCTTTGTCTCTAGGATCGTGTGTTCTTCTTTGGTTTTAGAATAAATCAGAATATCATCGATGAAGACAATGATAAATTAATCCAAGTAGGGTTTGAACACCCTATCCATCAAATCCATGAACACTGCTAGGGAATTGGTCATTCCAAACGGCATCAAAAGAAACTCGTAATAACTGTATCTGGTTCTGAACATTGTCTTTGGCACATCTTCTGGCCTAACCAAAAGCTGATGGTATCCAAATCACAAATTGTTCCTTGAAGCTGATCAAATAAATCATTGATCCTTGGCAATGGGTACTTGTTCTTGATGGTAACTTTGTTCAACTCTCCGTAATCTATGCAGAGTCGAAACGCCCCATCTTTCTTCTTCATGAACAACCCCTATGCTCCCCACAGTGATGTGTTAGGTCGAACAAAACCCAAATCTTCCAAGTCTTGGACTTACTTCTTCAATTCTAGCATCTCTGTCGGTGCCATTCAGTAAGGAGTTTTGGATATCGGGGTCGTACTTGGTACCAATTCTATGCAAAAATCTATTTCTCGCTTGGGTGGTAACCCTGAGATATCCCTAAATACATCCTCAAATTCTTGCACCACTGGAATCTTAGCAACTAAAATCTCTAAACTTGTGCCCTCACTGGCAGTAAAGTGGATCGTGAGAAAAGCATCACTTGATGGATTACACTGGAAGGTAAAAGGATGGCTTCCGGGTAACGAGAAAATAATCAACTTGCTAACACAGTCCAAGTTGGCATGGTACTTAGTCAACCAGTCAATTCCTAAGATGATATCGAACTCTTTCATCGACAATACTACCCAGTCTACTAGAAGATCTCGGTCCTCTAGGTTAACAGGGCAATCCTTACATGCTTTATCCAACCTGACAGATACTCCAACGGGGATACGGGGTTCAAAGTTACGATAAGGTTCTGAGATACTAGACCCAAGTCTTGCATAGTTCTACTATCAATAAAGGAATTCGATGCACCAGTATCAAGTAAAGCCTTCACACTATTACTGAAGAGCAAAAGTGTACCTTCCAGATTTTGGGCCTCTGCATCAACTCTTGCTTCCTTTGGAATAATTGCATTCAGATGAGTACGGCCATTTAATCCTTGGGTTACGAGTCCGTAGTATCCTTGGTGCGGGGCCTTGCAATCCTGACTCAAGTGGCCCTTCTCGCCACAGTTTTAGCAAATGATCTCTCTCTGGAAAAGGCTTTGGGGGCACGACAGTCTTTAGCATGAAGAACGGGTGTGCCATAGTTGAAACAATCTCTTAGATTCCTACCCGGAGCAGCTAGAGGTGATGCAGGTCCTTCTGTTAGGGCCGGTGCTCTGTTTTGAAATAGTGGGTGTCATGGTGCTACAACTCGAGTATGTTGGGGTTTCTAGTGAGCATTCTGGAGATTCTTCTGTC
Organism: Hydrangea macrophylla; assembly: GCA_033977485.1. Classification (NCBI taxonomy): domain Eukaryota; kingdom Viridiplantae; phylum Streptophyta; class Magnoliopsida; order Cornales; family Hydrangeaceae; genus Hydrangea; species Hydrangea macrophylla. The sequence continues at coordinate 23,478,460 of CM066992.1, forward strand.
CAGTCCAGTTTGCTTGTTTCCTTGATAAGCTGACTGATTCGTTGGCCCTGGGTTGAACATTGGTGGATATCTGTGAGCCAAGCTTACTTGCCTCTTCTTATGTATGTTTTCCATCTGGACAGCCAATCCTACTAGTGATTCAAATGGTTGGTGTATATACACCGCTGTGGCCTCTTGTAGTGGCAATGATAATCCTTGGTCGTACTACTCGTTCTTCTTTGCGAGAGTATCCACCATGTGATAAGCAAAGCGTGACAGATGCTCAAACTGAGTAGCATGTACCATCCGATTACCCTGGGTCAACTCCATGAACTCCTTCTTCTTCAAGTTCCTTTCAACTAGTGGAAAATACTTGGCCAATAACTTTTCTTTGAATGCAGCCCATGCACGTCCTCTGACTACTTCTTCTCCCATAGCGGCTTCTTCTACTTCCCACCAATCAGCTATTGCATAGGTCAGCTAAAAAGTTGCTAATCGTTACTTCTCTGCTTCGTTATAATCGATAGCTATAAAAATAAGGTTCATTTTCCTTAGCCACTGTTCGGCTTTCCATGGTTCCATTAATCCATCAAATTTATCAGGCCGTAGAGCACAAAAACGTTCTAACAATTTATCGCCAGTCTGCCTGGGATATGCACCATGAGGGTTATTCTTGTTGTTTTCTCGGTTCTCCATATTCCCTATTGTAACATTAGCTCTCTCAATCCTTCCGACTAGAGCTTCCAAAAGTCCTATCAAATAAAGTTCTGGTAGGATTAGAATAGCAGGACCTACTCCATTACGGTTCCTTGCTCCTCTAGTGTCAGGGGCCATTATGACCTGAATACTAGTGCATTAGGATGAGCACTTTTGGTCAGAACCAAAATCTTTCAATAGGTGGTTCGCATAATCAAATACTTAAGAGGATGCCTCATAAATTCAGTAAGGAAAATAATTATTGATTGAAAATATCGATAAATAAACTGATCTCTGAAATAGAGGCAAGAATAATATACTAGCAATCGAAAATATATATAATGTGGCCTTATCTAGAACCACAATCGTCTTGTAAATATGACTACCTTATAGTCTATTCTAGCATGAGGTATCTTAGGTTCAAGAAGTGTAGGATAGTCGTCGAGCTCACCTAAACCAAGAGCTATGATACCACAAAAACCCTATAATGCCCTGGGGTAAGCCAAAAATAGGGGAAATTAAAATTTTCCTTTATGGATCCGTAGACACGTGACTGGTTGGAATTAGCTTGGTTGTCCTTAACAATATAAAAACATAAGCATAGTAATATTGGGAATGTATCTACTTTAAACACAGCATAATAATATTAGACAAAATCAAGTAATACATCAACATTATAATACAGACTCAAAAATTTGAAAGGCAGCAAAATAAAATAAGTAGTCTTGTGACATCTAGTGTCACGAACTTCGACAAATCCAATTATTACACCATAATTCAAAAGATAAATAAAGTGTTAAAAGTTCCATCTTCAACTCGGAAATCCATAGCAATCTCCATAGTAGTCCTCTCCTAAATAATCCCCTCCATAGCCCTCCTCAAGCTGAGTCTCGCCTACTAAACCTAGCATCGCTGGGCATGGAAGGTCCAGCGCCATAAAACGCCATCAGCTTGAATGCGAGCTAAGTGAGCATAATTTCTTACAAAGCATCATTAGCAACAGTAAGGAAAATCTACATTTCATTAAGCATTAGTAATTGTAGACACCTCGATTTTGACCAAACGTCGAATTAAGGGGATTATTACCTCTAGATTCGATGATGACAATATCTGACTAATCTAGGACTTTCAAAGGTGATTCAAGCTCTTCAAAAGGACATTCAAAATTAGGGTTTTTATTATGAAATTACCAAAATAACCCTCTAAAGTTTGCCTATATATAGGGGATGAATATCCCATTAAAAAGGATCATCTTTTTTTGGGGTCTTTGATTCTAGAATCTCTCTCTCTCTCTCTCTCTCTCATTTTTTAAACTTGAATCTCATTTTGAATCTTCTCTATCTTTAAACTTTGATAGTTAGATAGTCTAAAAGAAGATTTAAGGAAATTAAAGGGTTGTAAGAGCTAGAAGAGCTTGATTAGCCCTTGGAATGTCCTAAAAACACTAAGAAGTTGAGGATAGTTGGAGGTAAACTCTAGACTAATTAGTCTTAGATCAAGTTCAATCATAATATGTACAATTCTTTAGGACCTTTTACACATTTCAAAAATTCCCTTCCCACCTCATTTATCCACACACCACCAATATTGTGATTGAACTTTCATTTCATTGGTTTGGATCAAAGTAACTTAAGGATTAAGGTTAAATAAATCATGAAGTAAAAGTTAACTTGGATTTTATTTAAACTTTGCTTTTCTTTTTTGATTATGTTCATCTCTTGGGATTCATGAGACTTTCAATGTCTTATTTGAGTCACTTGACTTGGAATCTCCTAATCTCCTTGTAAACTCATGATTTACAAGAGGATTAAGGTTGATATTAGTGTGTTTGGTGAATAAATCTAAACCTATCTCCATGGATTAGGTTCATTATCTTGAGATTTCATGAAGTTTCTCCATACTCCATTGAAATCTATAAGTATAAGCATCTTTGGCCTCCAACGGCCATCAAATGGTAGGAGAAGTAATGTGGGTTAAGCCAAACTTCATGGCTTGGTAGTTGGAGTTAACAAATAAAAGATGGATTTGACAATGGTGCAGTGAGTTCATAGACCACCTTTGATCAAAGATTTTTAGTTAAATAATGGACCATTGGAATTAAATAAAACTAATTGGAGAGCGTCAATAACACAAAGTTTTACCAGTGTGGTTTTTGTTTTGGTGATATTTTATGCTTAAGATGGTTTGGTCATGGATTTTGTGCAGCAACTACAATCCGTCCAGAGTTTTAGAACAGTAACACCTTTTTGAAATAAGCAAATCAGAGCTTTAATCAAGCATTCTTAACTTCAAATAATTTTTTTCTATGAAGTTTAATGTGTTAATAAGAGCTCATGAAAAGATTAGTGTCTTTCAGATTTATTTACTATTTTTAGAAAATCATATAAAAACTTTGGACAGAGATTTGTAAATCTCTGAGTGATGCCTAGTGTTTGTCCAATTCCCAGAGATTGAACCGTTGATCTTTGATTTTTCTTTTTTGGTTAGAAACTAGACTCACAGAGACATCTTGTGTCTAAAATTCATTGACGTCAAACCATGGAAAGCATGCTTTTTCTATTTTTGAAGTTTTAGTCTGCTCTCTATAATTTTCAGAATTTTGTGACAGATTTGACAAACTTTGTAAATAATGGTCCAAACGACTTTTCTATGACCTAAGGCTTAAACTATGTCTTGATAATGATTAGTTAAACTTAAATCCAAAGGCTAAGTGATCCAAACCGATAAATATTTCATAACTTACTCTTGTTCATGTATTCATGTGCATTCATCCATATAGGTCAATACTTGTAATTAGGGCTTGCTTGCATTGGGACTTAAGTACACTTAATTGAACCTAATTGTGAGTTCCTTGTGATCATGTTGGGACTACACCACCTCTATATGGACATTACATTGGCTCCTAGTTGAGACTTGTATATATATATAAGTGATGCATTTCCAACTAGTTAGAAGGAATTCATAATTATGTCAATTCTTTCATACTTGATAGATTTAAGTTAGAAGTTTAAGGATGTTATTTAGAATTTCATATAATATTTTGATTAAGGCATGTGGACTAACCCTCTGTTTTGTAGCGCTATTAAGGTATGATTTCTCAAACTCCTCTTTAGTTTATTTAATTTCTTGATTTTTTTTTTGACTTCATGTGCGACACCTTAGAATTAAGATTTGCCTGATGTGCATATATGACTAGAGACCATTTCTTATATTTTATTTTGTATGCATTGCACATTTGAATTCGCAGCTGGATCCCGGGTAAGTTTCCAAGGTCCCTATTTGCACATCATCTTGCTTGTTACTTGAATTACGTGGTTTACGAATGATATTTACCATTAGCCATTTTACACCCTTTAGACATGCTTTTGAAATGTACATTTATACATATACATTAGTTGAGGGCACATTTAGATTAATAATTCGCCTAAAAGGATGTTGAGTAAAGGCCTATCGCGAGATAGGATGAGAGGGGGTGTTTTAGTCCTCCAGGCTCCTTCCCCTCTCGACCTCTCATTCCATAATCCCCGGACCTAGAAATCTTAGGCTTCCTAAAAGATCAGTTTACTTTAAAATGGTTTCTTAATTTTCCTTTTAAAAATTAAGTGGTGACTCGTGTTTTGTATTTTGAAATTGTAAAAAGATTTTGAAAAAGCTGTGGGTAAGAGAAAATGCGATATCCACAATAATCACCAAGCCTCAAGGAAATAACACAAACTTCTTATCCCCATTATAAATTCAATGCAAAGGACATGCTTCTTTGATAACTGAATCAACACACGACTTTAAACACAAACCCTTCTCTGTCTCACAAACGATGTTGATAGTTGTAAAGCAGCTTACTTCGTAATTATCAATTCACTTTAGTTGATAAATCACCTTACGGCCGATAACTCACCTTACGGCCGATAGCTCACCTTACGGCCAAAAACTCACCTTACAGCTGGTAACTCACCTTACGACCGATAACTCACCTTACGGCCGATAAAATGTTATCATCTCAATACTCTTCATTATTAATGGATACCATAACTACATCAGTCCAACAATCTCAATACAGACACTTGATACCCACAACCAACATAATCACGTGACACATATCCCAAAGATGCACAAACAAACCCTTAGACCCACATCAAAGAGATTGCCAAAGAACATAGTTTACAATGCGTAACACAACGAACCAGTCATAGAGTTATTAACAATTTTCGATCTTATTATGCGTATATTATTCACATTATCAGAGTTATCACATCACAGAAGTCATCATCGTCGATTCATGAGTTCCAAGGTCAGTTTCTAGCATCTAAGTAACCGCTTAAGTTGTACAAATAAGCATGAGTCGTCAATTAGCAATTAGTCTGAAGTGCCTGTGTGATAGGTGAACATGCGAGCACTAAATCATGGATTAAACAACTCAGATTCGTAGTAATATTAAACATAATCTATTCAAGACATACAAAACAAACAACATAGCAAAACTGCTGAGCTCGAGCGCTAAGAGAGCTCGAGCGCTCGGAGCGCGAGCACTCCCACTGAGTGCGAGTGCTCGGGTTTATGCAGTAAAATAGTTTCTAAGCAATACTCACTTACATGAACGTACATGAATTAGATCTTCTTGCATGTTATCAAAAACCATGTAAAAACGGTTTCAAAAGTTATCCAAATTAGAATCTATAGTCACACATGCTTAGGCTATGTTTGGATGATCATTGTAGCTAGTAATCCAATGGAAATGTACTTGATCATGGGTTCAATGCACATATAAGAGTTATAATTCTATATGGGGTCACATGTGAGAAGGTAAAATCATGCTAGCACTGATACTAAAGATCTCTAAGTTAGAAGTTATACTCACAAAGGTTTGGATGATGAAAACCTGTATGTAATGTTGAGAAAGAACTTGATCCTTGAGTTGTTGTACTCAAAATAGTCCTTGCTTCCACTTGATCATAAGGAAGATGGATTTCTAGCATTAAACTTCAGTTCTCTATGTTGATTGAAGTGTGTATATGTGTGTCTAGATGTATAGATGAAGCCATGCAAGTGGATATGGAAGTATGAATAGGTGTTTGCATGTATGATCTCTCAAAATTTTCTCTCAAGGAACTCTCTCTCTCTCTCTGAAGCTCTGGTTTGTAAACGTAGAAAATGCAGGGAATGACTGATATCTATAGAATTTTGGAAGCCCAGGGCCAAAATAGTCATTTCACTATAAAAATAGCTCAAGCGCTCTGGATCCTCGAGCGCTCGGGTTAGCTTTTATAGCAAAGCTTCCCCAAGGCTCCAAACATACATATAAACATAAACAAATCATATTAGACGATAAGGAATAAGAAAACAGATCTTATATATATAACCAGGATTATTACAAAAAGAAATATAGAAATTCAGAATAATAGTTAGGAAAAATACAGGTGCTACAAATAGAACAACATCTGAAGGGAATGATCACAGATGAATTTGTGACTCGCGGTAGTATCCTATTCATTTTACATTGAACTATGGATGGAAGACTGTGAGGTTACATGAATTGTAATCCTCTCGCCCACTAGATTATTTACAATAGCGGATTTTTATGCGATTCATACTTACACATTTAAATTTTAAATATCTCATATTTAATAATAGGTTAAAATTTAAATTCCTTTTAAAATAAGTAATTTATTTAAAGAAAAGGTTTAAGTGAAGTATGGGTCCAGATTTGATGTCCAACATATTTATATCAAGCGGATAAAATTATGAACATTAAATAAAGAGCATGCATAAATAAAAACAAATGCAATTAAAAGCCCTTCTCTCTCATGACAGTCTTCATGACACGTCTTCATGAACTCCTTCATGATTGCTCCGTCTTTCTTGATTGTAAAGATGTCCCTACACTAATTTACATTTTATCCTACACCTCTTGCGAGGTGTACAATAATCTAAGGAAATGTAAATTGCATAGTGGCCTAGGGAAACCATTACAACTCTCCTATGCACAGGAGTGGAGCTGCAATGTCCTTTACAATTGCCATAGCCATAAAACCATAATTAAAATTTAATAAATATAAATTGCGTCATGAGAGATTAGGGTTTTATGAACTGCAAGAAAGAGGTTAGCACATACAATAACAATATACATATATTGTATCCACTCAAGTTGAGTCACATTCGTAATTAAAGGCTAACACATTAATTTATGGATTTCCAAAAATAATTCAAATATAATTTGGACTAATAAACATGATTAGGTCAACATGATTATGTACTTGCTTCTAAAACAATAAAATAAAAGTTAATCCATTTTTCTTTCCAAAGAAAAAACTTCCTTAAAAGAATAAGGCAATGATTTAAATTTAATCAAACTTACTTTGAATAAAATTATTCCCTTTAAATATTCAAAGAATATTTATGTACATATAATTTTATTAGGTCTAAAAATAAAAATAACCTTTAATAAAATTTATATATATATATATATGTGTATATATATGCACATGTGTATATATTGGTTTTAAAAAAAATTAAAATAACTGATCTCATATATTTAAAAATTGCAGGGCATGACCAGTCATGCTAGTTTTATGGGACCGGTCATGGCCGCGACCGGTCATACCCATGTTTTGGGACCGGTCATGGTCATGATCGGTCTTGCCTGTGTTTCATGACCGGTCATGGTCACTTTTGACAGAATGTGTATGCAGCTTCTGCGCAGCCCACTCAAAACCACTGCATACATAGTAATATGAGGACCGCCAGTGTACAGCCTCTGTGTCGTCCATGCGCAGTCTGTGGGGTGGTTCAACTTTGTGATCAAAACCGTAAAGAGTTTTGTCCCCATGCTTGCAACCTTTGCAAGCCAAAGACCACCATAGCCAAATCCTCTTGAAAATTATTATTTTGATATCAAGAATACAAAACAATGGGTATAAAAAATTGGAGATCAAAATCATTGTTGGAAGAAAAAAAAAATAATAGATTAAATCACCATACATCTAAACATACATGTTATGGGAGTAATGAAGGATGAAACTCATAGGGTTCAAAACCCTAATGGCCAAATACTACTAGGGTTCTAAACCCTTATGGCCGAAACCCCAATGCTCATAATCATGTTGATAAATCACTTTTTGAAATCCATAAAATAATCATATGCAAGGAATAAGTTAGGCTCTGAAACCAATTGTTGGAAACGATTTCCAAACGCAGCGGAAAAGTTAGTCTTAAAACTATTTTAAAACGGATCTTGAAACTTATTTGAATACGTATGATTGAAAGAGAAGTACAAGAAAACTTCACCTATGGAGATTATCTGAATCGAAAACGAGAACACTTCTTGTCCTTCTCTCCTAGCAGTCTTCACCTCTATGGCTTCTAGATGATGTCTTGGATGCTAGGGTTTGTGTGGGCAACCCTAAAAGAGAAGATGAATGTAGAGATGAGAGAGAGAGAGAGAGAGAGATATTTTGGCTAAGTGGAGAAGCTGGCCGTCTTGACATCAAGGCCTGGCATAAACTCTTGTCCATGGGGGTGGAGCCCAAGTAGATAGCTGACGTCTTTGATGGTTGGCCCCATTGGGCCACAACGAAAAAGGAATCCATTGCATGAGGCCAACTAGAATAGGAAGGCAGAGAAGAAGAGTTGTCAGTCTATCTCCAACCTAGAATGACTAAGCATGATAGCGTTAAAACAAGGTGGCCGGCCCCTCTCTCTATATCACATATATATATAGCTTGTTACAACCTATCTCTACCCTAGTCACCTTATCCCTGCAACCAAATACCCATTAAGCTAGAGATGGGACTTCCAGGGACTAATAGCCCAGCTAAATTAAAACTGATTTCCATCTAACTTAACTCTTAAGCTAAGGAAATAATTTTAATTAATTATTATCAATTCCACTATATGATAATAATTGGACTCCAGATTTAATAGACGAAATTATCTGAAGATAAAACCTAGACTTGTATAATAAATACAATGATGTTCCTCTATCAAACGTAATCGTAATTATCTTTGGGATTAGTGTATCAACTATATTGTCAACCTGGAGTTAATTACTTCTTATTATCCTTGAGCCCCAATCAATTCTCATAAATTACTGAACATGCCAACAACAACTTGCTGACAAGACTGCAGTTCTTAGTAATTAACCCAGTGACATTCTCAAGGGAATACTTATTTTTTACAGAGGGAAGATTCCATCTTGACAACTAGTGTTCACAATGTTATTCACTTAATTACCCAAGATATCCAATTGTTGATCTGTGAAGACCTCACTGATGGATAAGTCAAAGTAATCAAGTCAACAGCTTGTGTTCACAGTCATCTCAGGATTAAGAACATATGTCATATACAATTGAGTACCTATTAACCTATGACAGTTAATCGTTAACAGGTTTAACTCAATGTCCATCAATGCATCTAATGCACTAACACATTAATTAAGAGTCACTATACTAATGAATGAGATTCATCATTCTATCATATAGAAATTAATGTGTTATAGTCTAAACCTAATAAGTTACCCATTCTTATCATTGACTGTGACAATTTGAAACAACTACCGAATATAATTCATATCTCCCATATGCTAATCTTATTAACACAAATGAATCTGATAATGTTGTTTATGGATAAACACGCCAAACCATTCAACTTATGAATAACACATATCTGAATATGTAAAGATGCTCATAAATATACGAATCAAAGTGTCTGATTACAATTACTAACTGGTTTGAGGGCTAAATCCCAACACCCTCTTAGTCTCGGTCATGGACTAAAGTGACATATTCATGTAGCCTCTTGTTTACAATAAATTCTAGTGTAGTGTGCGTTGGGCGTGCCAGAGTCCACGTGGACTCAAAGTGGTGGTGATAACTTAATCTGACTTCTAACTTAAGCGATTTGTTGTTAGCAATACTCAAAAACAAAAAAAAATATGGGCCTTTACTTTACTCTGATGCAAGCAAGTAAATACAAATGGAATTTGAAATAGGATAAATCAAACATAGAGATTCAGAATACCTCCATAGACATCATCTTCTCCATTGATTGAAAGAAAAGTAGTTATTACGAACGCTCAAAGAACAACGAGAACTCACAAATCACTCAAGAACAAAAGTAGAGTTGTTATGAGGAGAAACTAAAGTCTACTGAGAGCAGAAGTGGCGTGTGTGTTAGCCCCCTTTAAATGTTGCACACCCTATCCTATTTATAGACTTTAAGAGAGAGGAACTGTTCAAGTTAGTGGGGTTAGTGGGTGGTAGTTCCAGATTTTCAGGCATGAACAATTTATTGCACCCATTTCTTTACCCCACGATTTATCCATGATCTGTTTGATTATCCTTCTTCTGCCACGTTCCTGTTTTGTGTAACTGCCTTCTTTCCAGCTCAGCATCTTCCAAAGCACACGTTCTCATCCCAGCTAACTGCCTAACAGATTTATGGGCAAATCCTAGGTGACTGATTTCATCCTTCTTTGAGTAGCTTAATTCTTGCTGGTTGATAGAAGTCGGCCTCCTACTCAGTAAAAAGTACTACCGATGTCGTCTGACTTTAATTGTTCCAAAGATTGCCTTTACCCCTTCCCAAGCCCGATATTACATTCTCTTGCTTTGCTGTTGTTAGCTATCATCCTACGGTCTGGCCATTGCAGGGTCTACAAGGGTGGCCATTGGCCTTGTCCACTGAGGTCGAAGTATATCGTGTCTACTGCTGCTCCCTTTCTACATTGGCCTTATTTATTGAGACCGATATATCCATTAGAGCCTATTATCCTAGGTTGGGATGAATCAACCTTTTAGTCTTAATTGGTTGGACATTGGCCTTATTTGATCGATGTTATGGCTGTTGTGGCCCAGGCATTACTTGTTAAAGCCGAGGTATTACCTTGAGAACCATGTATCCTCTTATCCTCGGTCTTGACAACGATATTCTTTTATTGGATGTACCATCCTTATCCGTAACTATTCCTGATATCACTTTCCTTCATCATCGGTCTTATCACCCGCTCTTATGATGATGTCATCAAACCACGTGATTGTTATATTCTTTGGGAAATCCCAAATTAGGGTGTAAACAATGCCCCCCAAACGTCTTGTCAAACGTTGCGTCATCAGTTTGACGAGGTGTTTGAAATTCAAATTGAATGCTACTCTGCAACTGGCGGCGTACGGTTCCACGTGGCACCTTCCCAGTACCTCTTTCTGTATCATTTCCAGAATCGAGGCGCACCTCTTGGGAATCCGTTCCCAAGTTATAATGACCCCCCTTTTCTTTCTATACAATCCTTTCTGCCCTTATAATTTTCCACTTTTCATTTTCTTTCCTTAAGCTTTCCCGAAAAATTTTCTTTCCTTTTCAAATTTCCATGGCTTCTTCCTCTTCAACTAGTACTTCCCAAACCGCCGGTGCTACCTCGTCTTCTCCTGCTGCTACTGGTACTGCGCCAGCGACAAAAACTAATGCCACCGCTGTTAGACAAGCCCTTGAGACCATTTCTATGCTAATCAATCCTCAGGTATTGATTCCTATTTCTTCTAGTTCTTCAATAGGGCTTGGACCTGCCTTTGATTCTTTTCCTCCATTGTCCCTAGATCCCTATTTCCCTTTAGTTGTAGAAGATAATGAATTGCTTTACCAATCCCCTAATTTTGACTAGGGCTCCCGGTATGCTCCTTCAAACCCTTTAAGGAATTGGCCTAATCCTTCTAATGACTGGGTTTCTTGGGTAGACCGATTGGCGGAGGTGAAAAAGGACCTATGGAGGGCCCTTGACATTTATGATGCCATCATGCTTAGCCGAGAGAGTTCTTCCTTGATAAGCCTCTCTTCTTTTCTTCCTCTTCTTCTGGTCGACTTCGGCCAATGCTTTTTTCTTCCGTTGCGGCCCTATGAGCCCAACCATCCAGGACATTTGTTTCCTTACCGGTCTTACTGCCCATGGTGAAGAAATTACTCCCAACCTCTCCTCCTCTCTAGAATTTGAACACCCTAGGACCAATACAGGCAAGGGTTCTCGGGCCATCACTGCCTTCGGGAAATTCATCTCGGCCTGCACGGGTCAAGGGGAGGTCACTGATCAAGAGCACGTTGCTTTCTTGATCTACTGGTTGAACCGTTTTGTGTTTTTTTCGGCCTCTTATGGGGTCACGAAAGAATATCACCATATCGCCCTGGCCTTGGCCTCGGACAAAAAGCTTGCTCTTACACCCCTCGTCCTTTCTCATCTTTATCGCGGCGTCCTCGAGCTTGTTTTTTCTAACTTTAAAACTTCAGGGGGGCCCGTTTGGCTCTTTCAATGCTGGCTTCAATCTTACTTTCCTGAGAAGTGCTTGGTTGATAATTTTGATCCCGATACCCTACCAGAGCACTCATCAACCTTTGTTGCTGGCTTCGGCCCGAAGGGTCTTTCTTTTGATCACCTCTTCTCTTTCTTTTATGAACTCATGGGAAACCGATCGCCCCAACAATTCCTTCCTTTTCACCCTCGACGTTGATGTCCAAGCTGGCTCCTCCATAGTCCAGGCCAAGCTCCAAAGGCCTAGCAGGAAGAACACAAAGTAATTTGGGCCAGCTTCTTAGTTGGCCGAGACCTACTGTATAGCCCCACCATTCCTCAACATAATAACAAATGTGGGGTGGAGTATTATAATGCTCCGGCTTTAGCCCGACAACTCGAGCTAAAGCAACTCATTCCTATTCCTCCTTTTCAGACCTTCAATCATTCCATGTCAGGGCGGTCTCTTCTTTCTGACCTGGCCAAGGTCGAGAAGTGCCGATCTTTTAACCGAATGGCCCAAGAAGGATTGGAGTTTTTCCCTTTCCAGGAGCTTCCTTCAACATCCACCGAGTTTGAAACTTGGTGGTCCAAAATACTATCGGGCTTACGTTCCAAGCCCCTTTTTGTTGTACTTAATCATATTTCTCCTCCTGTCACCGAGAAACCATCTCGTTCCACTAACCCCTCTTTGGTTTAGGCTGCAGGTCAGAAGAGAAAAGATGTCACCTCCAAAGGTAAAACTCCATATCAAGTCGTTCTTTCTTTTGAAAATTTCTTTAAATTCAAATTTGATCCCAGACACTTCGAGATCATGCGATCCGATATGAAGTGGCATTTGAGGGCGCTTGAACAGGAACACATGGAGCAAACAGCAAGAGTATATAAGAAGTACCTGCAGACGGCTGATTATTCATCCGTCATTCCTTTCAAGGAGTTCCTCAAACCCTTTGAATGTCGGCCTCCTCCCTTGCCAGATGCCAACTTTGTAATTGCCATTTTGATGGTGAATCAGCAAGCATCATCAACAATGGAACCATGGTAAAGAGTTACTTATACCGGACTGCATGATCTCGGTGTAACCGATCATTCATCGACCATATGGGTTGTAGAAACTGGAGCACCAGTTTTAGGTATTTCCTTTTTTTATGTTTCATTAAGCGTTCCACTTCTCTAACTGATTTTATTTCCCATTGTTACTCAGATGCCATTCCGAGAGAGAAACCATCTAGCGTGACCGATATCGAGTCGGACGAAGATGTCCCTCTCTCAACTCGTCAACGTCGTAATGTGGCTACGGCCACTATAAAATCGACCAAGGTATCAAATCTCCCTTGTGTTCTTTCATTTCAAATATGTAACTTTTGGGGCTAAACCCTTTTTTGTTTGATAATAGGGAGCTGGAGGTGCTGCTTCCAAGAAGGTTGGGCAGGCAACGATGAAACCTCCTTCTAGGGGAAAGACGCCACCGCCTCTTATACCTCCTGTGAAGCCTCCTACCTCAACGTCCTGCCAAGCTGCTCCGTCCGAGACCGCTCCTCAGAAGTCCTATGAGCAGTTGATGGTCGAGCTCCAATGGCTAAGGGGACTTGATGCGGCCAGACAGGCCATTCTCACCGGAGAAGCCGATATCTCAACTTCCAATACCGATAATGTAACAGCTGGTGGTACGTCGGAGACAATTGGGGATGAGAGGCCCTCTGAATTGGGTCCCAATGATCCCATTGATCTTAGTGACCCTGGGACTCCTCGGGACACTGGGATCATGGGTGAAAAAGAAGTACCCAATAAGCCTACTTCTGCCGGTGGTTCTCACACCGAGACCTCGGTCTCACTGCCGGTCCAGGTACATGCACCTGCTGCACCACCACCACCACCGGCGACTTCCTCGACCAGCTCCCCCTCGATCCAGGCAACTTAGCTTATTCTTTGACTTTTCCTCGCCGCTTCTTTATTATACTTCTCTATGCTTAATGTATCTCCCTATCCCTGACTTTACCTCGGTTTCTTCTATAGAGGCTTTCTTCGCCCTCCTGAATCCCGACCAGCTCCTTCAGGCCAAACCCATGGTGGCTATCAAAGGGCAAAGGAGTGGTTTCGGATGATGATTCAACGCAAACTTTCCCAGCTCCCTAACTTTAAGGAGTTTTAATCGGCCATGGGGCTGCTGCTCTCTTGTCTGGATATAACTGATGAGATGAAGGCTCATCTCAGGGATTTGCAAGTGAGGCTCCCATATTATCTGAACAGACACCGTGCCGCCACCAAACGTGTGTCCGAGATTGAAGAAAAAATAAGGGTGCGCAAAGCACAAGTCAATAATCTGGGTGTCTGTAAGCAGCAGTACCAATCTTCCAAGGCCATGAAGGAGTGCCTCCTGCTGGAGAAAGCAAGACTCGAGACCGAGCTGGCCAAAATTAATGCCGATCTGAAGAATACAGACGCTAGCCTTGCTCTTTCTGAAAAGGCCATCCTCGATGTTGGGCGTACTGCGCAGGGGTACGTGGTAGCCTTGATTGAGGCTACGACTGAGGCGAGCAAGTGGGAGGCCGATAAGGCTAATGCCGGGAGGGAGCTGGAGTATTTAGACCAAGCTTGGGAGGAGCTTAGGTTGAGATTTGCGAGGAAATAATGTATTTCAATATATATATTTTACAAATGGTTGTACACGGCAGGTGCTATGTAAACTATTTTTGAAAATCAATAAAAACGAATTCTTGCTATTCTTTATCTATTCTTGCTGATTCCCAAAGAGATGGTACATACTACTTTAAATATTTTCCGTTTATCGGTCTTGCATGCATTTCACCATCCAAATCCATTAACTGATATGCACCCCCCGTAATGACCGATATTACCTGATATGGTCCTTCCCACTTAGCTGACCATTTTCCATATCGGCCATCTTTCTCACCCAATGTCAATATAGCTTTCCAAACTAGGTCTCCCTCGCCAAAAAACTTATGTTTGACCCTCTTGTTGTATGCCCGAGTAACTCTGTTCTTTTGTGCCTTAATGCAATCCAAAGATTTAAGACGAACATCATCTAATTCTTCCAACTCGGCCAACATTGCTTCAGTGTACTCGGCTGATTCTAGGCCAAGTTGAAATGCTCGTCTTACAGAATGGACAGTGACTTCCATAGGTAGCATTGCATCATGACCATAGGTAAGCATAAATGGAGTGATGTTTGTGGCCGATCGCTTTGATGTCCGATATGCCCATAACGCCTCGGATAATAAATCATGCCATACCCTAGGAATGCCTTCCAATGTCTTCTCTACTATCCCTTTGATTGTTTTGTTTGATGATTCGGCCTATCCATTTCCTTGGGCAAAATATGGAGTTGAATTGAGAATCTTGATACCTCGACTTTCAGCAAATGCCTTAACTTCATCTCCTGTGAAGACCGATCCTTGATCTGTTCCAATTGTTTCGGGAAGCCCGAATTGGTGGATTATGTGTTCGTTAATAAACTTGATCACATATGCTTGATTCACTGATTTGGCTGGTACTGCTTCTACCCATTTTGTAAAATAATCTATTGCCACCACTATGAAATAGTGTTGACCTGAGGACGGTGAGTATATTTTCCCAATCAGGTCCATGGCCCAGCCTCGAAACGGCCATGGCCTAACAATTACTTGCATCTCGGTAGCTGGTGTTCGCTGTATTGGCCCATGTTTTTGACATGCTTGACATCCTTTCGCGTAATCAATACAGTCTTTTAGCATGCTCGGCCAATAATAATTGTATCATCTAAGAAGCCACTTCATTTTTGTGCCTGCTTGATGTGCTCCGCAAATACCTTCGTGTACCTTGGCCATTGCTTTCATGGCTTCGAGCTTGTCCAGGCATCTCAATAAAACTTCGTCCTTAATGCTTTTCTTAAACAATTCTCCATCAAGTAGGACATAGTTGACTGAAGACAATTTGGTTTTCCTCTCGGTCTGTCCACTGGGATGCAAGAGGCATCTGATTATTGGGACTCTCCAATCATGATCATCCATGACAACCGAGAATGCTTCTGTTGCCATCTCATGCTGTCTCACCGATGGCAAGATTCTTTTTGGCACTCGTATTAACTTTTCATTATCCGTTACCTCCAATTTGGTTCTTGACGTGACTTGTGCTAAGTTGTCGGCCTCAGAATTGTAGGCTCGAGCAACGTGCTGAACTCTAACGTCATCAAATTCTCGTAGTAGTTGTAGGGCAATTGAGTTGAAGGATAATAACTCCCAACTCTTGCACCGGTATTCACCACTCAACTGGTTAATAATGAGGTTTGAGTCACCGATAATGTGAATCGCTGATACGTCCAACTCGGCCATTATTTCAAGGCCAATGATTAATGCTTTGTATTCATCTTGATTACTAGAACACTCAAATTCTAATTTGAATGAGAAAACGGTTTTCCGTTTTTCTCGACGATATCACAATTATCCCTGCCCCTGTTCCCTTGGCATTTCTTGATCCGTCAAATATTAATATCCATGGGGTCAAAGCAATTGTTGATAATAGAGTAGAATCAATTGCTTCATTTAGTTCCGGGCCGACATCCAAACAAGGATGATCAGCCAAGAAATCGGCGAGGGCTTGTCCTTTCATCGATCTCTGTGGAACGAATCAGAATGTGAACTCCATCATAGCTAGAGTCCACTTTCCTATACGCCCACGCATTATCGGTCTTGATAGCATGTATTTGATGATGTCAGTTTGGCATATCAAGTAAACCAAAACAGGAAGCATATATACTCTTAACTTTTGTGAGGCAAAGTACAAGGCTAAACATAATTTTTCTATCGGCGTATTTCTACGCTCGACATGAGTAAGTACTCTAATTAGATAATAAACTGCTTGTTCCTTTCCCCACTCGTTGTCATGTGCTTTCATACAAGCTATTGATTCGTCTGAGGCCGATAAATACAGCTTTAACGGCCTCTTCTTCCTCGGGGGCATGATTACTGGTGGTTCCAATAGATATCGCTTGATGGCCTCTAAGGCTTGCTAATGCTGAGCCTCCTACTTGAATTCTTCTTCGGCCTTCAGCTTGAGTAACGGGGACCAAACATGTGTTCGTCCTACGCAATTTGAAATGAACCTCCTCAAGAAGTTAATTTGCCCGAGCAGTCTTTGGAGTTCTTTTTTATTTTTCGGGGGTTCTGCTGCTTGAATAGATTGGACTTTGTTCTTATCGATCTCAATGCCTCTTTGGTGTACTAGGAAACCAAGAAAATTTCCTGCTGATACACCAAAAGCACACTTCAAGGGATTCATCTTAAGCCCATGAATCCTCATCCTTTCAAATGATCTTCTTAAATTGACCAAATACTTCTCATGTGTGGCTGATTTTACAACAACATCATCGATATATACTTCCATGATTTTTCCAATCATATCATGGAAGATCGTGTTCATGGCTCGCTGATATGTTGCTCCAGCGTTTTTCAATCCAAACGGCATTACCACCCATTCAAATGTTCCAATCGCTCCTGGACATCTGAAGGCGGTTTTTGGAACATCTTCTTCGGCTATGTATATTTGATTATAACCCGAATACCCATCCATGAAGGATAAAATTTTATGTTTAGCCGCAGCATCAATGAGCTGATCGGCCATAGGCATGGGGTATTCATCCTTGGGAGTTGCCATGATTAAATTTCTAAAGTCAATACAGACCCTTATCTTGCCGTTTTTATTGATTACGGGTACGATATTTGAGATCCAATCCACGTACCTGGTTGTTCTTATAAAGTCGGCCTTTAACAGTCGTTCGAACTCCTCTTTGACCTTTAGAATGACCTCAGGGGACATTCTCCTGGTCAATTGCTTGAATGTCCTGCATCCTTCCTTGATCAGTAATCGGTGTTCCACGAGCTCCGTTACAAGACCGGGCATTTGGTGGTAATCCAAGGCAAAACAATCTTTGAATTCTCTGAGTAGAGAAATCAATGATGCTTGGAAATCAGGCTCGAGCAACTGATTAATGAAAGTGGGCTGATACTCTCCATTTGCCCCCAAATCAACCTCAAGAAAAGGATCTTGCACATCGGCTTTCAAGTCATCAAGCTTTGCTGGGGTCGATGCCAACTCTTCGAGGTTTATGTAATCCTCCAAAACTTTTTGTTCTTTTGTGATGTCGTTCATATTAGCCGATGACATCTGTGCTCGCTTGTCCACCAGAAAAGCTTGGATTCTAGCTAAACTGGCATACACGGCCAGTGCTCTTCTATGCTTCATTGATGATGGGTTTTGGTCCATTGGAGATGTTAAGTTCTTCATCGTCGTCGATCAGCATAATCACGATTGATGGCCGATCGAATTGTTTGTACACCTGAATTGACTGGTTCTTCTAATCCTTTACCATGGTAGCCGATCTTGGCCTACTATTTTTGTCTGTTCTAATGAATTTAACAGGGCCGTTATCGTCTTCATACAAAACGACCTCCGAGCAGTGAACCCGGGCAACAAAAGGCTTATGATCAACCCACACAACTTCCACTTCATCCCTATTCTAGAAAATTAGGAAATGATGTAAAGTTGATGGAATACACTAGATGGTGTGGATCCAGTCCCTGCCAAGCAAGGCATTGTATGAAGCTCCAGAATCCACCAGAAAGAATGTTGTCATGGTGGTCTTCTTCCCCACTGTAAGCTCCACTGGGAGAATCCCCTTAATTTTTACTGGTGATCCTGTGAACCCACAGACTGTGAGCTCGATCGGGATCAACTCTTTCTCATCACACTACAATTTTAGCAGCATAATCGATGGCAGGATGTTCACTGCTGCTCCGTTATCGATCAACACTCTTGAATATATCACTCCATCAATAGCTGCATTAATGTATAACGGCTTTAGATGCTGCGACATTCCTAGTGCTGGTTTTTTAAAGACTACTTTCGCGAGTTTCTTTCCTTCTTCATCCTCAGTCTTCAGCCTAATTACCGAAACCTTTGGATTTTCCATCTTTACTTCCTGGTTGACAATTACTGGAGTTGCCGGACCCTTGTCCGCTTGTGCATCACCCCCACTCTTGCACCCCTGGTCGGGCATTGCTCCGAAAGACATCGGCAACGTGTACACCATATTTACCGAGAAATCTTTTGGAATACTTCCAAATTGGATGTATTTGTCCAGTGATTCCTCGCAATCTGAAGCGGTATCGGCCATTTCCAAGTCTGACTCGTTCACTTCCGGAATTGATGGTGTTTCAAGCTTCTGAGACTTTGTGTCTCGGTCTTCCGCTCCAATTTTTTCCTTTCCTTTACAGCTTAGGATTGTCCTTGGCACCATGTTCTTTTGTTGATCTGCCCACTTCTTCTCCAAACGGTATTTGGCTTCCCAATCCCTAGCCGTCTACCTCAGCCTTTGTATCCTTCTCTTCTGGGTTTTGTTGAAGTAAGCATGCTCTGAGAATTTGGGGTGCTCCACTCTTTTCCATTGGTTTACTTCAACTCGTGGTAGGACGACCATCCGCGGGGCTCGGTCTTGGCATTGGTACGTTTTTTGTTTCACGTCCCTGTTTTCTTGCCTCGATTCACCACGACAATGCTCACGCTTCTGGAAATCAGGCTTCCTGTGGTACTCCTGGTTAGGATAAGTGAGGCGGGTATAAATCGGCCTTCTCAGACTTGGTGGTCGAGATGACTTTTCCTTCATTACCTCGGCGTGTTCAACTACCTCGGCCTTGCATTTAGGACATAGCCCTTGCTCAATCAACTCGACCATCCCTTGCAGTGTCGGGACCCTCTCCGTTTCAGCCTTGGTTCTTTCTGACGTAACTCTAGAAGTCAATCCTGCTTTTGCCTATGGGTTTATTTTTGCGCTTGTTTCTGCGGCGTCAGCTCCTCTGAGATTGATTTTTTCCCTTGGCCTACACAGGATGGTGAAATCGGGTGCCACCATGTTTTCCCCCACTATCTCCGAAAATGGATTGCTGTCAACTCTCATTACGTCTTTTTCTTTCTCGGCAAACTTCAGATTCCCCTTATCGATCATATCCTGCAAAACATTTCAGAACACCAAGCAATTATTAGTGGCATGGAGCCAAGAGTTATGCCATTTGCAATACTCTTTTCCTTTCAGCTCATTAGTCGAAGGTAATTTAACGTCGTGAGGTAGCCGAATCTGCTTATCAGCCATCATGAAGTCAAAAATTTGATCAGCCATCGCTATGTTAAATGAGTATTGTTTGCCGACCTTAAAAGGCTGTTTCTTGATCGATGACTGCTATGCCTCGGTCGGGTTTGGCAACGGCTGACACAAATAAGGCCATTTTGAAACGATCTCGGCCACGTCAACTTTGGTGTTGATTTCGCAGTCAGCGACATGAATATCATAGTTGGATCCCTATAATAGGTTCCCTTGGATGAATTCTTCCTTTCCTGTTCTTCCTCGAGCATACGCTCATATCGGGAAGCCCGGGTTGCCAATTCAAATAGGTCACGGAAACCCATGCCTTCAAACTTTTTCCGTACCTCAAAGGTGAGCCCCCCCAGGGCTATATTGACAAACTCTTCTTCAGGAAAAATCACCTTATAGCGGTGTGTAGACACCCAATTTTGACCACACTGATAGGATTTAGGGTGGACAACGTCTTGGAGGATTCGATGATGAAAAGTACCCCGTGGAAGGTACTGGATTCCACACAATCAGAAGATCGGACTTCGGAAAGTGACTTCAAGCTCAGAAAAGCCCTTTTCCATGGATAAATCCCGGTTTTGTCAAAATCATCTCTCAGAATTCATATTCTCTCAGGGTTATATGAACATTAAGTGTTCTAAACGCAGTATTCTAGGTATCCAGAGATTCAATTTTAAAGAAAAGTTCGAAATCGACGCACATTTGAAAGCAATTTTGGAAAAGACGTCATTTGATTTCAAAAAGACGACGAAAGTTCCGGAGGACTTCCGAACTTCAATTGGACTTCAATTCTCATTATAAAACCTCTGGAAATATTTTTATACTGAAATTCAACCTGACAGCTTTCCAACGGTACGTAAACGGACGATTTCGGACACCAAAAAGCATTTTTACAAAAATCTGGAAAAGCAGTGCACGTGATTTTTGAAACAGGGTTTGTGGGTGACCAGAGGAGCAAGAATAGTAAGTGGCGGTTTTGGGTATGGGGGTGGCGGGTCCCACCATAACCGCCACTTCCATTTGTGTCCTCCACGGAGCTTTTTGAGTTCCAGACCCTTCTAGAAGCTTCCCACTGCGAGGAAATTGCCTGGAAATTGCGTTTAAGCTCCGAAATGGCCATTTTAACCCTCTTTTAAGCTCTAAAAATCCTGTTTTAACCCTGAAACTTAAGAGCTAAGTCTTCAAAACTCTATATAAGATCTCATACATCTCATATGAGATCACATCTCAACACACTAGACACTTGGAAGAGATACACTTGAATATACTTGGAGATACAAACACACATAGAAGCACATACAAGAGAGATAAGTATACTTTGAATATACTTTCAATTTAGGTGAATTCTAGAGAGAGAAAATTATGAATTGAATTTAGATTAACTTAGGCTAATTAGACCACAATTTGAACATCAATTGCCTCCCTCAACTTCCATGGATGAGTGCTTGAAGAACACTTGAATAACACTTGAAGAAGAAGATCTTCAAATCAATTTTGGTCTTGTAATTGAGAATCCTCCAAGAGGTAAACACTATAGTTCATCTCTAATTCCTACTTTGTATATATAGATCTATAAGATTTGGATCTAACTTAGTTCTATTTCTACTTATTAGAACACTCATCTTCTTCCTCTCATGTTCTTCACACACTCACATAGTTAGATCCAAATCTCTTTGATTTTTATTGATAATTTACAATTAGAGATTGTTTTTCACTTTGATTTTCAATTTTGGTTTCATTCTTCAATTTTAGTTTAGATTCATGCATACATGATTATATATATATACATATATCTATTTTGAATTCCATGATGGTTTGGAAATATGATCTATGAGAAGGATGATTTCTATGTTCATACCTATCTCTTGATTATTCCTATTACCTAGAATTCCTATTGAATTTCATCTCCAACATGATATTTATAAGTCCCTTTGATCCTTGATCTAAAAGTTCTTCATAGAACTTGAGGGCTAAATTGATTGGGAATCATGATAATTAAGTTGATCTATGAGTTTGATCTCTCTAATAAGCTTCAACTATCACTAAAATGTTTTCCTCACACTTTAAAATGAACTAGATAAAAATTCAGCAAAGCAGATTGGTTTTGTCCATTAGATTTGGTCCATCAAAACCCATAGTTTGATGGATTTCAAATTTTCTGGGTAAACTTTGATGAATTAGCTTTCATCCGGTCCGTTTTGAGAGCTTTTAGGATTCATATACTATTTTTAGAAATTGTTGAGAAATCGGTTGACAGATTTGAACATCGTCTCTTTGTGCTTGAATTTCAGAAAATCTATAATAGTTATCGACGTTCCGCTTTTTGGGGATGATTCCTAACTCATATATCTATATGCCGATGTAAAATCGTGAGCATACGATCGAGTTAGGATCGTTTTCTAAGCGTTTAAAGTTGATACAACTATTCTGGAATTTTCTAAGTTTAATTACAAATATGATTATGTATACAAAATGGTCATACCTTGATCACTCAACAACAATTGATGAATAAAACTTGGTTTAGAAATCACCTAGGATAAATGGATGAGAGATCAAAAGCTTAAATCAACTTGGTTAACATGATTCATGAACTTCTATTATACTTCTATTATGTTTTGCATTCATTTGTCAAATGATACCAAATTTCCAGAATAACAGAGTCTGTTTAAAACACTTTTTCAGAAACCTTGTGATTACAGAATGTCCATGGGTTTATTTTTATCATATACTACAATGAAATAGCTTTCTTTTGACACCAAATAGAGCTTCATATGATTTTTGTAGATTTAATTATGATTTTTACAAGAACAGTGGACAGTCCTGATCCACTGTTCCCAAAACATTTATTTCTCAAACAATAAAATTGATATTGAGGTCCCACTTTTTGGAGAAGTTCCCTAAGACATGTATCTAACTTTCTGTAAAAGGGTTTTTATCCAGCTCATGTTTAAGACCACTTTTGATAGGATTCATTAGAGGTTGCTGAATCTGGAAATTTGATTGATGACATGTTTTCTTTGTTTATCATGCATATCATTTGTTTGCTTGTATTTTTGCAATGCTTTGGGTATTCTTTGGTGTATTAGTGCGGAGAATTAAGTGCCTCGGACCCGGACTTCGATTTGTGGTTTGCCTCGTCTACATGTGGCTTAGTGCCCATGTATCATGTACTATCTCTATCCTTTCTCTTAGAATTTTTCTAGGTTTACAACTTTGATTTCAACGACACATTTCCTTTAGGATAAGTCTCCGTTTATATGATTATTTGTTAGAGACATCTTATCTAGGATTGTTGCATGATTGCATTGCACGTTTACACTCTTTTTGCTTTCGCGACTCCGCTTGAGTCAACCAATGTAAGTCTTCTCGCTCCCTTTGCATATCATGACATGTTTACTTTATTTGCATCGGTCCCGGGCGGGACTAGCCACTGTGAGTATACTTCTCCCTTGTATTGCATGAGCATCCGCTTTCTACTTGATTTAGTCTCTTGAAATGATTTTCATTAGATGTTTCTTTTTGCCATGTATATATCTATCTAGTATGTTTGAGGAAACAACATCTATTATGAATTAATAACAAGGATATTTGAATCAAGGCCTACCATTCGGTAGGGCGAGGAGGGGGTGCTTTAGTCCTGCTTGGGCTCCTTCCCCTCTCGTACCAAGACCCCCGAACCTTGTTTCTGGTAATGAAGGGCGAGTAACCTTATTCAATTTTGGGCGAGTCAAACTTGGGTTTCCTAATTCCCGATAAAAATTAGGTGGCGACTCTTTGTCTCTAGGATCGCGTGAGGAAGTCCTAGTTTTCCCTGAAGTGTGCTCCTTGGGATCCGTCCCGGGACACTATCGAGGGAGAGCGTCAGGACCTCCTCCTCCATTCGCGACGGTCCACACGGTGTTTTGCCCATTTTAACTGGGCAATATAAGCTTCTGTGGATTCATTCAGAAGCTGACTCAGCCTAGTTAGATCGACCATTGAGACTTTGGGCTCAGTCCGATAAAATTGGGCATGAAATGTTTCCTCCATTTGGTTCCAAGCGTGGAATGAGTTTGGAGGTAAGTTGATGTACCAACTGAAAGCTACCCCAGTCAAGGAATTAGGGAACAGCTTTAGTAGCATATCTCCTCGGTGACTCACCTCCCCGCTCTGAAGCAGGAAATGACCGATATGCTCCATGGTCGATTGGTCTCCCTCACCAGAGAATGTTGTGAAATTGGGCACCTTATATCCTCTAGGAAGAGGTACTCTTTCAATGGCATCACTATGCGGCCTCCTATAGACAGGTCTCTGGGTCCTATGGGGTAGGCCACCAAAGTCTTGGCGAATGATATCAGCGATCTGTTCTTGGTCTACCCCAACTGTTTGGACAGGGACACACCTTCTAGTACCAATTTCATGTTCTAGACCGATTCTCTCATTTTCCATGTGTTCGTCTTCGGTGGCCGAATTATTGCGGAACAACGGGTTAATTCTTCCCCATTGTTGGTCTGAATTTTGCCCGTTTAGACAAATCAGTAGGTCTTTGATGGTGATGCTTGGTCGGACTATAACCTTGGGTAGGTTCACGGTCTCTCCCCTAAGATTTCCTTGCCATCCCTCTTCGGCGGTGTAATGTACTTTTCCATCTGGGAGGAGGAAGGGGCATTCTGGCTTGCCCCCATCCCGACCCGAGACACAAAAGTTGGTGGAATAGACAGCTGTAAAGGATCACCCACTTGATGCTCCTTCTACTCCCTCATTTCAGGGAGCATCTCATTCACTTGGGTAAAGGTTTGGTCTTGCCTAATGGACATCTCAGCCAAGCGTTGGTTGAACATTCCCATTAAGTGATTACTCATATTTGACAAATCGGCCTAACTGGCTACTGAGCTAATGACAGGATCTATGACAGGTTTAATGATAGGTTCTATGATAGGTTATAAAAGAGGTTCGTGTGAGCCTACCTCCTGGGAAATTCCCTTAGATCGTGTTCCCTTTCCAGCCATTTGACACGGTGTCCCATCGGGAGTGCCAAAAATTGTTTACAATAAATTCTGGTATAGTGTGCGTTGGGTGTGCCAGAGTCCACGTGGACTCAAAGTGGTGGTGATAACTTAATCTAACTTCTAACTTAAGCGATTTGTTGTTAGCAATACTCAAAAACAACAAAAATATGGGCTTTACTTTACTCTTATGCAAGCAAGTAATTACAAATGGAATTTGAAATAGGATAAATCATACACAGAGATTCAGAATACCTCCATAGACATCATCTTCTCCCTTGATTGAAAGAAAAGTAGTTATTACAAACGCTCAAAGAACAACGAGAACTCACAAATCACTCAAAATCACTCAAGAACAAAACTAGAGTTGTTATGAGGAAAAACTAAAATCTGCTGAGAGAAAAAGTGGCATGTGTGTTAGCCCCCTTTAAATGTTACACACCCTGCCCTATTTATAGACTTTGAGAGAGAGGAACTGTTCAACTTAGTGGGGTTAATGGGTGGTAGTTCCTGATTTTCAGGAATGAACAATTATTACACCCATTTCTTTACCCCACGATTTATCCATGATCTGTTTGATTATCCTTCTTCTGCCACGTTCCTATTTTGTGTAATTGTCTTCTTTCCAGCTTAGCATCTTCCAAAGCACACATTCTCATCCCAGCTAACTGCCTAACAGATTTGTGGGCAAATCCCAGGTGACCGATTTCATCCTTCTTTGAGTAGCTTAATTCTTGCTAGTTGATAGAAGTCGGCCTCCTACTCAGTAGAAAGCCTACTACCGATGTCGTCTAACTTTAATTGTTTCAAAGATTGCCTTTACCCCTTCCCAAGCCCGATATTACATTCTCTTGCTTTGCTGTTGTTAGCTATCATCCTATGGTCTGGCCATTGCAGGGTGTGTAAGGGTGGCCATTGGCCTTGTCCACTGAGGTCGAAGTATATTGTGTCAACCGATGCTCCCCTTCTACATCGGCCTTATTTGTTGAGACCGATATATCCATTAGAGCCTATTATCCTTCTCTATTTCAACACCAATAATAGGTTGGGACGAATCAACCTTTTTGTCTTAATTGGTTGGACATTGGCCTTATTTGACCGATGTTATGGCTGTTATGGCCCAGGCATTACTTGTTAAAGCCGAGGTATTACCTTGAGAACCATGTATCCTCTTATCCTCGGTCTTGACATCGATATTCTTTTAATTGATGTACCATCCTTATCCGCAACTATTCCTGATATCACTTTCCTTCATCATCGGTCTTATCACCCGCTCTTATGATAACGTCATCAAACCACGTGATTGTCATGTGCATTTGGAAATCCCAAATTAGGGAGTAAACACCTCTATCGTGGACTAGGGTAATATTCCTTTAGTCTCTATTGGACCTAAGATGATAGCATCGGCACATCCCTCAGTCTCGGTCTTGGACTAATGTGACCATATCCCTTAGCCTCTGTTGAATCTCTCATGTCTCTTGGAATAAGGCAACATTTCGTTAGCCCCTATCAGATCAAGATGCTAGCCACATTACCATTCTCACAATATGTATCACTTAGCCTCTATCGGATCTCCTGTCTCAGTCTTGGACTAAGGCAATACCGCTAGTATATCCCTTAGCCTCGGTCATGGATTAAAGTGATATATCCCTTAGCATCTATCATATCTCTCTTGTCTCAGTCATAGACTAGGGTGATATTCCTTAAATCTCTATCGGTCTAAGGCAATATTGGTAATCACAAATCTACATCTGTACACAATGAATCCTGACATGCAGTCCCAGCTTTCTCGCCACATATAACAGAATTCCACACATATAACTGAATCCCACACCCAATATCGTTTGTCTCTGCAATTGCATTCATATATACCAAAATCAATAGTATCGATGTTGGCAGTCGATAGACCCACAACTATGCACGTCAGGTTCTTGAGTCAGTTATCAACATTATAACATTAATCGACATTCACAGTTCTACTTTTACGATGCATTAGGAATTCATTATTCATGCCTGTGTTATTTGATATTGCACTAAAAATCCACCCATAACATATATCGATGAAACAATTCAACATCTATAAACAACTAAAATATTCAATAAACAAAAGGGTTCAATTTATTGGGTAAAGAGGACAATCGATTGGGCTAATTGGGTTGGCAATTAATTTAGTAAAAGTACAATCGATTGGCTTGATAGACATAACAATCGATTGGGAAAAATGGCAATTGATTAGGATCAAATGGCAATCAATTGGAAAAAAGTTCAATTTATTAGGAAGTCGTTTTCTTCCCCAGAAACTTTAAAACACGAACTGAATTGCACCAATACGTTCTACATTCATTCTTTCTTACTAAAACCCATATAAACAACATATTTGTAATACCTGTATTTTCACTGTACTTATAACGTATACAACGACTTCTATGATAACACTTATCTTAATCTATCTTTGGTAAAATTTGGATACCAATCGATTATCATGATTTCCCTATCGATTGGCATCTTTTGGATACCAATCAATTGCCTCTCTTACCAATCGATTGCCTTTGGCCGCCTTAGTACCAATCGATTTCCACTAATCCCAATCGATTGCCAGTCACTGAACTTGGTATCCAAGCATTTTCTACAAGGATGACACTACCTACTTGTTGCATGCAGCACTTGCCTATATATACTAACCCAAACTCATATCTAGACCTGTTTGGTAGAGTTCTTGAGCTCCATATACTTATACATATATATATTCATACATATATATATATACATACTTATACACACTCTAACATCACATAAACACACGCTGTCAAGAAGAGATGAAGAAGGATAGAAGATAGAGAAGGAGAAAATAAAAAGAAAGAGATAGAGAAGAGAGACAGAGAAGAAGGAAGAGGGTGCCACCATTAAAGCTCAAGGTTCAAGCTTCTCAAGTACACCACTACACCTACACCTACTTGTGAGTCCTCAAACTCACTTAGTACCCTTATGAGGTATTTTTAGGAGTTTTTTATGAATAGAATGGATCCATAACGTTTATATTTAGTTTTGTATAAATTCAGTACGTTCACTATGAAGAAGATGAAGTACCAATCAATTGTCACTTTGTCCAATCGATTGAACTTTAACCCAATTGATTTATGATTTTCACAATCGATTGGCATTTTTTGGATACCAATCAATTGCCATTAATACCAATTGATAAGCACTAAATATTCCCCAATCGATTGGCACTAAATTTTCCCTAATCGATTGGCAGGATGTTATAAATTCATATTAAATTGTAATTATGTGTTCACATATCTATCAGAGCTTTCTATTATTATCATAATATGTTAGAATGAGACCTCAGTATGTTACGAAGCTACACGTTTGAATAATAAACCTAATGTCAATGAATAAGTAAATCTTTAATATAAGAATGATCGTACTGAGAAGCCGACATGCATAGTTTGGTACATTTTACTCGCGGAGACTAATTGTCTATTTATATGGTATAAGTTAAGCGATTAAGGAGATTGCGAGTTATGTTGGGTTGAGTCTTCTTGTGTAGATCATGATTTGTTGTGGCAAGTGATAGCCATGACTGTGGGAAGAGAAAGGATGATTGAGATGGGTAACGGCCGGTATGATGATACCAAGGCACGTTGTTTATGTGTAATGGCCAGTATGATGTTACCAAGGCACGTTGTTTATGTGTAACAGCCGATATGATGATACCAAGGCACGTTGTGAAAATGTAATGGCCGATACTCCGTACTAAGAAATGTCGTAGAGAATACAATAGCTGAGGTTTCGTACCAAGCTGACCATTACGTTATGAGAATGGAATAGCTGAGGTTTCGTACTAGGCTGACCATTACTGTGATATTGAAAAGCGAATCAAGATCTTTGGGAAAGGGATTTTTTCTTCCAAGCAACGTATAGTTGGACATGCATAGGAGAATGAGTCAGTAACATGGACACATAGTCCATAACAGTGTAAGTTAGGTCATTGAGCCACATATAGCGTATCAGAACGTGTTAGAATGAGAACGTCGAGAGAACTGTTTCTTAATGCAAATGCTATTAAAAACTTCTTATTTTGATATTCTTTTAGTTTATTACTCACTCGGCTTCCCCAAGCTGACGGCATTTATGCCACTGGATATACCCATGTCTAGCTTTCTAGACCTATGGCTATACTGGACTACTATCAGAAGTACCCGAAAGAAGGCTATGGCTGGGATGCTCACACCGAAGAAGGGATCGAAGGGGATTACCACCAAGCTGATGACAACATCTTTGCCACTTGAAGCTTAGGGCTAGATTAGTTGTTCTTTATATTATGTTTTGACGATGTACTTTTATTTGGCAAGTGTGCCTTGAGATGTGGATTTAAGTTTACTACTATAGTTGAGTTTTGTATTAAGAGCCTTTAAGTTTAAGTTCATGTAATATTCAATTTAGCATTCCAGTTACTACATTCTTATCTCTGATATTTTAGAACTGTGTGTGGACAATCAAGTGATATTACCAGTCATGGCCTACGTGTCCAAAATGGAATTTATTTTCCCTATTTTTGCTACATCGGGGCATGACAGGATTTTTGGTATCAGAGCCTAGGTTTTTCTTATGCTCACTGATTGTCCGACACCTTTAGCATCTAAGTTATGATTTTAAGATATGAGTCTCTGAGTGTAGTTCTGATATGAGATAGTTTCTTTTTCATAGCATATCGCCTACTTTTGTGCTAGATGTGTATGGAGGGCATTGGATACATGAGGGTCATGTGGAGTCAGTGGACCCAATGTACTATACCAAGATGATCTATCAGAGAGCCATGACCAGTCTAGAGGTAAACTTATGGCATAATTTTTATATCCTGAGGATTGAGGATCTAGAGGAGCTCCGAGTAGAGGCGAATTATGGTGAGGATACATTGAGACGTATTGAGGAGGAATCACTAGCAATATTGCGTGATCCAAGTATTTATCCATATCTCCTTAGGAATGTTAGATGTATGCCACCACCACTTCTAAAAGAGCCTCATCCACAGAAACCACCACCTCCGACAAGGATGCTGAGCCGATAATAGGAGATATTATTGAGATTGATGATGATGATTTGAATAGTGATGGTGAGGACCTAGATGGTGATGAGGAGGACTTGGATGGCCATGACGAGGTCGAGATAGAGCCAGATGAGCCAATACCTTTGCCAGTTATTATAATTTTCAATGATGAAAAGGATGAGGATTCAAAGGAAGATATTATACCCGAGGGAGATTTGTTAGCTGATGAGGAGCTGGGGGTTGAGGATTTTGTACCAGATGAGATGCTACTAGCTGATGAGGTGTTCGAGGATGAGGATGATGAGGAGGAGGACCCCAAGGAGATGGATCTACCAACAGGGGAGGATATTTTAGTAGCTGAGGAGGACCTAACAGATGATGCTATCGTTCCTTAGGTAACTCCAAGAGGCGCAGCTGACCTAGCAAAGGTTGCAGCACAGTGGGTAGACATGATGGCAGCACATTCGCATGGATTTGTGATTAGAGAGGCAGGGTTAGCAGAGGTCATGGCACAGGCTGTAGAGGGTGATGTTAAGGACCTCAAGGATGGACTTATGTTGGAGGATCTTGATGAGCTTCTCGACGAGGATGAGCCGCTAGCAGTGGATGCAGCTGAGGGAGAGTTGAATGCTCTAAAGGATGAGGCTTTATTTTATGGGTCAAACGTGGACGACTTCTGAGGAGGGTTATCTAAGTTTAGAGTTTAGCTTGATTATAGGGCATGTAGCCCACTTTTAGCTTTTGGGTGTTTTAGGGGATAATTGTATATGGTAGTCAACTTATGCTAATGTAACCTTATACAGTGATGGCATCTTGTAGTCTAATGTCTTGATTATGGATATATATATATGAGACAACTTTGTTATGTATATCTGAGATCTCAGTCTGCTTATTGCTTTTACTGTAGTAATGTACGATATTGTTTGGAGTGAGATCAACATCTTAATGATGGATCTTTTATAGGTGCACTGCACCTGCAACACTATGGCTGGAGCTACTGGAAATCGTCATAGACATAGAATATCCATTTCAGTAGAGATGGATCCCATGGGAGTATTCGATGCTTTCATGAGACGTATGGAACATATAGGAACTACCCATAACTGTAATAATCTAGGTGGACCTCAGACAGGAGACAAATTGCTGGAACATTTTCGAGCATTGAAACCTGACAAGTTTGATGGTTTGACAGACTCGAAAGCAGAATAGTGGCTCAGGGAGATGGAGTTAATCATTGAGGCTGTCAATTGTAATGAACAGGAGAAGCGTTGTTTGGCCATGTTTTAGCTCACATATGCCACTGTAGATTGGTGGGAGTCTGAAAAAGCAATAATGGGGCTGGAAGCTTCAAGGAGAATGTCATGGGAGTCTTTCAAGGGAAGGTTCTTAGAGAAGTATTTCCCTGATGATGAGCGTGATTAGCAAGAGAAAGAATTTTTGAGTTTAGTCCAAGGTAGTTGAATGGTGCAAGAGTATGCCATCAGTTTGAACGTCTCTCCCAGTTTGTTCCACATATGGTGGATACGGCTCCCAAAAGGATAAAGAGGTTCCATCAAGGACTTAGCTCGCATCTAAGGCACATGACAGTGGGACATTTGAACCAATCGTTTGAAGGACTGGTTAGATTGGCAGCAAGTTTAGAGAAGGATGGACAGCAAATCCAGTGACAAGCAATGATACGACCCCCGCCACCGAGGAATTTCCAGCAAAGGAATTTCCCAGCCCCGCCGCGAAGGATGCCAAGATGGAGACCCCAAGCATTTGTATAGGGAAATAAGTGTACTTAGGATGGAGCAATGAAACCTCCGATGTCTTTTCCCCAACCTCAACAACTCAAACAGCAGAGGCCACCTTTTCAGGCACCACCAGTTGCACCTAGAAGAGAGATAGGTAGATGTTTTAATTGTGGGATACTGGGACACCTAGCTAGAGACTATCGAGCTCCTAGAAACTTGAACCGATCAGGTGTTGTTTGCTACAATTATGGTAAACGTGGGTATATAAGTAAGGATTTTCGAGCACCACATGGTGGATATTACGGGGAATCAGCTCAAGGACAACAAGGACCACTAGGACAGGTTTAGATGAATGCGATCATTCCGGATGGAGCAGGTTTTGATGAAAATGAGCAACAGAATTTGGAAGGTATGCTTGTACTTTTTTAGCGTCAAGTTAGAGCTTTGTTTGATATAGGCATTTATCGTTCATTTATTGTTATTAAGGTTGTGCATGAGTTGGGATTAATACCCCAAGCTCTCAAGATGCCTCTTAGCACTGTGTCACCTTTGGGTGTGACCGTTAAGTTAGGAAAGGTGTGCAAAGATTGTCCCCTGACCCTGGAAGGTAGAAATCTTTCGACAGATCTAATAGCTCTGTTAATGTTTGAATTTGATGTGATTTTAGGATTTGATTGGCTTATCCAGTACGGTGCCAACTTGAATTGTATTAGTAGAACAATTTTTTTTTTGTTACCTAGAAAGTCGTCTTTCAAATTCCAGTGTAATCCTTTGAATGATGCATTTCTTACTAGTCGGTTAGCTTCAATTGGAAATACCAGTTCAGAGATCGCTATCACTCAGATTCCTACTGTACAAGATTTTGAAGATGTATTTCAAAATATATCTGGACTTCCTCCGAAGAGAGAGATAGACTTCTGTATAGAATTGGTAACTAGAATGCTACCTATTTCTAAGACTCCGTATAGGATGGCACCAATTGAGATGTTAGATCTGAAGAAGTAAGTGCAAGAACTGGAAAACTAGGTTTTGTTCGACCTAGCACGTCACCCTGGGGAGCACCAGTGCTGTTCGTGAAGAACAAGGATGGGACTTTCCGACTTTGTATCAATTATAGAGAATTGAACAAGGTTACTATCAAGAATAGGTATCCACTTCCCCGGATAGATGATTTATTCGACAAATTACAAGGATCAGCGGTCTTTTCAAAGATAGATCTACGTTGGGGTTATCATCAACTCTTAGTTCGACCAGAAGATGTGTCAAAGACAGCATTTAGGACGAGATATGGACACTGTGAGTTTTTGGTTATGCCTTTTGGATTAACCAATGCTCCTGTAACAACCTGCACTTGCATTTAATTTTAATCTGACATTTCCATAATTAATCCGTATTTTTGCAATTGTCATATTTAATATACATTGTTTGCTTTCATTTTTATTTCAATTTCCATGTGTTAAACTTTAGCTCTTGTTTTAATTAAAATTCTTTTGGGGTCAAACTTCAATTTATAAAATTTAGCAATACCTGTGTTGGATTTTAAATCTGTATTTCAAAACGGTGGAAATATTTTCTTTTAACTCAAAGCAGTATTTTTATAAAACCAGAAAATCAATTCTTACGTTAAAATGAATTTTCTGTATTTTTGTGGTGATCACCGCACCACAAAAATACCAGTTTATGTTCAAAACTGTCCGCACTATGTTAAACTTCCATAGATTTTGGAAGTGATGTAAAGTTTGATTAGACTTATGTTTTATTGCCATTTATGGAAACTAATGATCGACTTAGGTTTTGTTTGGTTGTGCATTGTGTGAGTGTTATAACTTTATGCCATAAGTTGATTTGCCAAACATTATAAGTGATTCTTGACATATTATTTGTGCCTTGCTTGCCTATGTCTTTAGAGTGTGTGTTAATATTGTATTCATAAATTGAATTCCCAAACACCCCCACATTGACCCCTATACACCTACTTGACCCTTAGCCTCACTTAAGGGTCCTTATAATCTGTGCATTATGTATATACGTCTGTAATTTTCAGCCATGTATATTTGGTAAATGCAAAACCATTTTGTTGAGTGTGTGTGAATGTTCTTGGCCTCTAAGCAAGGAGTTTTATTTATAACCCACATCCTCTCATCTCACAACTCACATTCTGATTATACAAGCTGAAAGAGAGTGATACATAGAGAGAATATCAGAGAAAGCTTGAGAGTTTAGTTGTAGAAATTTTAGTGAGAGAAACTTCAATCCACCATAGCCAAGCTCAAGTAGATTTCTTAATTTGGTCTTTCTTTCTCAACAATTACTTCATCTCTTAATCTCAGTGAGTATTATTAACTCACTACGAATGTAATCTCATGTTTATTTGTTGTGTGTTTGTTTAATTTTGTAAACTACCATTGATGATCAAACGTTTGAAGTTTCATAGCTTAAAATCATAACTTTTCGAACTTAACCAAAATCTGTTTTTACAGATAAATATGAAAGATTTCATGCCCTAGATGGCATGTTTAAAGTTTTAGAGCCCAATTCATTCATATGAAAAAGTATAATAGAATTTAAATTTTAACATCTTTTAGTTTTTCATAAAATTAGAGAGATATGGTTTGATTCATGTTAAATTAGTTGTGGAATCATAATCCTTGTGAAAAACCGAAGAAAATCATATATTATAAGGCCTAGTAACTTCCGAGATTGAAAATGGGTCAAAAAGACCCTGAATTTCTGAAACAGGGCATTCTCCACGAAGAAGATGAAGACTCTGCAAAAACTCGCGCGAGCGATCCCTCGCGCGAGCGAGCCGCGCGCGCGAGGTGGCTGGTTCCAGGCAGACAGAAAAGGTTTTAAAAGAAAAAAATGAAAATTAGGCATATCGCGCGAGCGGCCCGCGCAAACGACCCTTCGCGCGAGCGGCCCGCGCGCGCGAGCTGTGTGAATTCCGGTAGATAAAAAAGGTTTAATAAATAAAATGAAAAATGGGCATATCGCGCGAGCGGTCCGCGCGAGCGGCCCGCGCGCTCGACTTCTGGCAGTTTCTAGTTTATGCTTGTTTTGTGTTAAGGAACTGTTTGGGTGATATTTTATGAACTGTTAAAGCTCCGTTTGGGAAATTTACTGAATCAGAATCCTATTTGGGTATGTTTGGATGATTAAAATGTTGTATTATGACTTAACAATCCCCGTCTGCACATCGTTTATATAATTCAATGATTTGCCTCATGTTTTAAAGTTTCATGACATACATGTGGAGTCAGTTGTACATGCATGGTGAGTGTGAATGTTGGTCAGTATGGAAAAGAGTAATGGTCAGTGTGGCATAGTGAGTGCGGTTGAGATTGTGTTGTGGGCACTCCCTGGTAAGTGAGTACCAAAGTGTGTTGTGATTGAGATTGCGTCGAGGGTGTCTTTGAAATACGATGGTGGCAAAACTGGACACTCCCTGACGACCATGGTAGCATCAAATTGTGTGAAGCAGAACTTGGACATTCCCTGGCACCCATGGTAGTGCTAAAGTGTGGCCTACGGACACTCCCTGATACCCGAGTTTGGACACTGCATGAGGGTTCCTCCAGTATTTGCATGGCGGATTAGGTAGTCAAAGTGTGAGGCAATGGACACTCCCTGGTACCCCGGACCAAAGTGTGGCTATCGGAGTATTTCAAAGATACTGGTGTGTGATAGTGGATTGTTGGGTTTTGTCGAGAGAAAAGAGTCAGTAAGATGAGATGGTGCATTGTTCTCATACATGGTCACTTATATGTGGATTATATCCTTAAATAATATTGTGCTTGTTCCCTTAAATGAACTCCTTGCTTTAATATAAACTTATTGGATTAAATGAGAATTGGAAAAATGGTAAATGAGTATGTGTTACATTCAAAGTTATGTTTTTAATACTCACCAGCTTCTTGAAGCTGACGACGTTGATGCGTCCTGGACATTCATGTTCAGGTTTTTCAGGTTATGATCAGGCTGAACATTATGATTATGCTAATTGAGAACGACTGCTTGGAAGAAAGACTATTATCTATACTCCATGTTTTAAGTTATAAACTGTTTTGTAATAAGGATGATTGTAATAGACAATAGTTATTATTTTGATTTAAGGCGGTTTATGCCTTTAGAGACCCCGTGCTATAATATGTAATAAGTTAGAAAAATGTTTGTAAGCTTTGATTGCTCTACTATGATTATTGTTTATTGTTGTTCGCCGTTTGGGACGGAATCGATCCTTCAAACTGTCGCGACCGACAGGTCCATAAAGGAAATTAAACGCTTTCCATATTTATGCTACGTCAGGGCGTGACAGGATTTAGTGGTATCAGAGCCAGGTTATTATTTATGTAATAACCCCCATTTTCTTGCATTGCCATATTTAAAATTAAATATACATTGTCTGCCTTTATTTAAATTCTTATGTGAAAAATTTATTTCTTGACTAATCCCATAATTGAAATTACTTTTGGGGTCAAAATGCAATTTTCCTAAAAACTGGCAATACCTGTGTTAAATTTCAAATCTGTATTTCAAACGGTGGAATTATTTCTTTTAAACTCCAACTGTATTTTTATAAAATCAGAAAACTCTTTCTAACATTAAAATGAATTTTCTGTATTTTTGTGATAAACACCGTGTCACGAAAATACTAGTTTAGGTTTAAAACTGTCCGCGCAGTGTTAAACTTCCACAGAATTTTGGGAGTAACTGATTGGACAAATTTCTTTATACCCAATTATTATTGCTAAAGTTTTCCCTTAGGCCTTGTTTGGCAAATGCTTGTAGTATGTGTGTTGTCCTAATGCCATAAGCTTGATTCCCAAACACACCTTGACCCACACCAACTCCACCTACCCTTTCAATTATCAATGGAGCATTATGAATTGCAAGTGTATATTTACACATCATTGTTGCACTTTCTTTGTAATTAGTGGAGATTAATGGAGAATGAGTGGGATGTTAGGCAAATGTTTTCTAAGTGGAAGTTTGAGTATTTATACACCCAATCACACTACACATTCTACACTCCTAACATAGAGAGCTTGAGAGAGTCACATAGAGAGATAAGAGAAAGTTTGAGAGTTCAATTTGCTGAAAATTTCTAGAGAGAAGAGCTCCTCAATTTCCATAGCCAAGCTTGTATTGGGTTTCTTGATTTGGTTATCTTTCTCAACAAATCTCTTTGCACTTAATCACGGTGAGTATTACTAACTCACTCCAAATGTAACTCATTCCTTATTTACTGATTTAGGTAGTTAAATTTTAACAGTAGCAGAATTTTGTTTTCAGATTTTTGTTAGGAAAACGAATGAAATTTAAGGTTCTGCTCGCGATGTCCCAAGTAAAACTCGATTCTGCACACTTTTCGTCTAATGCAATTTTCTCAGATTTTGCACCGTTTGGGCAGAAAATGAGGATTACAGTAGCAGAAAAAGTATATTAGAAATTCAATCTAATATTTTCTCTTTTAATCTTAACAGTAGCAGAATTTTGTTTTCAGATTTTTGTTAGGAAAACGAATGAAATTTAAGGTTCTGCCCGCGTTGTCCCAAGTAAAACTCGATTCTGCACACTTTTCGTCTAATGCAATTTTCTCAGATTCTGCACCGTTTGGACAGAAAATGAGGATTTCAGTAGCAGTTTTTAGAATGCTATTAGTTATGTTTAAAATGATTAAGGCAATGAATTACGAATTTTCAATCCCCGTACGCGTATTATTTCTTTAATTCTGTGAATTCCTTTATGTTTAAAGTTTGTTGACATTCATGTGGAGTCAGTTGTACATGCATGGTGAGTGTTGGTAGTGTGTAAAAGAGTAATGATAGTGTGGAAAAGAGTAATGATTGTGTGGAAAGAGTATGAGTTTGAGTTGTGGTTGTGGTTGTGGTTGTGGTTGTGGTTGTAATTGTGGCTGTGGTTATGGTTGTGGTTGTGGATGTGATTGTGGTTGGAGTTGAAAAAGAGGATGAGGGTGTCTTTGAAATGCGAAGGTGGCAAAAATGGACACTCCCTGACGCCCATGGAAGCGTTAAAGTGTGTGAAGCCGAACTTGGACACTCACTGGCACCCATGGAAGTGCTAAAGTGTGGCCTATGGACACTCCCTGAATGACTCGAGTCTGGATACCTGTGTGGGGGTTGCCCCGGTATTTGCATGGCGGTTAGGGTATTCAAAGTGTGAGGCATTGGACACTCCCTGGTACCCCGGACCAAAGTGTGAGGCAAACTGGACACTCCCTGGCGCCCCGTTGCTAAAGTGTGGCTATCTTAGTATTTCAAAGATACCAGGAGTAGGATAGAGGGTTGTTGGGTTTTGTCGAGAGAAAAGAGTCGGTTAGATGAGATGGTGCATTGTTCTCATACACGGTCACATATGTGTGAATTTATCTTTTAATTATTGTTGTGGTTGTTTTTCTAACAAGCTCTTTATCATAAATATAAACTTGTGGTATTTAAATGGAAATGGAAAAAAGGTAAATGGGCATGTTTTTACATTCAAAGCTATGTTTTTAATACTCACCAGCTTCTTGAAGCTGACGGCGTTGATGCGTCCTGGACATTCGTGTCCAGGCTTTGCAGGTAATAATCAGGATGAACTGTATGACTATGCTATTTGAGATCAGTTGCTGAGAAGAGAATTTATTTTTATATGCTTATTGTTTATGTGCATTTAAGATATGATTTGGTTTTGTAATAAGGATGACTGTAATAGACTTTAAGTTATTGTTTTATTTCAAGGCGGTCTGTGCCTTAGTTAACCCCGTACCATAGGATGTAATAAGTTAGAAAATTTTTATAAGCCTTGAGCCTTGATTGCCCTACTCTGATTAATGGTTTTATGTTGTTCGACGTTTGGGACGGAATCGATCCTTCAAACTGTCGCGACCTACGGGTCCATAAAGGAAATTAAACGCTTTCCATATTTATGCTACGTCGGGGCGTGACAGGATTTGGTGGTATCAGAGCCATAGGTTTTCTAGATTGACCAGGCTCAGTTTTTCACGCCACAGATTAGTGACATAGGTTACCCTTAAGTTTTACTAAGCTATACAACCAAGTTCTAGTGTTAGTTTAGTACGGATTACCCTTAGTTCAGAAACTAAAATTCTAAGTTGGTTTTATCATAGAAATGATTACCCGTTTGTCTTGTCATATCGACAAGAATGATAGCAATTTCCATATAC